>OZ022239.1:46348367-46443367 GCA_963978895.1 Erpobdella octoculata | reverse complement strand
TTTTTTTACTGTGGCGGGAAAAAATTACCATTTCCTGGTTTGTATGATAGCTCATTCAATCATTCATTAGTTCATCCATGTATTCATCAATTCATTCTTTTTTTCGTTCGTTCGTTCGTTTGTTTGTTTGTTTGTTCGTTTGTTCGTTCCTTTGTTCGTTCGTTTGTTCGTTCGTTCATTTTTTTCTTTCCTTCTTTCTTCCTTTCTTTACGTGAATGCCAGATTCTTTTGTGCAAATGAATAAATGCGTTGAGACGGCTTAATGAATTTCCTTGTGAATGAATGAACGAATAATTGAATTGACTTACGAGCAAGCGAAGAAATTGAAGTAGTGAATGAATGAATGAATCCATGAATGAACGAACAAACGAGACAACAACAAAATGAATGAGAGAATAAGAGAACAAAGGAGTAAACAACTGAGCTAACGAACAAACAAAATAATGAATGGTTGAACAAGCGAACGAACAAACAAACAAAAATGAACGAGTGAACGAACAAACAGACATGAACATGAATGAACGAACAAACAGACAACAACAAAAAACGAGCGAACAAAGAAACGAATTTGCAAACAAAGAAAAAAATCAACCTACGAACAGACGAATGCATGTCAGAACGGAAGTGAATAAACGAACGGAAAAAGAAAGAAAGAAAACTGCAATGGCTCGTTCATAATTTTTAGCAAAGAAAAAAGGGCTTTTATTTCTCATTCAATGGTCGTTCTCTTGCTTGAGCAGGTAAATTCCCGACCAAGCAAATCCAATAGGGATTAATTTTCCTCATGAATCCAATGAATGGCGGGGGAATAAAAAAAATCGCTTTTTCTTTATTACTTTATTATTTTTTCTTTTTATACCTTTTTTCTCTCTTTTTTTTGTCCTTTTCTTTCCTTCTCTCTCTCTCTCTCTCTTTTCTCTTTCTCTTTTTTTCTCTCTTTCTCTTTCTCTCTCTCTCTCTCTCTCATCTTCTCTTTCTTCACGTTTCATTTTTCCCCAACTTTCGTGACTTTTTTCCAGATTTTAATTTCTTCCTGCTTCAAATTTCTTTTTTTATTTTGGCAATATTTTTACATTTTTTAGTTTGTTTACTTTTTTCCATTTTTTATTTGTTATTTTTATCTCTCTATCTTTTTTCTTTTTTTCATTTTTTCTTTTTCTCGCTCTCCTTCTTTTATTTTTTCTCTCATTTTTTCATTATTGTACTTTCTTAAACTTTTTTATTATTTTTTATCTTATAATTCCTCTCTCTCTTTCTTTTCCCCTTCTCTTTCACATTTTTTATCTTTGTTAAAATCAATTTCTGTTGTAGCAATTAAAATATATTAATATAAATACTATCTACAAATATATTATGATGAACAAATTTTACTACGTGCAAATTACCATGGGAGGTATTTGATTAACGACTAATGACGTAGTTGAGGCTGGGGGGAGGTTGTGTAGAAAACAAGAAAGGAACAGATGTGCGTGAATAATGTTGATGATGATGATGAAGATAAAGATGAAGATGATGATGATGATGATGATGATGATGATGATGATGATGATGATGATGATGATGATGATGATGATGATGATGATGATGATGATGATGATGATGCTGATGATGATGATGATGATGATGATGATGATGATGATGATGATGATGATGATGATGATGATGATGATGATGGTGGTGGTGGTGGTGGTGGTGGTGGTAGTGGTAGTGGTGGTGGTAGTGGTGGTGGTAGTGATGATGATGATGATGATGATGATGATGATGATGATGATGATGATGATGCTGTTAAGGATGATGATGATAATGATGACGACAATGACGATTACAGCTATGACCATGGCGGTGACGATATTGTAGAATAATGATAACGATCATAAAATTATGAAAGCATCACAGCAGGACTGAGACACAGGGGAGCGAGCAAACAGAAAACAGAGATAGAGAGATAAAAAGATTAAAGAGAAACAAATATCACGAAAAAAGAAAAAGAAAAAGAGAAAAAGTGGAAAAGAGAGAGAAGAGAGAGAAGAGAGAGAACGAGAGAAGAGAGAGGAAGGGAGGGAGAGAGAGAGGGAGGGAGCGGGAAGAAAGCCAGCGAGGAAGTCATATATAAGTGGAAAGCTTTCTTGAAAAAAAAACTCAAATGAAGATTTCTACTCGGTGCTTCCATTAACGTCTCAATAACATAAATATAAAAATAAATACACAATTCCTTATTATTGAAAATTTATAAATAAAATAAATATATTATTGTGTAACTAATTATAAAAACAGTTTTGTGATTTTTGTTGGAGTAAATCGGTTCGTATTTAAGTGAGAAGTTTTGTTTTGATAATTTATTTATCTGTTTTTTTAATATTAATTGTAATTTACAATTAATTTCTTACATGTAAAAATTTTGAAAAATTCTATAGCATTTTTTTGCAAAAATTCTTCCTCACGTTTCTACCTTCTTGCTATTCTTCTCTTTTTTAATTTTGTCGTTGAAAAAACTGCAGCCTGCGCATGACTGTGTTTGTGTTTGGATGTGTTTCAATATGGTTCGTTTTGTCTAAATATTTCTCGTTTTGTTTAAATATTTCTCGTTTTGTTTAAATTTTTTGTTTCGTTTGAATATTTTTCGTTTTGTTTAACTATGTCTCTTTGTTCTGTTTCCAAATGTTTTGTTTTGTTTTCCTATGATTTTGTTTTGTATTCCTATGATTTTGTTTTGTTTAATTATCTTTTGTTTTGTTTAATTATCTTTTGTTTTGTTTAATTATCTTTTGTTTTGTTTAATTATCTTTTGTTTTGTTTAATTATCTTTTGTTTTGTTTAATTATCTTTTGTTTTGTTTAATTATCTTTTGTTTTGTTTAATTATCTTTTGTTTTGTTTAATTATTTTTTGTTTTTTACTCTGTCATTAAGTTGTCATACGCCATGATTTATTTGTTTCCCTATCCTTCTTGTTGTTTCCCTATCCCTCGTTTTGTTTCTTTATGCTTCGTTTTGGTTTTCTGCATTTTAATGATCTTTAGGTATATCTAATTTTAAGTAGTTTTTGTCAACTGTACAGTCAGCAAACCGTTCAAACTCGCAACACAAAAATCTCTACCTCAACCCCGGCTATGCTTTTCGGGCTTTTTTAAAATCAGATGATCAACCGAACAAACTTTTCTATTTTAGTTTGTATAACTTTCACCTGAGTTCGCCTGCTGCAGGTGTTTAAATAAAGTGGTACGTTCAATTTGGTAAAACGTTACATGAGTATTGTTTTTAATAATAAATTACTTACAAATACGATTTATCCAGTTCTGGTTACTATTGAAGATTTTAATTATTCCTCACTATGGGTATTAATCTAACTACAAATTGGTTGTAACTACAAATTGGTTGTAACTACAAATTGGTTGTAACTACAAATTGGTTGTAACTACAAATTGGTTGTAACTACAAATTGGTTGTAACTACAAATTGGTTGTAACTACAAATTGGTTGTAACTACAAATTGGTTGTAACTACAAATTGGTTGTACTACAAATTGGTTGTAACTACAAATTGTTACGATTATCATCCTCTAAAGGTGTTTAGAGTATTTCCCGGTTGTTTTCAAGCAGGGACTTCTGAAAAACTGAAACACAAACCTGATTTTTATTTAACTGAAACCAAAACTTGATTATTTTAAGCATTGAAACCCAAGTCCAGAGATTTTGATAAATAAAATAAGTTCAAATCCAAACCCAATTTTGATCTTTAAAAATCAGATGACAGACATTAAAAAAACACAAATACTTGAACTGGAAAAAAAATGGTTTTTTTTAAATCAGCATAAAAACTGACTAAATATGCCAAACTTTATTAAAAATTGGTGAAGTTCTATCAAAATTTTATCAAGTTACAGACAGACAAAACTAGCAAATTATATAATTTAATATCCTTATAGTTACCATTTCTAAAGTAATGATATATGTTACCATCTTGGAGTGTAACTTTTTAAATTTTGGTCTGATATATTACCGGTCTTTCTTTGTTCGCTCTTTTTTGCTTAAAAAATCGTATGACTCACCAACTAAACGCTTCACAACTCATCGTTCTGTTACTTTTTACAAACTTTTATTTAGGTTACAATCTCTGTTTGTGTGTGTGTGGCTTTTTCTGTACGCAAATCTTGCAAGTAAAATTTAATCAGTTTTTTGACTAGCTAGGAAGCTGAAACTTGCAGCATAGCTTTATATTGGATGACAATACATGATTCAATTAAAAAATAACAAACAAACTTAATTTGAAAATCTTTTGTATTTCTAAATCGAATGTATTTGAAATCAAAGTTTGTGTTGAAAAACTCGTTTTTTCTATACTTGTTTACTCCTAATGTGTTTCTTTTCCTGTTTCTGAGTCCTGTAACTCTGGTAGGATCAGGTTGTATGTCTTCGGTGTTTGTTTGTGTTTAAGGGGGACATCGGGAATGAAAATATCTAGTGTACTTGCATGCAGTTTTAAGAGGTGGAAATTTTGAGTAGATAGAAGGCACCCATCAAATATTTCTTCTCTGAGATAAGTGAAAATTTTTAAAAATTCATTTTTTTGGGTCTTTTGGGCTTTCAAGATAAGCTACTAATTTGTCAATTTTTTTATTTATTTTGTTTATTTGTTTAGGTTTAAATGGTCTCCGTTTAAATGCTTGTGTTTTTAAATCCTTTATATTAATTTCACCACCGGCTTGCTTGTTGGCTTGTTAGTCAGCTTAAATGTTTGCAAACCTTAAAAATTAAAATTAACTAACTTCCCGTTATCAAATTGAGCTGAAATTAGAAATATAGGCTCGTCCCTCATGAAAATGCATTCTGTTAAAGTTTAAAAATTTTCTGGAAAATATCCTTGATTAAAAATAATAATTATCCATGTTTTCAAACAAATATAAATCACATCTCATCTATCATCAAATCATGCAATCACCACCTTAGAGCTATACGTCACATTAGACCACTTCTCACTACTGAGCTCGCTAGTATGCTCATTCGCTGTCTCATACTATCTAGAATTGACTATTGCAACTCAATTCTCTACAACATCTCAGCTCACCAAACATGTCGTCTCCAAAGAATCATGAAGCGTGCTGCCAAAGTAGCTCTCAACATCCCTAGCTCAGTCCATCAACCTGCCATCAACTTCTTCGCCAAACTACACTGGTTACCTATCCCCTATCGCATCCATTTCAAAATAGCACTCATAACCTACAAAACCCTTGCCACTTCATCTCCTATATACCTACACAAACTCATAACTGCAAGATCTATTTCTAAACAACTTCGCTCTACATCCTCCCTTCATCTTCTACAAAAAACTACAATCAACAAAATCTCTAGGCGTGGCTTTCGCCACGCTGCCCCAGCTGTTTGGAACTCTCTTCCTCCAGATATTAGAAACTCTCCAAACGTCAAAATTTTTAAATCTAAACTTAAGACTCATTATTTCAATATTAGTCTAAAGGAACCTTCGTAAGCGCCTCAGACTTTCCTGGCGCTCTATAAATATATTATTATTTATTATTATTATTAAACACAGTTGTATATATGTTTACATACATAAATTCAAAAAAAATTCGTTTTAAAAGAAAATTTTTGCAATTATTGAAAAGCCGACAAATTCTGAAATATAAGAAATTTATAAGAAAAATAGTTTTTTTGAACAAGCTTTAATTAACTTTCACTTGTCCATGGGATGTCCGCGGACGTTTTTAAGCTTGAAAGATCATTATAAAATTGGCCTACTTAAAAAATTATAGTTTAATTAAACAAAAATAATTATCACAAAACAACACTTTTTTTAAATGAGTTTAAAGAAGCATATTCTTACATCTTTTGTTTACTATTTTCTGGAGTTATATTTTTAAAATAAGATGTCGCTATAAAATTTCATAACTGTCTTAAAAGCATACTTTTAATTTTTTTTAAATTAACTTTCACTTGTTACTGTTTACTTGTTGTGCTTAAGTTATAACTTTAAGTAGGCGGTTTCATAATTCATCTTTCTTCCTATTTTTTTAACTCTACTATTTACATATAATTTGTATATATTCCATTTTTTTCATTTTTTACTATTTTTGCTGTTTTTTCGTCTTTCTCTTTTGCTTTGCATATTTTATTTAGCTCGAACAACAGCAAAAAGGCGTCAACGCTCCAACCGTTAATAATGCGCTTGCACATTTTTATTTTTTGCTATAAAAAAACACTTGAAAAATATTTTTTGGTTGTTGAATAACTTTTCAAAATTATTGCAATTTTTAAAATAATTAAAAAATGAAATAAGCAATCGAAAACTCAATAAAGAGCTTTCATTCAAAAAACGCCTTTCTTCCTGTCATGCTTGTGATCGCTATCACCTGCTACTACCGTCAGTTTTTCGTCATCATCATCATCATCACCGTCGTCGTTGTCACCATCATCCTCATCATCATCATCATCATCATCATAATTATCATCATCATCATCATCATCATCATCATCATCATCACCATCATCATCGTCATCGTCATCGTCATCATCATCATCATCATCATCATCATCATCATCATCATCATCATCATCATCATCATCATCATCATCATCACCATCATCATCGTCGTCGTCATAGTCATCGTCATCGTCATAGTCATCGTCATCGTCATCGTCATCGTCATCGTCATCGTCATCGTCATCGTCATCGTCATCGTCATCGTCATCGTCATCGTCGTCGTCGTCTTCATCATCATTGTAGTCACCTCATGGATAACTTGTCAAGCTGTTTGACAAGCTGGGATAAGAATAAAAAAGTGCACCACTTTGAAAAAAAATATACACTATAATTAAAATTCATGAGAAAACAGAGCAGCAGCTACTCAAGTAGCAGCACAAGCAGAAAGAGCAGCGTGGGACAAATATTTAAAAAACGCGGCACATCCAGCGTGTAGTCGCACCTGCTGTGTTTTTATGGTGGAAAAAATGTTTCATGAAAGATTTGGAAAAAAATATCTTTTCAAGCAAAGAAAGAAAAAAAACGAAATGGAAAGAGGAGAAAGTTGAATGATTTATTAATATATATATAATAGCCCATGTCTGTGTAAGACGTTTTTGTGTGACGATCTGCTATCTATGGTGAATTAATTTATATATAACATTAATAAATAATTATATAAATAAATTTTTTTATATAATTAAATAATGTGACTATTTTTTTAATAATAATTTATTTAATGTTAAAAGTTGTTTCGTAATTGTACACTGTCAGTCCTGAAGAAAAAGAAATGGCGCTGCAATCGTAAAATAATTATGAAATTTTAAAAAAATCCGTCATTTTTGACGGGATATCTTTAGTTATAAAATATAAATATAAATAAAATTAGTTAAAACGTGATAAGACACTGATAAATGCGTTATTCAATTTTTGTACTTCACAAAAATTTAAAAAAGAGTCATAGAGGGTGACAGACAGAGAGAGAGAAAAAAAAGAGAAAGAGAAAGAGAGGGAGAGAGAGAGAGAAAGTCAGAGTCAGAAAGATAGACTCCGGCGCCTTTAAAGCGCCCACAAAAGCCAGCGTTAAGCTCACAGCGAAATCGCGAACGTGGCTGATAATATCACGTGGAGAGGAACAGCTGATTAACAAAGATAAAATAACAGCAGTTTTACACTCACATTTTTTTTCCTAACATAAAAGCGCAGTGATGTATTATGTATGTATTATGTATTATGTCACCCGATCAGCATCTGAAAAAACTCACGTTGATAGATTATGAGACGCTGAACACGGTTTGTAAGGGCACTTTTTTGTTAAAATGTTTAAATAAAAAGTTATTAGCCGCGAAAGTTTAACGCTTTGCGGATATATATAATGCATCGTACGTCATCTTTCAATATAAACAAGTTGAAAATAAATAAATCACCGGGTTTTCTCAATAATTTTGAGATTACGTCATCACACAATATAAACAAGTTGAAAATAAATAGAGGTGGTTTTATTCGTAGGCGGTTTTTTCAATATCAGCCATTAAATGTTGTTTTTTTGTAGGCTGTTTTTTCAAATTTAGCCATTCAAAAAAGAAGACCATTCCAAAACGTTTCCAAGTGAAAAATCATCTGCGACTAGCTGAAAAAACTCACACGCTTTGCGCGCGAAGCGTGCGTCAAGTGCTGGTACATATAAAGACGCATACACACAGAAACACACATACATAAAGACGCACACAGAAACACATACACAAAAAAGCACGCACACATAAAGACGCACACAATGAAGCACGCACACATAAAGACGCACACACAAATACACACACATAAAGACACACACACAGAAACACGTGCACATAAAGACGCACACACAGAAGCACACACGCACGCATGCATAGGTGCAGATTTCAGCGGAGATATTGGAGCTCACGCCCGGGAGTGAGAAACAAATTTGAAAGGATCAAGAATAAAATTGGAGATTTTTTATGACGGAGCAGAAGGGAGTGGAATAAAATAGGGAAAAGGTTAGGAAATAGGGTAAGAGTAAGAAATAAAGGGCTAATAAATGGGGTATTGATAAATGAAAGGGTAGGAAATGAGGGGTCATAAATAATGGGGTGAAAATGAGAGGGTAGAAAATGAGAGTCATAAAAAATGGGTATTAAATGAGAGAGTACACATGGGTGCGTAAGCTATAGGTTAAAAATTGAGCGGTTTGTTGATTACTTAAAATCTGTTAAATGGGAAAACAAAAAATGATAGGGTATTAAATCATATGGTAAAATGATGGAGTATTAAATCATAGGGGAATAATAATGGGGTATTAAATCAGAGGGTAAAAATAAAGGGTATCAAATGAAAAAGTTAGAAATGAGCGGTATTGTATGAGATAGTAAAAAATTATGGGTTATTGAATGAAAGGGTAAAAAAGGCGAAAGGATCAAAAATTAACAAAGAAAAATAAGTTGGAAAAAGAAAAAAAGAGAATGGGAGAGAAAGATAGGAAAGGATAAAAGAAGAAATGAGGAAAAAAGGAAGGCGGAAAGAAGAAAGAAAGAAAGAAGAAAGGAGGAAAGAAGAAAGGAGGAAAGAAGAAAGGAGGAAAGAAGAAAGGAGGAAAGAAGAAAGGATGAAAGAAGGAAGGAAGGATGGAGCATGAAAAGAATCAAAAGATACAGTGCTGGCGGGCGTACCCTTTTTTATTGGAAGCAAATGAATAAGAAATGTTTCTTCAAATAACTGCACGCACATAAGCACAAGAACACGCACTAACACGCTTCGATGAACCCCAGATAATGGAGTGTCGCGCCCAAAGATTTATCGCCGGCCGGGGCTATGATCACGTGACACGGACCACGTGATGTAAACTCCTCTGGAGGGAAATTGAAAGGGCAGGATATTGAAAAAAAAGAGAGGGTTTATCGGTAATAATGAATATTCATAAATCATGCCGACCGGTAATTCGCTGGCGTTAAACGCGTCATTATTGCATATTAATTTTTTCAGTTGATATTTATGGACCAGCCGATTCAATTATCCCTTAAACATGCCCAGCCTCATCGCTACCACTATCATTTCTCCAATCAATCATTTCATCCACTGGGCTTGCCGCCAACGTCTGAACACTCCTGGGCTGTTTCTAAATTCCATAAATTAAAATATATATATAGATAGATTAGTCTATATTTTATTATTCCATCTGCCGCCTTCAGTTTCTTTAATGCCTCTTGTACATGGAAGACTAAAAATCAAAAGAAAAAGAATTATTTGGAAGAGATTTCTTTGATCGGTTCATCTGTTTGTTTGTTTAAATGATTATTTATTCAGTCATATGTTTGCTATGCGATACATCTAACCATTCATCTATCTAGCCAACCATCCATCCTCTTTAACCCACATAGCTACCCCATCTATCAAACTACCTTTTTATCTAATCACCCATCTATCTAACCCCTCAACCATATAACCACCTATCATCCATCTAACCACCCATCTATCTAACCCCTCATCCATATAACCACCTATCATCCATCTAACCAACCATCTATCTAACCCCTCATCCATATAACCACCTATCATCCATCTAACCATTTATCGATCTAACCACTCATACATAACCACCCATTCATCTAACCATTTATCTATCCAACGACCCATCCATCTAACCAATCATACATTTATTCATTCAACTAACAACCAATCCATTAAATGATCCATCCAGCTACCCATTCATCCATCTAACCTTACATCTATCTATCCACCCTTCCATCAAATCACTCATCTAACTAACTACCCACTATATCTAACCATTCAATTGTCTAGCCACACAACAATCTAACCAATCATCTTTGTAAACACTTATCAATCTAACCAACCATTTTTTAAATCATCCATTCTTTCATCTATCTAACCGCGGTCAATTAAATACTTCATTCATCTAACTACCCATCCAACTAACCATTCATTTATCTAGACACCCAACCATTTAACCTTCAATCCATCTAATTAACCGACCATCTAACGACTCATCCATCAAACCACCAATCCATCTAACTACCTATTCATCTAATCCCATTCATCTAACCATCTATTTCTCTAAACACCCATCCATCAAACCATCCATCTTTTTAACCACTCATCCATTTAACCATTCATCCATCTAACCACTCATTCACCTCTAATAAACCATTCATTCCTTTATCCATTAATCTATCTAACTACCCGTCTATTCATCCATCTATTCATCCATCCATCTACCTAGCGGCCCATCCATCATAACATGTCACCTTCCACCCACCACCAATTCTGGCAACATTGCCCCGCAATCTGCAATCACAATCATCATCATCATCATCATCATCATCATCATCATCATCACCACCACCACCATCATCATCATCATCATCATCATCGTCATCATCAACATCATCAGCATCATCATCATCATCGTCGTCGTCGTCATCGTCATCGCCATCGCCATTGTCATCGTCATTTTCATCACCATCATATTTCCCATTATTCAATAAACATTTTTTTCTTAACAGCCATCTACCCTCCCTTCACTACTACCACTCAAACCTCCTCCACACACCTCCCCCCCACCCGCTCCAAATCATCTACTCGTTAAGACCCTGCTAGTTAGGTTTGACGCAAACGATGACTTAAGGAAGAGAACATTTTGTCCAGCACGGCTCTCGATCGCCTTTATCTCGCGGGTAAATCTCCTGCGGGAACGCTTAAGCCGGAATGGGTTCCCGTGGGATCGTGGGACGTGACAAGGAGCAAGAGGGAAAATTGGAAGAAGGAAAGTTTATTTTGGAAATAGGAAAATCATGTCAGAGCTTGAATAGCAAATAGATTGATTCGGCAGTGGGGAAATGGCAAAAAAGTTGTAATGTTGTTTAAATTGTTGTTTACGAATATCATCCATCGTTTTGTGAGAAGAGAAATGTTCTTAAAAATTAATAAAATTTTATTTTGTTCAATGAATTTAAATTCATTAACTCAAATTCTTTTTTTATAGTTTTTTTTCTTCATCTCTTTATTTGTTCACACATAGTATGCCTGTGTTTACTTAAGTGCAACTAAAACTCTTCTCTTGCTTCCTTCACCACACAATCAACTCAATCAATCCATCCGTTCTCTTTCCACTTCATCCGTCTCTTCCGGTCTGAGATGAATAGCGTGGACATATGTCTTCTCTGTCCAATGCATGAATGCAATTGACTGCATTTCTCTGTCCTATACAGGAGTGCAATTGACTGCACTTTTCTGTCCAATACATGAGTGCAATTGACTGCATTTCTCTGTCGGATACATGAGTGCAATTGACTGCATTTCTCTGTCCGATACATGAGTGCAATTGACTGCATTTCTCTGTCCAATACATGAGTGCAATTGACTGCATTTCTCTGTCCAATACATGAGTGCAATTGACTGCACATCTCTTATTGATCAGATCGTTTGTCCGAAGAGTTATTCCGTCCTGTCACTTGAAGATAAAGCGAAAGGATCTTTGCTTGGAGTAGGATGCCTTTGATGGTGATGCGGTATTAGTAGTAGTAATAGTAATCGTTGTCGTCGTCATCATCATCATCGTCATCGTCATCGTCGTCATCATCGTCATCGTCGTCATCATCGTCATCATCATCATCATCGTCATCATCATCATCATCGTCATCGTCATCGTCATCGTCATCGTCATCGTCATCATCGTGATCGTCATCATCGTCATCGTCGTCATCATCATCATCATCATCATCATCATCATCATCATCATCATCATCATCATCATCATCATCATCATCATCATCATCATCGTCATCATCAATTATAATATTGGCATCGTTGTTGGCGTCTGGCTGATGGCGATGCTATCGCTGATGAAAATGTCGCTGTTCTTCTTTAAAATGAAGTTTCGGTAGTAGCGACCGCATCGGCTGCCTGAAAAATTGAAGCTGTAATAGGTCCAATACCTCATTTGTAATGGTCGTCTTCAAAATAATGAGATTTGTTTTGCGGCTTTGATGTCTGGACGTGATCATCGTTTCGTGTCGTTTTTATGGACTTTTGATGTCCCTCGTAATTGTCAGACTTAAAGAAAAATACGATGATGACAACGATGGTGATGATGATGGTGGTGATGGTGGTTATGATGGTAGTGGTGATGGTGGTGATGGTGATTGATGATGATGATAATGATGGTGGTGGTGGTGGTGGTTGTGGAGGTGATTTTAGCGTATATGATTAGAGTAAGAATGATTGTGATTATTTATTGTGAAAATTGTTTTAAAATTGTTTTTTTTTGTTAAACAAAATTTACAGTCTTGGATGAAATGAACGGATGAGCACAATGGTGAATGCAAATTCGTCACATCGACCTCAACGGTATCAAACAACACACCTGTCAACACCGCCGCCAGCGGTTACTACAATGACGATGGCGATGATGACGATGATGATGGCGGTAACACCGAATTTGATATCTTCAGCGCCTCTCTCCTCTCTGTACTCATCTCCGATTGCTTCTGACGCTAAAAATATCAGGACGACAAATTCCACCCAATGCTTTTACCTAGCAAAAGAAACAGCTGATCTTGCGATAGACTGCAGCAGAGCGGTAGTACCTGACGCACCGACTTCACCGGCTTCAGCGACTTCACCTACTACAAACACGAGCGTCGAGAACGTCCTGAAACTGTCAAACGTCAGCGACAACATCGACAACTTGCAAATCCGAGGCATGACGCTGAGCAAACTTAAATTGAGCGACGTGCTGAATGTTCAATATTTTCACAATCTCAAACGGCTCGATCTGTCATCAAATCGGATATCGAGGCTGGAGAACGTGTCTAATTATACGTCTGCGGATCTCCCGGCTGCTGACAGAAGCATATCGGATTGGGAATCGAATATCCGAATTAATCCCAGCGGAGACGGTTTCCGAGTCCACCCGGGAGCGAAATTAATATCGCTCAATTTGTCGAAAAACCGTTTGAAAAAGATCGACGACGATTGCTTCGGAGATTTGAAACGACTTCAGGTTCTGGATCTATCCGGTAATTTATTGACGGTCCTGTCCGGTCGGATCCTGTCTCGTCTCGCTTCGCTGGTCGAACTCAAGCTTCATAATAATCGCCTGTCGTTTTCGTTGTCCGGACAATTCCTAAGGAGTTGTCCAATCCTGGAGCTTTTAGATTTAAACGATAATCGTCTACAAAGTTTGCCGAAAGAATTTTTCGTTGAGAATATTAACTTGAAGACTCTTAAATTAGCCGGGAATTCGTTTCGGGAATTTCCCAAAGAAGCTGTCTCGGCTTTGACCAGCCTAGAATATTTAGACTTTAGTGAAAACCCAGCGAGGAGGATGGAAAGCGAAACTCTCAAGTCCAACGGAAAATTGCGCGAATTAAAAATGAATTTCATGCCCGAATTGGAGATAATTGAAGCCGGCGCGTTCAGCGATCTGGAAAATGTGGAAATAATCTTGCTGAATGAAAACAAGAAATTGTCGTACCTCGATCAGCTGAGTTTTCAAAGGTGTGAAAACGTCAAAGAACTTCACCTTCAAAATGACAGACTTGCAACGCTGTCCGAAGAACTCGTTGGAGGTTTCGGTAAACTTCAGGTTTGAAAAATTTGTTGGGTTTTTTTCAAGGATGTAACGGTTTTGATCATAATTTTTGTAAATTGTTTATACAAATACGAATTTTAATAGCACAACATTCGTTTACAATTAATACAACTTGGCTTAAAAAAACACTATGCAAAAAATAATACCTTTATACATTTTACCTTACAGTTTAGCATTAATTTGAGCATATAAATTTCACGTTAATCCTATAATAATTTATAAGATAAATAATATACTTTTATATTTAATATTCATGAAATATTTCTACATATATATGTGAACACATTCCAGCTCTTGGATCTAGCCGGTAACCCGTTAGAATGCGACTGCAACTTGGAGTGGCTGATCCAGCTAGCCAACAACAAATGTCGCGATAGAAACACATCAGAAGAAACTCGTAAAGCCAACGTTCCAGTTGATCAACGGCGGAATTCATTCCCATGTCCATTATGGGCAGAACAACTCGTTTCCGATAGACGTTTGACCTGTCAAGCCCCAGAAGAACTAATTGGTGTTAAACTGTGCGATTTGGAGAGCACGAGAACAGCCGGATTGGCTCTGCGGTTAGCCAAGGATAACAACGATACTTATCAAACCAACGATCTTAATTACAATAATAATAATAATAATAATAATAATAATAATAATATCAATGACCTTGTTGGAAGCAGTCCCGAAACTGAAGGTCATCTCAAGAACGTCTGTCCTCCCATTATCGCTCCGCTGTTCAAACAGGCGGTTCATCGGGCCATTGGTCAGTCACTTGAATTAGAGTGCATGGCAATGGGCGGAGAGGGACCTCAGCCCAGGACATATTGGTCGTTTGTTGGACTCGGTTCTCGTGTCCACAGGGAGGATTTTGATGATCTGATCAACGGCCGAGAAAGAACTGTTGTCAGTATTGCTGAAATAAATCCACACCAAGCCGGCCTTTACACATGTACAGCAGTGCAATATAAAGGTAATTTTTTTAAAACAAAATAGTCATTACATACAAACAGATGATGGTGGTGGTGGTGGTGGTGGTGGTGGTGGTGGTGGTGGTGGCGGCGACGACGACGACGACGATAACGACGGCGGTCGCGGTGGTGATGATGATAGTGATGGCGATGACGACGACGATGATACTTCTAATAATAATGATAATGATAAAAATAAGCTTTCTTCTTTCTCCACCCAATAACGACCCGATAAAACTACCGGCAACTTGACTTCCGGCTCCACTTCAGAGTTCCCAAACGAGGCCGCTCTAAGGAAAGAAAATATATATATAGCACGGAAATGCACGGCAAAAGAATCGTTAGACCACGTGACTTTTATTGAAAGAGAATGAGTTCCAAGATAGGCGGTCGAGTTCTATGGAACAGGCTATTAAAGGCTGCTTAACTGTTCCAGAGAAATATTGGGCATAAAATTGACAGAGGGATGGGGGTTTCTCTGGGTGTTTTTCAGGGGGGAATTTCTCCCTTGGAGTCAGTCGTGTGTTTATTAGGTATAAATAGCTAATATGTGAGAATGTGAGAGGCGCTGTAACAATAACAAAAGCTTTTTAGCTTGTTTGGTCAATAAAGTGGAATAGAAATTATGAATAAATAAAATTGTTTAAAGAACAAAATTTCAATGCAAATGAGATTTTAAAAACAATTCGATATAGAATTCTGTGTATATATTATAACACGTTATAGAATAATTCTGTGTATATATTATAACACGCTATAGACTAATTCTGTATATTATAACACGCTATAGAATAATTCTGTGTATATTATAACACGCTATAGAATAATTCTGTGTATATTATAACACGCTATAGAATAATTCTGTGTATATTATAACACGCTATAGAATAATTCTGTGTATATTATAACACGCTATAGAATAATTCTGTGTATATTATAACACGCTATAGAATAATTCTGTGTATATTATAACACGCTATAGAATAATTCTGTGTATATTATAACACGCTATAGAATAATTATGTGTATATTATAACACGCTATAGAATAATTCTGTGTATATTATAACACGCTATAGAATAATTCTGTGTATATTATAACACGCTATAGAATAATTCTGTGTATATTATAACACGCTATAGAATAATTCTGTGTATATTATAACACGCTATAGAATAATTCTGTGTATATTATAACACGCTATAGAATAATTCTGTGTATATTATAACACGCTATAGAATAATTCTGTGTATATTATAACACGCTATAGAAGCTTACACTAAGAACAGTTTTATTTGCCGATTTTTTAAAATGCGGAGTGATAGTCGGCGTAGCCGCCATAGCCGGCAAGAGCGGTCGAGCCACAGGGCTTCAGTCGCTGTCAACTTGAGTCGAACGCTCTACGAACCAGCAACTGTAGTAGAATAAGGAAAGTGTTTGCGTAAAAACAAGTTTTTGTTAATTGATCTGCAGACTGAAACTTACTAGACTCGGGGGTTTTCAAATTAAACAAGAGAAAAAAATCTGAACTGTTATGTGCTTCAATATTTGTGAAGAAACAGAACTCAAAAATACGGTTATAATTAGTGAAAAATAAAATAATGATGTCACTCCAGGGCAAATTCTGCTGCGGCAATGTGGATTGTGTAAGATCAGAAAGTTCTGCGATAGACGTGAATTTTTTTTTGATACGCAAGAATAAAGCTTAGCAGAACATTTGCTATTCCTTCAAGCGATTCGTAATTGACCACTCGAGGTTCTGGTCAGTCAAGATGGAAGAAACTTGACCTTTCGGAAAATAAAATGAATGAACGGTTTTCAAGGTTATACATCCCCGATGGCGAATAGAAATTTTGTTTTTCAGCTATGAGCGCATTTTTATTTATAAATAAATAATTATTGTGTTCTTTAAATTATAATTTCCTAATTAAGTAAAAAAAGCGTATTTATGACTTAAACTAAAAATTGCTCATAATAGTTATGATAATTGTTCATGAAGTATAACAATCATTTGCAAATAAAGTTTTTAAAATATTTCATAAATCCTATATTTTGCCTTTATTTTTTTCACCAACTACACGAGGAGGAAAACAAACCGCCAACGTCTCTGTGCGTGTATTCAACCGGAACGCCACGGTCTATGCAACCTCCCTGAGCAGGACCTCGGTCACGGTTGAGTGGACCGGAACGGAGACGACCATGAAGACGGCAGACTATTACATCACCTGTAGGCGGATGATACATCCCGGTGTAGGTTTTGTCTCTCTGGATACTCTAGGGAAGCGGGCAAGGAGACACTATAGAGGCGGGTTTCATCCTTCGGCATTGTTCGCTAAGCGCACCAAGTGTCTGACTTCACCATCGCCATCGTCGAAACTGTTGGCGCAATCTGGCGAAGAAACTTTGCCGCTTGTAATATCCATGTTGCCTTGGAGTCGAGACAATTCATCTTCATCTTCCTCACCTCATCAACAACTCTTGCCATCATCCGGGAGTTTCAATCAGTTGTCGACATCTCACAACAGCCACCACCACCAGTTACCGTCCTACGTCAGCGGTGAGGGTGCAGCCTTGACGTACGTCAAACTAAAACTAGGTCCGTTCATGAGACGAAACACGTTCAACGGACTGCTCCCGATGACGCCGTATCAGATTTGCATTTCCGTGTCCAACTCCAGCGACCGGCGCCCGATCTACCAGCCACACTATCAATACCGGAGCCGCAGGCGAGCGGGCAGATCGCCGAGTTCGTCGTCTCTATCCTCCTCATCATCATCGTCTCTATCCTCAGCATCGTCGTTTCTATCCTCTTTATCATCGTCATCTCTATCCTTATCATCGTCGTCGTCAACTGACGACATATCCGCGTCGTCGCCATCATCATCTTCATCATCGCCGTCAGCGTACGAAGATGATCCGAATCTGATAGTTCTTTCCTGCTTTCAAATAACAACCACAGACGAATATCTTTCTGGATTTGAGCGTGAGCCAGGAATAAAAAGAATCCCAGTACTCCAGATACTCCTCGGGCTGTTTGGTTCACTGGCGCTACTGCTGTTCCTCTGCGCCATCTGCAAGACGTTCATGGCCAACTGCAGCCGAACTGGAAAACGCAAGACACGAAGCGGTGGCGACGACTACAAGCTCGTAGCCTGCAGAAGCGAGCGACAGGACAGTTTGACGCTCGCTCCAGTGGAAACGGTGTTCACAGACAGCACGAAGGCTTCAAGTCAAACCTCGCTGTTGATCAGGTGATTGGCCTTTGAACCTTGAAACAAGGAGAACGGTCGCATAGCAATGCAAACTTGCACAGAACAATCACAGAGAAAAAAAGGATAAAAAAAAAGCTAACGATGGCTTAAAACGGCTTTTCAAAACTTATATTTTCATGCTACGATAATTCTTTATAAATAATTTTATTTCAGAAGAACACCTTCAAGTATTATTCTGCTTGTACAGATGAATTTATGTTTGAAAAGTTTTCTGTTCATTTTTGTTTTAATTTAAAATTAAGTTCAGAAAAAGTGAAATTTTTCAAATTTTATTTTATTCTTTTACAATCGCATTTAATAGATACTAGACAACAAAATGATGAAAAGTAAATCGCTAGAGTTCAATAATATCGATACAACTGAAGGCTTTAATATGGTGTCTCTACCATCATCAACATCTCATCCTAATAACAACCCATACTCCAAGACCACACATAACCAATACGTTCCCTACATTCTGACAATCAAATATAAACGTTTTCAAGCCCCCATGACAACTACCACACTCCCCCCAATTGACAAACAGGCCCCCATGACAACTACCACACTCCCCCCAATTGACACACAGGCCCCCATGACAACTCCCACACTCCCCCAATTGACACACAAGCTTCATCGAGGTGTGACCGAGTCGAGAGCTTCGAGAAGCGATTTTGATCTTTTCTGGGCCGCCTTGAGGCACACCTGCAATGACTCTTTGCTGGATTCGCAGCCACCTGTTGAGCAAAAAAGAAATCAATTATTAAGGTTTTTAATGTAACAGCTTCATCCTGTTAACCAAAGAACGCAACCCACGTAGATTTTTTAAATATTCTTTGTTCTCAAAACTAACTGAAGTGATACCCGGTAAATACAAAAATACTAAACGGTCATTTTAATAATTGATATAATAATCATTAAACTAAATTTTACAAACAAATATAATCAAAATATAATCTTAAACTGGAATAACCTGCCAGATGGATCATGTATTTCTCGGAAAAGCTGTCGTATGCGATGGTAGTCGTACCTTAGTATGGAAACGGAGTGATAACATAAGGAAAATCAGATTAGAATGTTACCATAATTTATATGCAAATCAATTTCGTGTATACTCTATACAAAGAATTTACATATGGCACGTTACAAATTGTATTAATATTAATATTATATAATTTTAGACAAATAATAATTTATCAAAATGTTTGTTAAACTCATGAGCTATAGAATACAACATCTAAAAACACCAGGAAATAAAATTTAAAGAAAAAAATGTTACAAAAAATTCAAAATTTTTATTTGCCACCTTCAGAAACTTCCTCCTCCCCTTTTGTTGGATCGGCCAATAATATCTCTCTAAAAAACAATAAAAATTAAATTAATAAATATGATATAAGGTTAATTTAACAATAAAAATCAGCAGTATAAATTCAAACACAGATAAACAAAAATAACGAAATCAACACTAACTTGCTCCAGTTAGCAAAAGTCGCAACGACGGGACGACATCGCAACTGGAGACATTTCTTTTCTTCCTCGTTGACGTCCAACCTGTCCGATGTCTCGTTGAACGTCACCTGAGGCAGTCGGACTTTAGTTGTCGCGAGGAAAATAATTAATTAATCCCGCAGGTGCTTAACATAGATCATCATCATCATCATATCATCATTTCTACTAACACTAGCAGCAGCAAGAGAACAATAGTTGTGATAACAGCATGATTTATATTTTGGTTTACTCACCATCAAGAAGAGCAGCAACTAGGGCTAAGCAGCAAGCATCCAGCAGCGAACCGCTGTCATCCGCACACACGAGCTCGCATTCAAGCACCCAGAAGAACTGAATAAAAATAAAATAAAAAAAACATTATTATCATTAATATTATAAATATTATTTTTATTTAAAAGATTATCTCAAAACTACTAACTTTGCCATCTTTGTCCATCAGATCTTCTACCTTCAACATGTTCGTACTAGAGGAATAAATGTGATTTCAACATTATTTTAAAAGTTTTTTAAAGCCACGTTGAATTATAACTTTCATGCGTCATTCATCACGATTCACATGCATCTGTTTCCCCAACTACTTCCCATAATTAGCATTCTTTCAGTTCAACATTCATAGTTAGGACTCAATAGAACTTCTTGCCACTCAGACGAACCATTGAAGAGCAAGTTTGATCATTTTTTTTTAGCAAACTACACAATTGAAGGTTTTTTTTTAAAACTAACCTTTCGAGAAAATTCTGAACATATTGAGTAGTTATCTGGGACTGATCAGAGACCTGGTTCCATCTGAGGGGCTGACCTCTTGCTACAGGAAACTCGACTTTGGTGACTAATAACAAGAATGATAAACAAAATAATAAGTCATATGTAACAATAAGTAATATGTAATAAGTAATAATAATAATAATAATAATAATAATGTTTGACAATATTTAGAGTGGCGTAAATCCTAAAGGACTTCAAGGCCACTGAAGGGTTCTTTGCAGAGGCAGCCATTTATAGGCGCCTACCCCTTTAGCAATGCGAGTGAACTCCTTGCTTAAGGGAGTTACGCTGGTGACGCCGGTGAGGCTTGAACTGCAGACCTAATGATCGACAGGCGAACGCTCTACCGCTCTGCCACCAGCGCCTCAAATAATAGTAATATATAAAAGAGTTTCTAAACATATAATTTCTTATAAACATTTGTTTATAATTATTAAATCTAAAATAAAAAATTGTTCAATTGAAAAAACATTCTCCAAACACACACACACAAAAACACACCCACACTTAAATATGACTCAATCAGACCTACCAACAAAATCAAGAATTCTTTCTCCAGGTTTGGTCATCGTAGCTTTCTTAAATTAAATAAAATTCACCTTAATAAAATATTTTATACAAACTCTTGTCTCTTATCTTTTTATTATTATTTTCTATTAAAAAAATCAATCGATAAAAACTCTTTTTTAATATTTTCCATGATAGAAATAAACCAATAAAAAACAAGTTTTACCGCTTTGATTCCACAGAAAACTTTTGTGTTTCCAATGACAGCCATGGATGAACCGTTGGCTGTTTTAATGTCTCCTGGAATGTTCATTTGGAGAAAGTCAACAAAAGATCTAATTTAAATCTAACATGAATTTAAAATATTGGCTAAAAATTTATAAAAATGAATTATTTGAAGAATTTAAAATATTGGTTAGAAATTTATCAAAATGAACAATCAACGAAAATGAGATAAGCTCATATACTAATAAGAAAAAATTATAATTATAAACTTGTTTATATAAACAGTGAGGGGAAATTAAAATATAAAATAATTATAATTGAAACTCTAAAAAAATTTTCTAAGTCAAAGTTAAAAATAGGAGAAAGTTAAATAAACATTTATTAAACTAAAATAATTAAAACTAGATAAAGGTTCACCCTTTTTTTTGCTTAAAAAAGTCAAAAAGCAGAAAATGTGATGAAACTTATACAAGAAATCAAAAGTTTTAGTTAAAACTTTCAACTAGTAATTATTTTTCATCATGTTTATAGCTGAGATTGTATTACTCTGTCCATTCCTAAAATAGGGTGCCATTAATGTGAACCTTTACACAAAATTATTATTATGCTTACTATACTTTTAAAATTATGCTTACCAACTGATACTGCAGCCTCTCTGGATTCATTAAAAACCCTACCATCAGGTCTGACCCCTTTGTCAATGAATGCCTGGTGGTAGTCCTTAGGAAAAGCAAATCTGTAAAAATTAGGGGCAGTAGCTTAACGTGGGTAATATTAAAAAAATTGTAGTTTCCTCCAAAAAAGTTAATGAATGTGGCGGGGGTATATTTCTACAAAAAAGTTGATGATTGAGGGGGTGAAACTCTAATGTTTTATTTTTTTCTCAAAACTTTGCCCCATAAAAAGTGTTGCCTCCACCTCCCAACGCTTTATGTCACTGTAAAGGGAGTTAGGAAAGGTAAGTAATGTGTTTTAATAGGGAAAAAGCATATGCTCCTGTATCTCCCAAAAGAGGGATGTAGGAAAAAAGACCACCAGCGCGGGGTGGAATTCTTTGAGGTAAAACATTCCGTACATGGCAGGGATGTCATATCAGCGAAACAATGCGGTGGGTAACCTGTGGAAAAGGCCTACAGGTTCCTGATTCTTTTTCATAATGCTGAACCATTTCTGCCAAAAAAAACTGATGACCGGAAAGGGGAGGGTAGTCCGAGGTGCATTTTCCAACAAAACTTGATGCCCAAGGGTGGTCAATTTACCTTTTTTTAAATGTATTGGGACTATTAACAAAAATTAAAAAAATTATTGGGGTCAACTTCAACTTCAGGCAACCTATTTTAATGTCAGAATAGCAAGTTTCAACCTTATGGGGGCCCACTATAACTTTAACAAATTATTTTGTAAGAAAAAATGTGCTCATAATTACCACAAAGAGGGATTAGGGGCAGGTGGATAGAGAAACGTTAATGATGCCACACTAGCTTTTAATAATTTTGAAATTATTTGACGATAGAAATTATATTCGATTAAGGTAAAAATTTATTTAAACTAATAATGTAATCATTTATAGTATTTTTTTTTAAATATTTTAATTGCTGCGCCCACTTTAATAACGAATGGCTATTGACAGTGCTTAACAGGTGGTTATATTTCACATAAACGGCCTGGGCCGAATCTTCCAATAAAATAGTCCTATTTTGTTACAACCTTAACCCTAACCCTAAATATCACTTGGCATAGTGTTTGTAGCTAATTATAGCCGAGAATGTATTCTTTCACACAGCGGGCCGTTTATGTGAAAGATTACCATTCCTCTTAAGCTTAAAATAATTTTTTTTAAACTAACTTGAAAAAATCACCCATTTGGCCTACTTAAATTTAAAAATTTTTTTTAAAAATTCACTAAAAATTGTAGTCTACAATAGATTTACGAATGTAATCTGGAATAATAAACACGTTTTCTTCTTGCAACGATAAACAATCAATATCAACAATAGACGCTTTATTCAGAAATTTAATAGTTTTAAAAACAAAGTACGCATTTATCAATAGCTTAAATATTAAAAAATAACTAAGTTTTTAAGCCATTTTATATATTACAAACTTAATTTTTTTAAATTTAATTTTTGTTGACATGAGTGAATGACATCATGTTTTCCTTTTTCGTGCATAACGCCGAACTTCATAAGATCATCATATTTTTAGGCAACACCAGTGTGTTTTATCAAATTTCAAAGTGGCTATTTATCAAAACTTACTCAAATTATCACTTATTGGCTAGTTTTGAAGTTGAAGCTGTGCTTGTATTCAAATAACTGTTTCATCAGCGAAACTTTCCCAAAGATTAAAAGTTTGTATACAATTAAAGTAGTAGTTTTATCATCATACAGGTGATTTCAAGACAACTATTGTAAAGGTAACCTTAGTCAATCAGCGCCTCGATTGCTTTTTAAAGATGACAGTAGGTATAATATAATTAGGTTATATAATTTAAAAAGTGTCATGTCCAGTCAAGGATGACTATTTATGTCAGATCTTAGCAATCATTCTTTATTCCAACGTGAAGCTGGAACTGGCACTTAATTTACCGACTGCATATAGATCGAAGAGTAGAGTAGCTCGAATCATTTAGAGTAGTAAATTCCAAGCGGCATGGCGTGACGTAATGAAGCTTCTCTGCATCTACCGCAACTGACAGACGAGCCTAGTAGTAGGCAGTACTTGAGCCTGAAAATAAGCCAAGTAACGCACTGCTACTCTTACCTTACACTTACCAAGCATTCCAGTGCTTAAACGCCTAAAAAAACTTGAAAAATGCTATAAAACAGAATAAAACTTAATAGAATTAAATAAATGTTTAATATCTTTCTTAAATCACTTTCCAGAAATAAAGCTTAGATATGGATTTTCGAACTCTGGGTGCAGTACACGGTCTGGTAGGTTACGACGTCTTCATCGTTTCATTGCTGAACATGTGCCACAGCTGGGGTGGACGATCCGGCTACGTTCTTCTGACGGCAATGATTCTTTACACTGTTTGTGCCCTCTCGACTTGGCTATTCTTCAATGAAAGCGAGAGTGGATTGTCGTGGACGCGTCTCAATAAAATGGTCATAGCCATTACTCTTATCATAACAGGTTTGTTAATTTTGTATTGTATGGCAGAATATCAGTGGCTTCCGAACCAGAGGGTTATCCAGGATTTTGTTGGGATGTGTAGCTTTATATGTGTTTACTTTTCATTAATTATTTATTAATCAAAGATGTAAGCAGCTTTCAGTATACCTACACATAATTGCTGGATTTTCTTGCATAAGAATAAGAAATTGTATTATTTCTTGTTCATATGCATGAATATAAATAAGAAATAGTATTATTTCGTGACTTACAGGTTCATTAATAATTGCTGGATGTGCCATGAACTACAACAACGGCCATGTTTACGCCATCACTGCTCAACTCCTCTCTGCCGCCTACGCTATAGCATCTGGGGTTTTCTTTATTATAGAGACTTTAGTTTAATTTTTGTTGTACATAACTCATTATTAACATTAAATATGCAACGAAATGTTGAAAGTGCTTTCAACTTAAAAAACATAAAAACTCCATACAGTTATCAGTTGCGGCACATGATATAGTTATACGCGTACATATAGTTGTGTTCATAGATATCTAGATAGGCCATATAGGCTTATTTGCGGTTTTTGTTTGGTTTTACGCGCGCAGTGGAGTTTTAGTTTGTGCCTCCTGACTGACCATAGACAAGAGATTTGTTTACATTTGTCTACACCGGCGGCTTGCTTTACTTCGATAAGCAATTCATTCCAATTTTGCAGTTAACTATTATAAAGCAATGACAACGCGTTATTCTTTCAATATTTGTTTATCATAGATTAATTTATGACTTTCTATCAAAATTTCTTTGTTTCTTCAGCGCATGCTTTAATTGTTTTTGACAAAAATGACTTTTATAAATTCCCTTGAATCTTTTGATTTAAACTTTAAAACCATAACATTTTAAGAAAATGCTTTTATCTGAAGATAACTGATAGTCATATGTATCTATTTTATGCTGATAGTTTAAGTTTCAGCATAAAATCTGAATTCATTATGTCTTCAAAGACATTTTCTTAAAAGAGATATCTTAGACTAGACTTAGAACTAAATCCTGACTAGGTTAGATTAGCAATAATAGTTACTGGCTTTTTCTAAAGTACATAATACTTTTTAGAATTAACATAGATTATTGAAGTCACTACCAATTCTTCTTTGCCCTGAAATGAATCTACCTGAGACGATTACATTTATTTACATAGTTTTTAAGCAAGTAAAAAGCACTATGCCAACTATTGAGTTTATATTTATTCCTTTTCACTTTGCGATTACATTTGTGTAGTATCAGTTCAGTACACAGTTTCCAATAATGTTGAAATAGATTTGCAAAAAACTGAGGCAACAAACTATGATTTTACAAGTGTTTTTATTAATACAATAACTTCTGTTTGGCTTTTCAATGAACAAAAACTGAAAATGGCACAAAAAATTGAAAATTTAAGTTACTGTCCACTAGATAAAAGTGTTTTTGTTAGTTTTTGTCTTAAACCTGAACTTTTAAGGTTTTGTGTATTAATTTTTGCTCGCTGATATTGTCATAACTTGAAAAACTCATAAACGATCGACTTAAGCAGCAGATAGGAATGATTGTCAATGCCATCCTGTGTATCTCTTATATGATCCCCCAGGTTAAAAATATCTTTGGATCCAATTGATGTTAATGTTTGGCAAATAAGTTCTTTCATTTTAATTTCATCTTTGGCATTTGTGGCTGATACATGTTGTCTTAAAAATTTTTCTGCTGTCTGACATACCTAAAAAAAAAGTGTTTTTTAATACCATATTTATAAATAACAAATCTTAATTTTATCTTACTTTTATAACTTCAGAAGAAGGAAAGACATGACCACCTTTATTTTTCACCACTAGCAGCTGCAGTCCTATTTCATGTCCTTGGTTCTTGTGCTCATCAACTAAACTGTATCTATAAAATTGAAAATATTATTTAGTACTAAAAACACAGGAAACCAAAATTTATGACTGTAACAATTTATAATTTGAACCTGCAAACATTACATTCCAGTTTTTTAAATAGCTTGGATACAATCCAACCAGCTATGTAGCTAATTACATTTTCTATCAAGACTTGAGCAAGCTCTGAGTCGATTCCATAATCACCTGGTTCTTCAAACACTTCTTCTTCATAAATGTTGTCTGTTTAATAAATAAGCAAATAATTAAGATTGGTACCAGCAAAAGAAATAACAATGAAAAATTTATTACAAATTTCTTTTCTTTCTTTGTGCAGATAATCAAGATTAATTTATCAATTGCATACAAAACCAAATCTTTCTGAATTATGGCTGGCAGTCCATTGGTGCAATAATAAGCAATAGGCATTTTCCAATAGCCCGTCGTTCCAACGAGCAAAAACACCAAAACTTCTTTTGCTTCATCATTGGTGCTGGATCCACAACCTACAACATTAGATATTACTAACCAAATATAACTTTAAAATGTTAAAGTCTAAAGGACTCACCCAAATCAACGAATCCTGACATGGTACCACTCTGGCTATCAAAAGTGATATGTTTATGAATAGCCATAGAATCAATCATAAGATTGCAGTTACTGTACTCTTCTGGTTTCTGGATTTTAAGACTAGCCAAAGTATTTAGGACCTGAGAATTAAAGCCAGGTCTGGCATCTGTGCTTTCTAACCATCTAAACAACCAAGCATAAATATAATAAGAATATAAAATTAAGAAAAAACATTATTTTAATGCTATCCAGCCATTCAAATTAAACAAAACAAGTGCATATATAATAAAGTTTTACCTTCTTAAAGTCCTTGGACTAGGCAAACTGATGCCTGATGATCTGAGGTAGTCATAAGCCTTTGGTCCATATAAATGTAAAGTTATTGCAAATTTTTTCTGTTCTTCAGTATACTCTTTAGAACCATTAGACAACAAGTGAACAGGAAAACCTTAGAATTTTATGTAAATAAAATATAACTATATAAATATGTATATCTGAATTTGTTCAATAAAGATAATTTATATTTATACTTGACGTTTTTAGCTGGCAGTTTAGTTTTCTGTTGATGTCACGCAATTGCTTCATCTCATATTTCAATTTCAAATTGTGCCTTTGATATGATATATTTCTTTTAAAATATCTTTCATAGTAGCGATTTTTCTTGTGAAGACCTCGACAACGTGCAACAAGGGTATTCAATTTGCTTTAAATTTTATCAAGAGACAGAAAATAGCTGTGGTCCTAAAAAGTTATTGTTATAGCATTACAATTTATGTCATTTAAAATGTTGAAAATATTTTCTAAATAAAATACATAAGCTTAACCTTATAAACAACTACTTCACTACCAACAAGTTCACTTTCTCTGTCAGATATCACTTCAATTTTTGCAAAATCATTGCTGAAATCAACTACCTATTAATAAGAATAATTAGTAAATCTAAAGTAGTAAAGAATATAAAGAAAAATTTAAAAAAAAGTTCAGAACTTCAGCTATCAGTTTCTCTGCATAATTCTCTTCCATCTATTAAAATACCAAAACAATTTTCTTTGATATCCAAACGAATCAATATAAAAATAAATTTTTATTATGTTCATAATACAAACCTTTATGAAGTTGAACACAGATGGAACAGCTTGCTTCACAAGGCAAACTTTCGTCTTGAAGTGTATGAACATCGATTCTGTGAAGTGTCGACTACAGATGACGTTAGTCTTCTTAGGCTGCCAACCATCTTGCATGAACTTCTTTACTTCTTGAATCCATTTTTCTCTTTGTAGAGGGTCAACAGGAAACCTTAAATAAAGATACAATTATCTCATTTTATCAATTAATTAATATGAATTTTTTAATCATTGGTTGTTTATAACTAACCGGTGGTGAGTAATGCTTATGTTTCCTACAGTATCTTCACAACTCTTTATACAACACAGCTTCGTCATTTCATAAACTCTAAAAAAACTAAGTTAACTGCTAGTAAATTAAGAAAGACTAAAAAAAGAGAATATTAGTACTTAATTTAGTTGATTTATAACAGGAAACAAATAAAAAATACAATCACAATGTTAACTAAAATAAAAAAATAATTTGAATTAAATATGAAAGCAAAAGTTGAGTTGCAATAAATCTGAAAGCAAAAATTAAAATGAAGACAATCTGAAAGCAAAAGTTAAGTTGAAGTAGATCTTGATATAAGAAATAAGTCAACATAAATATCTAGCAAAACCAGTGTTTCTATCAAATACAGCAGGCATAATTTATAGATGAATTTGTTTATATAGCCTGGTTGATGACTGAGAATAAATTAAAAATATTCATGAGCATAAATCCATGTCATGGTACCACTAAGCTTCCTGTCTCAAGAATAGATCAAAAAAGCTTTAATTATGCAAAAAGCAATACAGGATGGGTATAGCATTACTGATCTTCATGTCCCAACTTGTATCATTCTAGTTTTATAACTATAAGTCAGTATTTCTTAATCTACTTTACATAATTTAAGTGTAAGCAAACCTGTAACATTGTTTTGAATGTATTAATTAAACTATAATTGTTTAATCCAAACAAATTTACAGAGATTACCTGAGCTTGTAGCATTTGTTAACATAATTTCTACATCATAACCCCCACCTATGCATATCAAAACCAGTAAATTAAGACACATTTGTTTCAATTTAAACAAGTTTATTGAAATTACTAGAATCATAAATTGTGGAGTTGTTGACTAAAACATTATAAGCATGAACATTTTTAATTTGAAATGATTTAAAATGGTGGATGAATAAATAATATCAGATCAATTTTTTAGAGTCAGATATCATAGTTGTATTATTGTTATATTATATCATAGTGACACACAAATCAGGACCAGTATAACTGAGTATAATAAATGAATCAAAAGACTTCCTCTTAACTTTAACAGATTTATTGAAACTACCAATAACAAACCTTCAACACTAAGACACGCGACAACCAAATATAATTATTAACATTATTAGCATAAGAAAGTAATTAACACATCAAAGATCATGGTCATCAAAGAGCAATAGAATAACGAAAAACTGGTTACACGCTTCATGACAACAAAGTAATAAAACGGATGTATGACCCTTTTAAGTTTTAAGCTTTGTGGCCTTGCCTTCTTTAAATTTAATAAGTCAGAGTCTTTAATGATTTTACTTTGTTTACAAACAGCGACAGGATATATGAGCTCGGGAAGTCAATTAACACTAAGTATAGTTCTTATACAGGTTTTTCAAATAAAAAACACAGCAACATCTACAAAAAAAACTAGAGCTTTAGCAGATTTGTCAGGTATCGTCATAATACACCGGCAACAAATATCGCTCAAATGAGCAAATGTAAACAAGCTCAGGTTGAAAATGGCAGCTTTCAAATTGTGCCGGAAATAGATTGATATGTCCCATCTATATATCTATGGTTGTGTTATTGTCTTTTAATGAAGTTTTCAGATTAAAAATAATTTTACATCCAATCTCCAGCAATAAATTTGTTTAAAGTTACTCCGTGAGTTACAAAACCAACGTATTACTTAAAAGTTATGGTCGTTTCTCAAAAAAAGACCAAAAGTACATTTCATATTTTCCATTGTACACTCCTTGGCCATTGCGGTACGATCTATGGGTACCAGGGACGCAAATGTATTCAAAAATGGTAAATAAAGCAACGCAACCTCTCCAACAAATCTGCATGGCCATTCAGTACATTGGCCACTACTAATCAGATTCTCTTCAGAGATGCTACAACTTTCATAATTATTGGATAAAATAGTTGTAGTTCATTTACTAGTCTTTATTACTGTTAATATTACAGCTTCAAATCTTGCTTGTTGGATCAGTTATGTAATTTATTATTTCAACAGTAAAGAAAATTACAACTCTTTCAATAATATTAAATTTACTTTGACAAACTAAAAAAAAATCAATGTTGATATACAAAGTCACAAATTATTTTGCCTACATGGTATATTAACTCGAGCATAAAAGATTACATATTAGTATATTTATATTAATTCAAAAACCCCGTTTATAGAAACTAAAGCAAAAATATTTAACAAACTCAAAACTTAAAGAAATAGGTAATTCAGTAATTCTATATGATGCTAAATAAAAAAATGTAGGCAAATTAGCTGTGTATAAATCCATATCATTGACAAGTACATTATCATGAATCATATTATCAAAACGTTCATTTAGTGAGATATAATTGATAAGCAATCAAACAATGTTTTTTTTATCTGAATGGACAACCAGAGCCTCAGCAACACAAAATTAATAAAAAAAATTCAATAAAAAATGCAACATATCTGTTCAATTTTGGCATATCTGTTGATTTTCGAATTAAATACTCATTAATAGGGATTCACACCCATTCCAGGCCAAACCGTTCCACGCGACTCATCTATTCAGTTGTTCCACCGGTGTCCTGTCTCAGCCACTGATTTCCATCTCCAATGCGAGCTCTATATGCATTGCACATTGATTTTCTAGTCGCAAAGTAATTCATATTAATTCGTAATCAATTCGTATCATAATCAATCTATTCTAAAGATCTTCATTTAGAATTTAGATCTTTGGGCCACATAATAAACAACACAACATAGTGCATTGACAATCTCTACACTGTCAACATCGGCTATTTCCAGATCTGTCATTAAATTTGTGGTTTCTTTAAATATAGTTCGAGCTCTCTCTTCAAGATCTTTGTTGAGCTTGCACTTCTCTAACTCAGTTAAGATGGTCAAAAAAATGTTCTTCTGGTCTTGAGTTAGTCTTTCATAAGAAACTGAATCAATCTTCTTTTTGCATTCTTCAAACATAATTAGAAGATCCAATCTAGTTAATTCATACTGAAGTTCATCAAGCTGTTGTGGTGAAAGATTGAAAATATTTTGAGTGATAACATTCTCTAATTTCTTCAGATAGGACTTCTGTTTTGTAAATTTTTCTGCGCACTTTTCGATATGCTTCAGAAGATCAACTCCAACATTAGCACTGACTACTTCTCCCATGCTGTACACATTTTTTTCAATGTTTTCCGAAATTGAATTTGACCACGCACTCATGGATCTCTGAAGTTTTCTATTTAATAATTCTTTTTGAAGCTCCAAATCAGCAGAATTTCCAAAAATTTTTGATTTCACTCTTTCAATTTTGTTTTGCACAGATTTAATCTCAGGACCATAACGAACAGAGTTTCTTATAGGAGCTTTGCATTTTGGACAGCATATTGGAGTTATTGATGAAGAATTTGATAAACTCTCATCAATCCAATTATCAAGACTTTCAACTTCAAGAACATGATGACAATCATTCAACTGCACAAATCTGGCACCTTCTTTATCTTCATTGCCAAAAAATATTTCTGTTAATTTTTTTTCATCACATTCAGCACAAAGTTTAGGACAAGGTTCACCACACAGTCCAACACATTTGTGATTGCATTTCAAAATAATCTGGCAAGGTTCATTGCATCTGTCTCTGTCACAAGGTTGACAACAAAGTTTTGTACATGCATGATGTTCACATTTCCACAAACACTTCTCAGTGCATGGAACACAGGGCTCACCACATTTTTTCTGGCACATACTATGAACACACTTTGTTTCACATTTAACTGAACATGGAGGACAATTCTTGGAACAGCTACTCATACACTTGTGACCACAGACCAGATTTCTGTCAATTTTTCTATTACATTTAACGTGGACCCGTCCTTCAAAACATGACCCACACGTGCCAGGACATTCATGACCACAATCCAATTTATAGCTGCATGGAAAAGAGCAACTGTAATCATCATCAAAAAATCGGTGACAGGGAAGTTCAACTAAATGGCCACATTTGAGGAGTTTAAAAACTTGAACTTTACACTTGTCTGTGTGACTTTTTCCACAAAGCTCAACACAATTGTGACCACAAGAAAGCAAAGTAGCACACTTGTCTTGACATACAAATTCGTCAACAGACTGATGACATTTCATCATTTGAGTATGGAAACAATTAGGCATGGTTCGAGCAACTTTTGTTTCGCATCTACCACAAATTTCATTGCATGATCTTGTGCAACGATGGTTTTCAGAACACACTATTTTGGCACAAGGTTTGATGCACTTGAATTCTTTGTGATCTCTGTCATAACCATGACATTTTTTAGTACACGTGTGACCGCAGGAAAGCCTGAACTGACATAGAACCATACAACCTCCTTCTGGAACTTTGTCAAAGTCATCATGACGTGAGACCAGATGCAATGTTGTTGGATGATTTTGACAGTATAGAGACAACTTACGACCTATTATTGGTGGTTGACTCTCAAATGCTTTTTTATAAATTTTTTCAATCAAAGGAGATCCACATCTTAACATGTCGAAATTACCAATAACGTAAAGACCTTTTTTGGCACGGGTCATTGCCACACACATTCTGTTGTCTTCTTTCAAGAAGCCAATACATCCATCTGTATTACTTCTAACAAGTGAAAGAAGAATTATATCATTTTCTTCTCCTTGATAATTGTCAATGGGAGAAACTCGAACTCCATGGAAAATATTTTTTAACATGCATTTTCTAATTGTGAACATTTGACCAGCATATGGAGTAAGAATTGTAATTTGTTCTGGAGAGTATCCTTGTTGGATCAAGTATTTGCAGAGTCTTGCTAAAAAAGCAGCTTCATGATGATTGGATTTGCTTGTTAGTTCCACATCTTTTTCTTCTTCTTTATTGTGATTTATGAAAAAAACATTAGAGCTCACGCCTAAAATATTTTCATAATTTTCTACTGAATCTTCATCTTCCAGGTTGGGATAGATGAGTCGAGCAAAATTTGAAATCTGAGGTCTCATTCTGTGTTGGCGTTCAAGTGTAACAAATGGAACTTTGTTGATAATCAAACGTTCAAAGAGAGAACAGTTCAGGTTGTAGTCAGTGCCCAATTTGTATACTGTGGGATTAGGTCTCAACTGCTTGTGGTCTCCTATGAGAATCAGATGTTCACATCCTGAAGTCAGATTTGTGGTGATGTGACATTCAAGAACTTCTGCTGCCTCTTCGACAATGACAATTTTAGGTTTAATTTTCTTTAAAACATCTTTGTATTTAGCAGCACCAGTTGTTGTCATTCCGATAACCTTGTTCCGTTCCAGAAAAAATGTGTCTTCTTCTTTAAGTAGTTCTCTAAGTTGATCTGTCCACAACTGGTATATTCTCTCGTTTTCAACAATGTCATTCCTTATAGATTCCATGTACTGATTAGCCCAAAACATGTACAACCTCCATCTTTGCTTCAGAGTTAAAGTCCATACATTTTTGACAGCTTTCGCCTCTTCATTTGTCATCATCTCAGACTCCAGCAGATATTGCTTAACACGTTGCTTTTGTTTCTTCCTATTTTCTTTTGGAATCTGCCATTCATCTATTTGTCCATTTTTGTCCAGGTTTTCAATGTTGAAAACCAGTTGTTCATCAGCTTCTTTTTTGTTTATAAGTTTTTGTAATTGTATTCTCTGCTGCTGAAGATAATTTATTTCTTCTTTTTCATCTTCTATCAATCTTTCATGCTCCTCTAACTCTGCTTCATCTTCAATGTTTATAAATGCTTCATCTTCATTCACCATTACAGGTTCAATTTCTTCTTCCGCTGGATCTTCATAATTGAAACGATATAATTGCAACCATTCTACCAAGTGGGAATTGCATGATGGATTGGGATAGCGGGTTGTCAAACTGTCAAATAAGCCCTTGTGCATAAAATCTTTTAGATGTTTTTCATGGAACAGTCCCTGATGAAAATTTTCCATGACTGAACTACGGCTTTCAATCTTACCTTGCAAACTTTCCATTTCTTTTCTTATGTCTTTTCTTCTGTTGTGAATCTCTTTAGGCAAATTTCGAGCTGCCCTACAGTCATTTCTTAAGCGACTTAAAAGAAATTTTTCCATGGCTTTGTTTTTACTTCTACCTCCAACTCTGACTATTCCATTAGTTAGAAATTTAGAAATACCTTCCAAGAATTGATCAAGAGCATGGTTGGTGTAGCAAATCACTAAAATTGGTCGATCATTAATATTCCACTTGTCCCAGTTGTCTATCAAAACCTGAACAATTTTCAAACCAATAAATGTTTTGCCAGTACCTGGAGGACCCTGGACAAGTGCAACATTTGTTGTTAACGAAGCAACAAGTGCCTGTTTTTGTGATTCATCTAATCCTAGTGTTTCTGCAGATGGCCAATGTTTTTCATCGAGAATGCTGATATTTGTCATGCATCTATTTTTTTCGTTAGGACTCAGACATGAAAAATCATAAGTGATTGAACCATAAGCTCTGGTGTAGGTTGGAGGGGTTTTCAGGTTTTCACAGTGAATTATTGTTTCTTGAAATGGAAAATCATTGGGCGTCATTTCTTGGAGAGCTTTGAGAACATGTCTGTAAGCTTCAAAATAAGCTGTTGTTTCTATCATGACAAATGTATGACTCGGACTCACATATCTAAGCTCATCTGTTTTGTTTTCAAATTGTACAGTCAAAAAACCTTCTGAGAGAATTTTAGGGTCTCGATCAGCAACAGTTGCCAAAAATATGTCTTCAAAATCATTACTAGATAAGCATAACAATGAACCAAATATGAATCGCTTACTAAACTCCCATTTGACATTTTTCAAATTTTTCACATCAAATATTATTTTATAAAACAAACCCTTGTGAGAACAGACTGGATTTAAAATGTGAACGCCTTGGTACACTTTTATGTCTGAAAACCTTTTTTTAGTTACTATATCACTTCTTGGATTCAGATATTCTTTGATTCCGTTTCTTAAAGGTCTTACAAAATCTTCTTTGAGCAATCTGAAGTGGATATCTAGGTACTGTTCAACATCATCAAAACCTTTCTTCAAATCAATTGGCCTCAAATATGGCTCTTTGTCTATCATTAGGTCCATGTTGTTTTCTGGAAAAATGCTGAGATCACGAAAATTATCTGGAGGTGGACCAAACACTTTCTTAACAATTGGCCCAATTCTTTTACTCACATGTCCATTCAAATCAAGTGACAGTTCTTCCAACATTTTGAATGTTTTAACAGTGTTTTCACTTAAAACGACTTTTGGATTCATCATGAGTAGCTTCACAGTTGTGATTAAAGGAAAAATTTCCTGATGAGAGCTTGGGAATGTTTCAAGGATAGTTTTTAACAAAATGATGGAACTGTGAAAACAGTATTTTTCTGTATCTTGGTTCAATAATTCAAATTCATTATAGAGCGTGAAGTAATAATTAGTTAATCCTTTTGTCAAAAAGTCTGATGTCTTAACTTTGCTTAACAAAATTATCGATGATATTGACCGGTTAAGGATTGTAATGACATCTCTTATGCAGTTTAAGTTTTCATAAATGTTAGGATCGTTTAAGGCCTGTGGAAATCCACTTGTGTCTGTTTCAATTTCCTCAATTAATTCATTATCACTTTTAGATTTTAAATATTGCAGCCTTCTGTAGTTTACTACTCGATTATAGTTTCTTTGGTTGGTTTCATTTTCCTGTCTCGGTCTTCCAAGTCCTTGTGGAGGTTCATTATTCTGCTGATTTCTGTTGACTCCCCTGGCAGAACTTCCACGCGGTCTTTGGTTACCAACAAATCTATTATTGCCTTCTTGACCATGATGTTTATTTTCTCTGTTGACACTGTCATTTCTTGGATTGCGTCGGGTTGATGGAATCCGTCTTCCACGATCTCTTTCTCTTCCGGTTGTGTTCCTGGTTTCATCAGATCCCAGATTTAATCTAAAATTGGTAATTGATTATTTCAATACAGTTAATTATCTATCATGTATGCCGCTATTGCTTCAACGTAATAAGTTATTTTTAGATCCTTCATATCCTCATAGGGTTTTTTTTATAGCTGATATGTGGAGCATGTAAGCCTACTGCCTAAACCGGATCTGAACCCGAAACGTTTTACTTTTGAAACCCGAAACCGAATCCCGAATTTTTAAAATCGTAAATTCAAACCAGTGTTGTTTCAGTTAGGGTTTTTCAGTTAGAGTATCAGTTAAAGTTAGCCAATTTAATATTTTTTAGTTAGTATTACAGTTAAAGTTAATTTTTTTATTTTTTCCAGTTAATATTAGAGTTAATATTTTTTCAGTTACTATTACAGTTAGTATAACAGTTATTAATATAACCCAGTACTGATAAACATTTACTAAGCAAACGCTGTTTCAGTTTCACTTCTTGTACATCTCAATTCAATTCTTTTTTATTCCTAATAAAAGCAGGCAGAGTAGTCTGTGCGCTATTCTGGTTAACCGTGTTTCCTGTATCATTTTCTATTAGTTTGCACTTGGCCTTTAACTTTCTGCAAGTTGTCTCCAAATCCTCAAGTTCTTTTGCCACTTCCTTATGTCTATGACTTAGATGATTTACTTTTCGACAGAGCTCTGCAAGTTTCGAACACGTGAGCTTCCGCATCTTTTTCTCCCAAACTACAAACCACCGGCTTTTATCAGTAGAGTAGAGGGTTCGTAATTGAAATAACGCCAAACTCCATTTTCTTGTTTTCGGCAAGAATTTATTTTTAATATTGTTTATACGTCGTTAAATGCAAATAAAGCAAAAATAAAATAGAAAATCATATTAGAGATAAAAGACACGAGTGGGTCCGGTTACCAAATATAAACAAAGAAATACAATTTTGGCGCATTTCAGCATTGGATTTTCCGAAAACATTTTTTTTCAGTTTTTATTACAGTTACTAATTTTTTTTACTATTAGTATTACAATTAAATTTAACATTATTTTTCAGTTAAAGTTTCAGTTAGTACTTAACTGAAATCTCTTTTTTCAGTTATTATACCAAATTCAGTTAAAGTTACGCTTAACTGAAACAACACTGATTCAAACCCGGTGTTTGCAAAATCAAAAACCTGAACCCACGCCCGGTTTTCATAAAATCTTAAGCACGAAATCGAGAGAGACAAAAAGTCAAACTAATGACATCCCTAGTTATTAGTACTAGAGTGACTAGACATAATTAACAAAAGTTGTTCAATACATTAATAGCTATACAATATATACAAGAACTATCTCCTATAGTTTTATTGTATTTAATTGTTAATCATGTGGTTAAATTTTCTGCTGTTGATTATTCAAACAGAACGTGTTATCAAATTCTTTTCATTTTCTAACTGAAGTCTAACCTTGCCAAGATATCAATAATTTTGTTCATAGCTTATAGCGATGAAAACATCAACCATTTACAAATGTAAATTTACACCAAAACATTTCTTTATGTAGCATTCACAAAACGATTTCTCAGGCTGAGTTAACCGAAATTCGCCGAAACTTGCATTTTTTCGATGGTTATTTTTGGAGTGTTTCGTCAAGTGGCTCTTGAAGGCAATTGGTATAACGTTTCATTTTGCATAGGCTGTGTACCTATTTCCTTGTTAAAGGCTGCATTATTTAACGTAGACAGATAAAGCTTACAACACCACGTACCTATACAATTTAATCTAAACATTTATAAAAAAAAGGCAAGAATACTAATGTGTTGATATTTTATTGCAATCAATTAATTATAAAAATCTCTGTAGTGTTTTTTCAATGAAACTCAAAAGCGTTCTGGTACAAAGCCAAAGCAGCAAAAATGTTGTGCTCATAGGCATGGCGGAAAGCTCTAAAAAATAGAGAGAAGAGGGCTTAATAATAATGATCCACTAAAATAAAAAGAGAGCTTATCAAAAAAGTATTAAATAGTATTTAGATAGATCATAGGCATAGACATCCCAATTTCCCAGAGAGGGCTCAGAGCTTTTTAGCAGAGCGGAGGTAGAAATGATTAGATTTTTTTAATTTTCCCAGCAGTAAAAAAATGATTTAGCAATATTGGTTGCAGCACTATTTTTTATAACAGTTCACTGCATTTATATAAATAGGAACAAATGTAACTGTTCGCTTGTGTCTTGCCAGTAATCTTCGAAAGTTCTAAATCAATTGCTTTTAAATTTAAACACAAGATTGTACTTATTAAGGTGAGGGCTTGTAACTAACTAGTTTTTTTTAAATTGGCACATTACTTCATGTTTTATGAGCAAAAAACCGCGTCTAGGGTTTTGCTGCACAACCTCCGTCGGGACCATTGAGTAATAAATAAATGTATGATTCGGTCAAACTATAATTTATTTAAATTCTAAAGAGAAAAAATTCATTTTAAAAATAAACATTTACTTTTATTTAGTTTTTGGAATATATGTTCATAACATCGCTTATCAATGCCATAGAGTACTTTTTTGTTTAGTTTCCAAACCATAAACTCTCAATATTACATATAATAAAAAGCGCAATGATGTATGTATGTCACCCGATTATCATCTGCAGCTCTGAAAAACTCACGATGATAGATTCTAAGACGATGAAGTTCAGCGGCTGAACACTATAATTTGTTAAGCCACTTTAGGTTTAAAATGTTTATTCAGGATTTGGTGGGGATGTGTATCTTTATGTGTATTTATTTTTCATTAATTATTTATTAATCGAAGATGTAAGCAACTTTCAATATACCAACACATAATTGCTGGATTTGCTTGCATACGAATGAGAATTTGTATTATTTCTTGTTCATATGCATGAATATAAATAAGAAATAGTATTATTTAAATGAGAAATAGTATTATTTCGTGACTTACAGGTTCATTAATAATTGCTGGATGTGCCATGAACTACAACAACAGCCATGATGCAAAAACAGCGAAATCAAAAGGAACCCAAAAAAAAACAAACAAACAGAGCAAATTTATATAAGCGTTGCGAAATACAACATAATCTGCTAACATGTTGACGATATAACTAATCCGGAACTTGAAATTCTAACTGAAATCTCAAAACTTGTTTAGATATGAAGAGCTGCAAAGTGGCCAAATACAAGCTTCAAATCTTGCTTGTTGGATCAATTATATAATTTATTATTTCAACAGTAAAAAAAATTTACAACTCTTTCAATAATAGCTACTTTGACAAACTAAAATAAAATCAATGTTAATATATACAAAGTCACAAATTATTTAGCCTACATGGTACATTAACTCGAGCATAAAAGATTACATATTACTATATTTATATTAATTCAAAAACACCGTTTATAGAAATTAAGCAAACATATTTAACAAACTCAAAATATAAAATAGAGCTAACTCTATATGATGCTAAATAAAAAAAATGTAGGAAAATTAGCTGTGTAATCCATATCATTGACAAGTACATTACGATGAATCGCATTTGTGAAACGGTAATTTAGTGAAATAACTGATAGGCAATCAAACAATGTTTTTATCTGAATGAACAACCAGAGCCTCAGCTACACAAAATTAATGAAAAATCCAATTAAAAATGCAACATATCTGTTCAATTTTGGCATATCTGTTGATTTTCGAATTAATTAAAAAGTGGTCATATTGGAGTTATTGATGAATAATTTTATGAACACTCATCAATCCGTGTATCAAGACCTTCAACTTTAAAAACATGACGACAATCATTCAATTTCACAAATCGGACACCTTCTTCATCTTCTTTGCCAAATAATATTTCTGTTAATTTTTTTATCACATTCAGCACAAAGTTTGGGACATGGTTCACCACACAATCCAACACATTTGTGATTGCATTTTAAAATAATCTGGCAAGGTTCATTGCCTCTGTTTCTGTCACAAGACTGACAACAAAGTTTTGTACATGCATGATGTTCTCACTTCCACAAACATTTTTCAGTGCATGGAACAAAGGCTCACCACAGTGTTTCTGGCACACTGTGAGAATACTTTATTTCACATTTAAGTGAACATGGAGGACAATCCTTGGAACAGTTACTCATACACTTGTGACCACAGACCAAATTTCTGTCACATTTTTTATTACATTTAACGTGGACACGTCCTTCAAAACATGACCCACACGTCCCAGGACATTCATGACCACAAGTCAATTTATAGCTGCATCGAAAAGAACAACTGTAATCATTATCAAAAAATCGGTGACAGGGAAGTTCAACTAAATGGCCACATTTGAGGCGTTTAGAAACTTGAACTTTACACTTGTCTGTGTGACTTTTCCCACAAGGCTCCGCACAATTGTGACCACAAGTAAGCAAGGTAGTACACTTGTCTTGACACACAAATTTTTCAACAGACTGATAACATTTCATCACTTGGGTATGGAAACAATTAGGCATGGTTCGAGCAACGTTTGCTTCGCATCCACCACATTTTTCGAAGCATGAGTTTGTGCATCGATGGTTTTCAGGACAGACTTTTTTGGCACAAGGTTTGGTGCACTTGAATTCCTTGTGATCTCTGTCTAAACCATGACATTTTTTAGTACAAGTGTGATCGCAGGGCAACCTGAACTGACATGGAACCATACAACCTCCTTCTGGAACTTCGTCAAAGTCATCATGACGTGAGGCCAGATGCAATGTTGATGGATGATTCTGACAGTATAGAGGCAACTCACGACCTATTATTGGTGGTTGACTCTCAGATGCCATTTCATAAATTTTTTCAATCAAAGAAGATCCACATCTTAACATGTCGAAATTACCAATAACGTAAAGACCTTTTTTGGCACGGGTCATTGCCACACACATTCTGTTGTCTTCTTTCAAGAAGCCAATACATCCATCTCTGTTACTTCTAACAAGTGAAAGAAGAATTATATCATTTTCTTCCCCTTGATAATTGTCAACCGGACAAACTCGAACTCCTTGGAAAATATTTTTTAACATGCATTTTCTAATTGTGAACATTTGACCAGCATATGGAGTTAGAATTGTAATTTGTTCTGGAGAGTATCCTTGCTGGATCAAGTATTTGCAGAGTCTTGCTAAGAAAGCAGCTTCATGATGATTGGATTTGCTGTTTAGTTCAACATCTTTCTCTTCTTCTTTATTGTGATTTATGAAAAAAACGTTAGAGCCCACGCCTAGAACGTTTTCATAATTGTGCACTGAATCATCGTCTTCCAGGTTGGGGTAGATGAGTCGAGCAAAATCTGAAATTTGAGGTCTCATTCTGTGTTGGCGTTCAAGTGTAACAAAAGGAACTTTGTTGATAATCAAACGTTCAAAGAGAGAACAGTTCAGGTTATAGTCAGTGCCCAACTTGTAGACTGTGGGATTAGGTCTCAACTGCTTGTGGTCTCCTATGAGAATCAGATGTTCACATCCTGAACTCAGATTTGTGGTGATGTGAGATTCAAGAACTTCTGCAGCCTCTTCAACAATGACAATTTTAGGTTTAATTTTTTTCAAAACATCTTTGTATTTAGCAGCACCAGTTGTTGTCATTCCGATAACCTTGGTCCGTTCCAGAAGAAATGTGTCTTCTTCTTCAAGTAGTTCTCTAAGTTGATCTGTCCACAACTGGTATATCCTCTCGTTTTCAACAATGCCATTTTTAATATATTTCATGTATTGATTAGCCCAAAACATGTACAACTTCCATCTTTGTATCAGAGTTAAATTCCATACATTTTTGACTGCTTTCACCTCTTCATTTGTCATCATTTCAGACTCCAGCAGATGTTGCTTAACATGTTGTATTTGATTTTTCCTATTTTCTCTTAACATCTGCCATCCATCTGTTCGTCCATGTCTGTCCAGGCTGTCAATGTGGAAAACCAGTTGTTCATCAGCCTCTTTTTTGTTTATAAGTCCTTGTAATTTTATTCTCTGCTGCTGAAGATATCTTATTTCTTCTTTTTCAATTTCTATTAGTCTTTCCTGCCCCTCAAACTCTGCTTCATCTTCATTTACCATTTTAGGTTTATTTTCTTTTTTCAGTGGATCCAAACGGTATAACTGCAACCATTTTACCAAGTGTGATTTGCATGATGGATTGGGAAAGCGAGTTGTCAAACTGTCAAATAAACCCTTGTGCATAAAAACTTTGAGATGTTTCTCATGGAACAGTCCCTGATGAAGATTTTCCATGACTGAACTACGTCTTTCAATTTTACCTTGCAAATATTCCATTTCTTTTCTTATATCTTTTCTTCTGTTGTGGATCTCTTTAGGTAAATTTCGAGCTGCCCTACAATCATTTCTTAAGCGACTTAAAAGAAAATTTTCCATGGTTTTGTTTTTACTTCTACCTCCAACTCTAACTATTCCATTAGTTAGAAATTGAGAAATACCTTCCAAGAATTGATCAAGAGCATGGTTGGTGTAGCAAATCACTAAAATTGGTCGATCATTAATATTCCACTTGGCCCAGTTGTATATCAAAACTTGAACAATTTTCAAACCAATAAATGTTTTGCCAGTACCTGGAGGACCCTGGACAAGTGCAACATTTGTTGTTAACGAAGCAACAAGTGCCTGTTTTTGTGATTCATCCAATCCTAGTGTTTCTGCAGATGGCCAATGTTTTTCATCGAGAATGCTGATATTTGTCATGCATCTATTTTTTTCGTTAGGACTCAGACATGAAATATCATAAGTTATCGACCCATAAGCTCTGGTGTAGGTTGGAGGGGTTTTCAGGTTTTCACAGTGAATTATTGTTTCTTGAAATGGAAAATCATTGGGCGTCATTTCTTGGAGAGCTTTGAGAACATGACTGTAAGCTTCAAAATATGCTATTGTTTCTATCATGACATATATATGACACTGACTAACATTTTTCAGGTCATCTTTATCGTTTTCAAATTGTACAGTCAAAATACCTTCTGAGAGTGTTTTAGGGTCTCGATCAGCAACAGTTGCCAAAATTATGTCTTCAAAATCATTACTAGATAAGCATAACAATGAACCAAATATGAATCGCTCACTGAATTCCCATTTGACATTTTTCAAATTTTTCACATCAAACACTATTTTATAAAACAAACCCTTGTGAGAACAGACTGGATTTAAAATGCGAACGCCTTGGTACACGTTTATGTCGGCAAATCTTTTCTTAGTTGCTATATCATTTCTTGGATTTCGATATTCTTTGATTCCATTTCTTAAAGGTCTTACAAAATCTTCTTTGAGCAATCTGAAGTGGATATCTAGGTACTGTTCAACATCATCAAAACCTTTCTTCAAATCAATTGGCCTCAAATATGGCTCTTTGTCTATCATTAAGTCCATGTTGTTTTCTGGAAAAATGCTGAGATCACGAAAATTGTCTGGAGGTGGACCAAACACTTTCTTAACAATTGGCCCAGTTCTTTTACTCACATGTCCTTTCAGATCAAGTGACAGTTCTTTTAACATTTTGAATGTTTTAACAGTGTTTTCACTTAAAACGACTTTTGGATTCATCATGAGTAGCTTCACAGTTGTGATTAAAGGAAAAATTTCCTGACGAGAGCTTGGGAATGTTTCAAGGATTGTTTTTAACAAAACGATGGAATTGTGAAAACAGTATCTTTCTGTATCTTGGTTCAATAATTCAAATTCATTATAAAGTGTGAAATAATAGTTATTTAATCCCTTTGTCAAAAATTCCGACGTCTTTACTTTACTCAACAAAATTATCGATGATATTGACCGGTTAATGATTGTGATCACATCTCTTATGCAGTTTAAGTTTTCATAAATGTTAGGATCGTTTAAGGCCTGTGGAAATCCACTTGTGTCTGTTTCAATTTCCTCAATTAATTCATTATTACTTCTAGATTTTAAATATTGCAGCCTTCTGTAATTTACTACTTGATAAATGTTTCTTTGGTTAGTTTCATTTTTCTGTCTCGGTCTTTCAAGCCCTTGTGGAGGTTCATTGTTCTGCTGATTTCTGTTGACTCCCCTGGCAGATCTTTCACGTGGTCTTTGGTTACCAACAAATCTATTGCCTTCTTGACCATGTTTATTTTCTCTGTTGACACTGTCATTTCTTGGATTGCGTGGGGTTGATTGAAACTGTCTTCCACGACTTCTTTCTCTTCTGGTTGTGTTCCCGGTTTCATCAGATTCCAGAATTAATCTACAATTGGTATTTGATTATTTTAACACAGTTAATTATCTATCATAAATACCGTTATTGCTTCAGTAATAAATTATTTTTATATCCTTCATATTCTCATAGGGTTTTTTTATACTTGATATGTGGAGCATGTAAACCTACTACCTAAACCGGATCTGAACCCGAAACGTTTTAGTTTAGAAATCCGAAACCGAACTCCGAATTTAGAAACTCGTAAACCCAAACCAAAAATAAAAAAAATGAAAAAGGACATGGTAAATCAAAAACGTGAACCCAAACCCGGTTTCCATAAAATCGTAAACCCGAACCCGAAAGAGCCAAAAAGTCAAACCCATGACATCCCTAGTTATTAGTACTATAGTGACTAGACATAAATACCAAAAGTTACTCATTACATTAATAGCTATACAATATATACAAGAACTATTTTTTATCGTTTTATTGTAATAAATTGTTCATCATATTGGTTAAATTTTCTGCGGCCGATTATTCAACCAGAACGAGCTCCAAAACAACCTTCTACACCGAATATTTCAGGCTTATCAAATTCTTTTAATTTTTTAACTGAATTCTAACCTTGCCAAAATATCCGTAATTTTGTTCATAGCTTGTGGCGATAAAAAATCAATTATTTCCAAATGTAAATTTACACCAAAACGCTTTCTCTCTGGCTGCGTAACCGAAACTCGCCGAAACTTGTATTTTTTCAATGGTTATTTTTGGAGTGTTTCGTCAAGTGGCTTTTGAAGGCAATAGGTATGGCGTTTCTTTTTGAATAGGCTATATATTATATACCCTACCTATGTCATTGTTAAAGGTTGCATTATGTAACATAGACACGTATGCAATTTAATCTGAACATTTATAATGCACCTCAAGAACACTAATGTGTTTGGTTGAACGCACACACACACACATAATAACATCACAGAACACTCAAACATGTATCCCGTCTAAGTTTTCTCAGACAGATACAGTCGTTAATCAACCAAAAAAACTAACCCATAAAAACAAAGTTTTTATTATAAATCCTTTATATACGATCCTAGATTTTTATTTTATTTGAATTTTTGTTCTCTGCCTATTTTTCATCATCACAGCATATTGATTCACATGTTACTTTTAAGGAACAACAAGATTATAAATATAAGGGAAATTGTTTGTTTCTTCAGTCTTTCTGTTTCTATTAGGAGTGAATTCGGTGTTTTTTGAAAAACTTAATTATACAATATCCGATCAAACTGAAATTTTGATAGATTCAATTGTCTCGCAGCCCAAGTCGATGTGCCAAATTTCAGCTCGATCGGATAACGGGAAGTGAGTTAATTTTGAGACTCAAAGTTTGTGACCGACAGGAAGACAGACAGACAGACGGGAAGACAATCGAAAATAATATAAAGGATTTAAAAAACAAACTAATGTGTTAATATTTTATTGCAATCAATTAATTTTAAAAATCCCTATACCGTTTTCTTAATGAAACTCATAAAGCGTTCTGGTACAAAGCCAAAGCAGCAAAAATGTTGTGCCCATAGGCATGGCGGAAAGCTCTAAAAAAGAGAGAAAAGGGCTTTATAAAAATGTACCACCAAAATAAAAAAAAGAGCTTATCAAAAAAGAATTTAATAATATTTAATAACATAGAGATCCCAATTTCCCAAATAAAGCAAGAGCTTCTTTGGAGATTTTGTAAATTTTCGCAGCAGTAAAAAAAATGACTTTAACAATATTGGTTGAGGCATTATTTTTTATAATACTTTATTGCATTTATATTAATACAAATGTAATTGTTTGTGTGTGTCTCGTTATGTTCCATACATAGATATATGGTTCCATACTTAATTTCTGCGGTTTATTTTTAGTTTTTTAGTCTTTATTTTATTATTTTAAACTTCTTACCTTATAATGTCTGTTGCTTATAACTTATTATTTTAATCCTTCTACTTACTTTAATTATCTCATTATATATTATATTAATAATTGCATTTCGTTTTATTACATGAAATGATTACTGGATTTAATTAATAATATTAATTACGTTATTTTATTTCACATTAATTCTTTTAAATTGAAATTTATTCAAATCGATCTTTATTTAAATTTACTTAAACGAATTTTTATCATTATAAATGTGTGTCTTGCCAGTAATCTTTGAAAATTCTAAATCAATTGCTTTTAAATTTGAACGCAAGATAGTCCTTACCTATTAAAAAAGGGTTTGTAACTAATTAATTTTTTTTAAATGTTTTATGAGCAAAAAACAGCGTCTAGGGTTTTGCTGCATAACCATCATCGGGACCATTGAGTAATAAATGAATGTATGATTCGGTCAAACTATAATTTATTTAAATTCCAAAGAGAGGAAATTCATTTTTAAAATAAACATTTAATTTTATTTAGTTTTGGGAATATATGTTCATAACATCGCTTAACAATGCAATAGAGTACTTTTTCTATTTAGTTTCCAAACCATAAACTCTCAACATTATTCATATAAACTGATGAACTCAACGAAGAAATAAGCAAACGGAAACAAGGAGTGCCCCAAGGAGTTTCCTCCCGCCTTTAACAAGCGAAAACCAATAGAAACGTGACAATTTTTTAAATATTATATATTAAGAAATATTAAACTTGTGGCAATACTATCAATTATAAATTATTCACTAGACGGCGCTTGCGTAAAATGACTATTTAGGTAATCATGACTATGTCAAAAACTTATTAAAGTGTTGACTAAAGTATTATTATATTATAAACGATGGTAAAACTATTGTTGCATTTAGAAATCGACTTGCATAATTTAAAAAAAATTTAAAAGTCAGAACCGAGCGCCACCTAATAAAAAAATTACATGCAGACATAACATCACTAACTATCTGGTAATGCGCGCTAATGACGCTAATCTGGGTCCTGATAATGATTTATTTAAAGATATTATGCGTGTACCTAAATTCGTGAAAATTTGACTAACTACAGCTTAATAGTTATATAATACGTTTCCAAAAAACAAGATTTAAATAAATCTTAATTAAAAAGATATACGAGAGCAAAGTTTAATCTAATAAACGCGCACAAAGTGCACAAAGAAACTACGCGCCGGATCGACGTCGGACTTGCAAATTCACTCGCGTTTTAAATATCAATAATTTCTCTCAGAGAGTACTTACAGTTATGATTTTTGGATATGTTATAGATTGATGTTAATAAAATTTACATACCAGGTCTGAGAAACGAGCGCCAACTAATAAAAAAGTTACGTGCAAACCAAAGCTTCTCTCACCTCACAGAGCGAAATAGGAGGCAGCGCGAATTTCGATCTCGTATTTATTTTTATAGGTATCATTGGAAAGCCGCACATCTCCAGAATACATTGGTCCAGTTTATTATTTCTTAAACCTCATTGGTCAGAAGTTATAGACCATGAATTAACACTATCTTCCCGCGAGTCTTCGATACCGCGCTCAAGCTCTGCCGCTTCATCTTCACAAGCGCACAACCACACGCATTGCAGGCTGTGCGACTGTCTATCCTATTTCAAGGTCAGAGTGGCCAGTTCCAACCTTATGGGAGCCAACTAAGACTTTTAAAAATTATTTTGTACAAAAAATGTGCTCATAATTACACTTGAAGAGAAGGTAGGGGCGGGGGAATAGAGAAACGTTAATAATGCCACACTAAGTTTTAGTTTTAAAAACATTTGACGATAGAAACTGTATGTGATTAAGGTAAGTATGTATTTAGATTAATAAATCATTTAATTTATTTAAAAAAAAATTGTGTTGATGCCGCACTGTAAATAGCTGTTTGTGTTTGCGCGCACTGTCAATAACGATTAGCTATTGACATTGCTTAACCTTAACCGCTCACTGTCAATAGCCGATCTCGTTATTTTACAGTGCGCGCACTGTCAATAAATTCTACGCAAACCTCTTTACGCTTAAAATAATTTTTTTCAAACTAATCTTTTTCACTTTTTAAGAACTAGTCTTAATATTTATTTATTTATTTTCACTATAAATCGAGAATATTCAATTAAATTTATTTATTTTCACTCTAAATCGAAAATATTTAAATAAATCTAGTCATGGGAAAATCCGCAAAAATTCTCAAAAATACTATCACTGAGAGTGCAAAATTTCAGAATGATTTGATAACGGGAAGGGGTTCAAAATTGAGAAATTAAAAATAGTCTGATTAACCTCACGAAGCAAGCTATTTATTTAGACTACTGAAATTTTGAAAAATTTGAAAAATGTTCACTAAAAATTGTAGTCTACAACAGATTTACGAATGTAATTTGGAATAATAAACACGTTTTCTTCTTGCAACGATAAACAATCAATATCAGCAATAGAAGTTATATTCAGAAATTTATTAGTTTAAAAAGAAGTAGGCGTTTGTCGATAGTTTAAATATTAACAAGTAAAAGTTAAAAAACAGTTTTTAAAAACTATTCTTTTCGGTATCTATTGGTATTTCTGAGTGGGTCTGTCCTTTATGTATCCGACACTCACTATAAATCGAAAATATTTAATTAAATTAAATCTAGCCCTGGGAAAAATCCACAAAAATTCACAAAAATACTATCACTGAGAGTGCAAAATTTCTAAATGATTAGATAACGGGAAGGGATTCAAAATTGGGAAATTAAAACTAGTCCGATTAACGTCACGAAGCAAGCTAAAATAAGACTAGCAAAAAATAACTAAGTTTTTAAGTCATTTTATATATTACATGTTTTTTTTTAAATTTAATTTTTGTTGACAGGAGTAAATGACATCATGTTTTCTTTTGCGTTGCATAACGCCGAGTTTCATAAAATCATCATTTTAAAGCCATATCAGTGTATTTCATTGAATTTTAAAGTGATTATTTTATCAAAACTTTCTCAAATTATCATTTCTTGGCTAGTTTTGAAGTTGTGCTTGCATTCACATATAAACTGTTTCATCAGCGAAACTTTCCCAAAGATTAAAAGTTTGTATACAATTAAAGTAGTAGTTTTATCACCAAACAGGTGATTTCAAGACCACTATTGTAAAGGTAACCTTAGTCAATCAGCACCTCGATTGATTTTTAAAGATGACAGTAGGTATAATATGATTAGGTTATATAATTTAAAAAGTGTCATGTCCAGTTAAGGATGACTATTTATGTCACATCTTAGCAATTTTTCTTCATCCCAGAGTGAAGCTGGTACTTGCACTTAATTTACTGACTGCATATAGATCGAAGGGTTGAGCAGCTTGGTACTCGTACTCGAGTTTAGCTCGAGTTGAACTCGAGTTAAACTCGAGTACGTTTTTAAGTACTTGAACTCGTACTCGAAACCTTGGTACTCGTATTCGTTTTCGAGTACAACTCGAGTTCTTTTTCCAAGTATTCGTACTCGTACTCAATACCACGGTACTCGTTCTCATACTCGATACCATGGTACTCGTACTCATACTCGATACCATGGTACTCGTACTCACACTCGATACCATGGTACTCGTACTCGTACTCGCACCATAAGTACTCGAAACATCTCTGGTAGTAAATTCCAAGTGCCATGGAGTGGCATAATGTAAGCTCCTCTACGTCTACCGCATCTGAAAGACTAGACCAGTAATAGTTAGTACTTGAGCATGACAATAAGCCAAGTAACGCACTGCTACTTTTACATTACACTTACCAAGCATTCCAGTGCTTGAACACATACAAAACTAGAACAAATTACTATAAGAAAAAAAACTTAATAGAATTAAATAAATGTTTAATATCTTTCTTAAATCACTTTCCAGAAATAAAGCTTAGATATGGATTTTCGAACTCTGGGTTCAATACACGTTCTGCTAGGTTACGACGTCTACATGGTTTCATTGCTGAACTTGGGCCACAACTGGCTCTGGCGACAAGGCTACGTTCTTCTGACGGCAGTTATTCTTTACACTGTTTGTGCCATCTCGACTTTCATATTCTTCAATGAAAGCGAGAGTGGATTGTCGTGGACTTTTCTCAATAAAATAGTCATAGCCATTACTCTTATCATAACAGGTTTGTTAATTTTGTATTGTATGGCAGAATATCAGTGGTTTCCGAACCAGAGGGTTTTCCAGGATTTTGTGGGGTTGTGTAGTTTTATATGTGTTTACTTTTTATTATAATTATTTATTGATCAAAGATATAAGCAACTTTCAATCTACCTACACATATTTGCTGGATTTGCTTGCATACGAATAAGAAATTGTATTATTTCTTGTTCATATGCACGAATATAAATAAGAAATAGTATTATTTCGTGACTTACAGGTTCATTAATAATTGCTGGATGTGTGATAAACTTCAAGGACGCCCATCTTTACGTCATTACTTCTCATTTCCTCGCTGCCATCTACGCTATAGCATCTGGGATTTTTTTTATTGTAGAGAGTGTAATTTAATTTTTCTTGTACTTAACTTAACTCGTTATTAACATTAAAAATGCCGCGAGATGTTGAAAGTGCTTTCAACTTAAAAACATGAAAATCCTTACAGTTATCAGTTGCTGTACATGATATAGTTATATGCATAGTTGTGTTATTGTCTTTTAATGAAGTTTTCAGATTAACGATAATTTTGCATCAGTTTTTCACAACATAAACTTTTTTTTTAAATCGGCACCTTACTTCATGTTTTATCAGCAAAAAACTGCGTTTAGGGTTTTGTTGCATAACCATCATCGGGACCATTGAGTAATAAATGAATGTATGATTTGGTCAAATTTTAATTTAGTTAAATTCTAAAGAGAATAAATTCATTATAAAAATAAACATTTAATTTTATGTAGTTTGGCTTATATATATATATATATATATATATATATATATATATATATATATATATATATATATATATATATATATATATATAAATCTCGTGTCATAGTGTTTGAAATTGAACTCCTCCGAAACGGCTGAACCGATCTTTATGAAATTTTTTGTGTACATTTGGTAGGTCTGAGGATAGGTCCACGGCTAATTAGAATATTTTTTTAAAATTATTTATAAAGTTATTAGAATATTTTTTTTAAATTATTAATAAAGTTATTTTGGAAAAACAAAGGACAAACAGACACACACCCATACATATATATATATATATATATATATATATATATATATATATATATATATATATATATATATATATATATATATATATATATATATATATAAAAAAGAATATGTCCTGACTGACTGACTGACTTATAATCAACGCCTCATCCTAGGAACGTGAAATTTGGAACTTATATTACTTTTATTCCGTAAGCATCCACTAAGAAAGGATTTTTGAAAATTTTTGTTCCTGAGGGGAAGAAACTGGAAAACAAACTTTTTTCTAAAACAATGTTTTTCTCGAAAACCAAAAATGGGGAGATTTTGAAATTTTGTATATGGATTTTTCTTAAAAAATAAAAAGATACGTGTTTCACCATTTTTTGAAAATTCGGTTTCCCGGACCACAAATGTAGGTTGGAAAATAGGGTTATTTGGTTTTAAAGTAGCTGCTACTCAAGAACTGTGAATGATACAGATTTTTGCCATTCCCCTCACTCGCTTTAATCATTGAGATCGGGACTGGAGGACCTGGGCCCCAAAATGGTTACGGGCCTGCCGTGATCAAAGTGAGTGAAGGAGATGCCAAAAACCTGGCATGTTCATCGTTAACAGAAATTCAGGCTCAGCAGATGCACCCCCACTTGAATCTGAGCAGAAGACCCTACCACATGTTTTTATAACAACAGCCAAGTCAATATAATTGAAGAATACTGAATGTTTACAAAATCACAAACCTCGGTGACATCAAAGCCTTACTGGCTGCTATGTGGACAGTGCCCTTATAGTCTCATCGAGCATTATACTAAGTAAGAACTGGACTTCAAGTCTGACCACAGTTCAAGAGAAATAAAGCAGAACAGAATAACCCATACATTTTAGACAACTTTGATTTATATTCCCGTTATTACCACAAATTTAGTTTCTGCGAAATTACCGATGATCCCTTAGAGTAGAGGTCTATTTTAGTGACAAGAGATATAAAGTTTTTTAAAGTTTAAAATTATATAAACAAACACGCATCCACGTTTTTTTTAAAATCTAGTATACTTGTAAAACAGTCTGCTGCAAGACGGTTGAAACCGAACGAGCACGCGAGACACGCAACAACGTCCGGGCAAACGAGCACGGCATCGAGAAACCAGCCGACCGGATCTTGAATGATAAAAAATTTGTTTCGTTCAGCTTCATCATCAACGGAAAAGAGAATTTTCGTGCAAAACTCCACGTAAAAGAACTGACGACACGAAGAAGTTGAATCTTGATAATGATTACGATACAAAAAAATCGTCGAGCAGGAGTGGTAGCTGAAACCGACCGTTTCCTTTGGAAAAAAAAAACCGTCATTGCTGTAAACACTTTTGTTATCACGGTAACGTAGAACACCCGATGTGATGAAAGAAAAGCAAAGAATTTATAAAAATAAAAAACCTTCGGAAGTTGCAAAAAAAAAAAACGAGAAAAAAGATCCAGCTCTCAACTCAAAATAAATTTAAATCTTTTCAGATAATACGTATGAACAACAATTCCGTCTATTGCATCACTAACTGTGGAAAAACTGTATTAGATGTCAGGATTGTTGTGGGGAAAGGGATGGCGAGATGGCATCATTTTTCATACTGATGAAAAGTGAGAAGACCCTCTTTGACATTCATTGAATGTCAAATGAAAGAGATAGAAAGAAAAAAAAAGAAGAAAACAAAACCATAGCCACATTTAAAACAACCGAGCCCACAACTGATTTTACGGTCTGAATTAGTCACAGCTGTACATGTCACTGAAGTGATGCAATCCAATAAAAATGTAGAAACAGATATCTTTCATATCACAATCTACACAATCGAATTGTCTTTTCATATAAATTTTGGATGTATAAATAAAAATCCCATATAATTCATGGGTTCAAAATGCATACAATAACATTTACACATGTTATGGTTAAACATATTATGTGAATGTTTATGCATGCATGCATGCATGTATGTAAATTGATACACTTCTGCAATCTCTAGCACGTAAAAAACAAATCAAGATATATATTATATATATACATATATATATGCTCATGAAGAAAGACCAGCCATTCTATCCTTTTTCACGTTACAGCAGCTAGAAATCCCCTTTAGGAACAACAACTGATACTTCTACAATGCAAACATTCACAATGGCCAGCAACTCTACAATACAAAACCTCCACACCAAAAGAAAAAGCAGACTGGGATTAAAAACAATAAAATCAAAGATCAATTCGAATGTGAAAGTCCCACGTCAAGAGAAGAAAAACATAGTCGTAGAACGTCTCTAGTAAAACAGAGCATCACTGCCGTAATAAGGACAACGGTATGCATGTACTGATAAGTACACGTCTATTGAATTCTCAGATGAAAAAGATACCAATTCTGACTTTCTCCCTCACAGCCAGCATATCTCAGGCAGGAGAGAGAACGAATGCCAGAGAGAGAAAGAGAGAGAGAGAGCAGAAGGGCACAAGCTTGAAATTGGTGGCAAAAGGGTTAAGAAAGCTAGAAAAGTACCTTAGTATTATATCATAAGACTTCAACAAAAGCCACAACAGAAGCACTTTTTTTTCATATCAGTGAAACCGAGAACACCGCAAGAAAATATTATCAAACTTAAATCTCAAAATTCTAATCCAAAATCTTTAAACCCGAGCTAGAAATACCGATACCGAGATCCGTCTTAAAGTCAAACCAGGGAGTCTGTCGTGGGTAGTTTTCGGATGGCCTGGTAGGTAAACCAGAGACTGATTGATTCTTAGGTCTCAAAAGACCATATGGAACTCCACATCAAAACTGGGTGAAAAAAAGCCAAATGAAGAAGCTAAATATATGTATGATGCAAAGCATATAGGTGTAATTAAACCATAAAATTAAAATGAAACAACCAAATAGAAATAATTTCATTGCTTAATTTTTGTTATATATATATATATATATATATATATATATAAATAACTTTTCATAATCGAAACAAGAAAGATATTTTTATAAAAATGATTGACACCTAGGAAAGCCAGAGAGTCTTTTAAATGAAGATAAATATTCATTATTAGAATGATCTTATTTCTTTTTTGTAACAAATAAAAATACGGTATGATGCAGTGCAGAACAAACCGATGAAAAAAGGAGCAGCAACATAATGATGACGTGAATTACCACTTTAAAAAAAATATTTGGAGTAACAATTCGTAATGATATTCCAATCTTTTTTTTTTATCGGACAGCAATGAAGAGTTCATTTTGTTAAACGAAAGACGAAACTCGGGAAATGAAAAAAACCCAAACGAGGGACGAATCGAAAGTGAAACTGGTCGTCGTGTAAAACTTTACAAAATTTTTGAACGGAATTTATCCGATGAATTTTGAGGAGAAAATAAACTTTTACTTACGACACAACAAAAAAAAGGCTAAAAAAATATCTCCCGCGTGAAACTGGAACTGATCATTTAGAATCTCCAATTAGATGAATAACTTTAAAATTAAATAAACAAAAAATTCATTGAATTATATACACAAGCGATGAGGCGAACATGGGTACGTGATCGGGTTGTAGGTCGATGATGATGCAACAAGAAGGGGGGAAAAGTGAGCAAAGGTCAAGGTTAGTCGTTCGGATGTTCAGGGCATGACCTTTTGACTTGAAACCATTCGTCTATACAACTGGAAATAGAAATTAAAAGTTACCAAGTTAAAATAATTTCGTTTAAATAAAAATTCGACAGCAAATAAAAATGGATAGGAATGCTACAGATCTGTTATTTTGAATTCAACTCGTTCTAGATGATCATGCCCCTAAGCATCACTAATAAAACGTGAGACATATTAAATGTACAAAGAGCTCTTCCATTATAGCTACAATATTTTTAAGCAGTACCCTATTAAGCGAGGTAGTCATAGAAGCTAAAAACAATAAACCATAAACTAAGTAGTCTTGGACACAAGTAAACTTAAAAGTTAGTAGGGCTGACTGTCTGATGTGACTATTATTCTGTACTCAGGCATATAAGTTTCTAACAACTCAAGTTGCACATCTGCAAACTACTCAGGTATAATGATTACTATGTACCCAGGTACATTAATAACACTTACACAGGTAAATCAATTACTTGTATTCAAACAAACTGCTTACAACTCAGGTACAACAATCATAATGTACTCAGGTACATCAATTAGTTGTATTCAGGCACCTTAATTAATACCAGTCAGGTATATAATTAACCTTGTACTGAGAATATTTAAATTATGATAATTATGATGAATATTTAAATTATGATAATTATGATGAATATTTGAGCCTCAAACTTTTTATGGTAGATGCATAAACAAGGGAGCCTTGCTATGGTCTGTCCTGCTTTCAAATCGTCGAGACAGATGCTGCATTCTCCTTTGTCTTCTGTCAATATGTCCTCTGTATAAAGAATTATAACAATAGAAATAAAAATAACAAAAATATGACAACTTTCAATGGTACTGTAATGAGGTATAGCAATTCAAGGGTTTCTTACAATACCAAACAATATTATTCAAGTTTGAAAAAGAAAAAAAGTTTATGTAGAAATATAGACAAAGATCTAAATATGGATGAAATCATAGAAATAAAATAAAAATGCACTAAGTAGAAATCGTATATACGATGTGCACAAAAGTCTAAGTGGGAACTACTAAATAATAATAATACAATATAAATAAAAATATTTAATACAGAAAATATTTACATATACAAATACCTTTGCTAATCACGAAGTCAAAATCAAGATTTAATTACAGGATGTTATAAATTAACTCAAATCAAATTTGATTTGATAAATTAACTACTTAGCTGAATAATGAACTTCTTTCCACACCATTACAACATTTGAAATCAACATTTACAACTATAATCGACAACACTTTGAGCATAGAAAAAGTTATGAAAAGTTTATTTAAAGTGGCTTTACGTTACAGACGAAACTTCCGAGCATAAACTATTTTTAAATTATAAGCGTTCAATTTCCCTTCACTGCTTAATATCTGCGTGATGAAAAAACATTTAAACTGACCATTGTAGCTTATGAGAGGCTTGCTTAGGCACGTGACAAGATGACATTCTATGTCGTCCGAGGGGATGGGCTTGCGACAAGCCGGACATTTTATATCTGAGTGAAAATAAAATTTTAATTATATAGTTCAAATTTATTTACTGTAAAAAGTTACAGGTTACAGTTTCATTGAATATGAGAACTAATTACAATAAAAAGTTTAAGTATATTTAAATTAAAAAAAAAATGACTGAGATACCATATAGTTATCAATCTCATTATTGTAGAGTTTGTGGAGCAAACACCGCCTTAAACAATATAAACTAAAAAAACTAAAAATTTGAACAAAGTACTCAATTACCTCGCAGTGAGAAAAAGTGGGTGAGAAGGAACCTATTAAGTGGAGTGTCATCAGGGGAGCTGTCATCCGAGTTTGGGTTAGATTGTCTACCATAACTGCCGGCATCTGTGTGCCTGGAGGTAGGGGTGTTGCTCCTGTTTAAAAACCTATGGTAGCCTTGGTGCTGCAGACCAAAACTGAGCCCACTCAGAGAACTGGACGTGGATGCACCAGGGATGGGTGAAGGGTGAGATTGGACCGGCATTGGGGCAGATCTACCACCAGAGGCAGACATAGATGATCCTGAGGCATAGCTGGTCTGACCTCCGTTGGCAACGGCGGTCGTCGTCTGTCTTGCACCCATTTTCTTCTGATATCAAAACCTGTTTTCGTCTGCTGTTTATTCACCGCGGCTTCAAGGTTGCGGCACATTCGCAAGAAATACCGGCTACCATGTTAGATCTTCGAAAGTTTTTAAGAAACGAACCGTCCCGTTAAAATTTAAAATCGCACCTCCGAAAAAGTTTCAAATACCGTAAAAAAGTTCTTTGGCTACCACGTCAACAGGAATTTAACACTTAATAATGTTAATAATAATCGTGTGACAATTTTGCGAGGGACCGAGAAAACAATGAACAGGCGCGCCGTCGTTTTCTGCTCGGTGGCACAACGATTTAGAATATTTAAATGAAGAATTGATGTTTAACAAAAAACAAATAAAAATCAAATAAAATTTAGTTGCGAAAACTCAATGACGACAGGAAAAAACCACTACGGTAATACTTTTTTTGGGCCCAAAATAACTTGGATGTTATGTTGATATATAATGACAAAAATACCGAATTCTCTCCGTATGTAATGAAATTTGAATTGAAAAAAAATTTTGTAATATAAAATTATTTTAATTTATTAATATCTGCCATGATAAAATTATTTTTATATGAAAAGAAATGATAGATATTGAAAACGCCTATGATTCCATTCCATCATACATATTACCATAGATGCATATCTATGCATATTACAATACAATACTATACAAAATAACATTTATATCGCGCCGCTATAAAAAAAAAACAAGTCTTTCGCAACATCTCCTAATCAAAAAATTTATCAAAAAATTATGTCTTTAGCTTAATTTTAAATTGTTAATGTCTTTCGGATGACGAATATGTACAGGCCATGGTACAGGCAAGCTGTTCCATTTAACCGGGCCTGAGATGGCAAAAGCTCTGTTTCCAAATTGGAAACGAGACCGGATAGAGATGAAATCATCATTGGTGGCAGAACGCAGACCCCGCCTTGCAGGGAGCGACGAGCATAGCCAAACGAGAGACGACAGATAGGAGGTAGAAGAATGAGAAGATCCGGAGTCTATATTGAACATTAAGAGACATATTTTGAAATTTATTCTAGCAGGGATAGGTAGCCAGTGAAGTTGACGTAAAGTTGAGGTGATGTGGTCTCAGGGACCGAGATCTTTGACAAGCCGAGCGGCCGCATGGAGTACAAGGAGTTATTAGCATATTACATCATATTTTTTATTAACGAATTAACTTAAATTGATTACTTTAATAATTTCGCAAACAATAAAACTCACTAAACCCTTAGTCATTAATGAGACTATAATAAAAAGCGAATTATCATCTGACGTACGACCTAGGTTAGCGTCGTACACGCATGCTATCAAGCAATTATAAACACTTCATATAAATCACTTGTTGGACAAAACCAACAAGCCGCAGATGACCACATAGAGTCATTTTTCAGTCATTTAATTATGGCCCGCATGACAGTTAGATGAAACTGAGCATAGAAAAAATAAATGATTAGACCTAGTCTTACAAGCAGTTAAGGACTAATACAAATTGAAAAAAATAAAATTAAAAACAGATAAGTGAAAAGCAAAAGATATAATTCCCCCCCCCCAAATACCTAATGATAGGAGGAAGTACCTAGTCGTAGGTATTTTCTCAAATTTTTTCAAAACCCTATACAATTTTTGTCCCAGAAGTAGCTGGTGACCATCAGGTAATCGCAGAACTTTTTTTTTAATTGTCAAGTCTCCTAGCTTTTAAAAAAAAGCTTTTTCTTTTTTTAAAGGTTTGACTACATCATCGGTTGTCGACTATATTGTTAGAGAAAAAACGTGGTACGAACAACAACCAAGCACTAGTCATGTTACCTATTAGTAAAGGAGCCCACAAAAGTTGTTGTAAAAAAATGTAAATGTTTGATAATTTATTGAGCGCCTTTTCCGCTTTGTTCAAAGGCGCTGTTCTTTTACATACCCCACGGAGAGAACGATTTTACCCGCTAAGTTTTCCGTTGACATGGGCTACTAGGCAGTGAGTGGGAGTGGAACCGTGAAGCTCTCACATTCAAGGCTAACGCTCTACCAACTCAGCTAACCTGTTGGGGGCATTCACACTATAGCCCCGGCACTGATTCAAACACACTTGAGCATGACAAAAAATCACATACAATGTCACAAGGAAAAAACAATAAATGAAAACATAAAATTTAAATTCTAGTTTAGTCAGTTCATTTTCTATTCGTGCATCGTTGAATTCTATTTTCCATCCTGTTTATTTTTAAATTCCTGCTATAAAAACTCTGTAAAGCAAACTGTTCCAGTGATGCACCACTCTGTTGCTAATATCTTGTTTAAAAATTCCTAGAACTAGTTTTTTGCTGTTTCACTTTGTAGATAAAATTGTTGACTTTTTGATAACTTTTGAAAATTCTGTTTTAAGGTCTTCACTGAAAATTTGTAAAACATTAATTGTGTTAGAAAGAGAATTTTTCATCTTTAACTGTAATTCAAACTTCTACAAAACAGAGATAATTTTGAAACTTTTCTTTGTACTTTTTCAATAATTACAAACTTTAATTTAGGTTACAATTTCGGTTTGTGTTTGTGTATGTGTGTGTGTATTAATTTTTTTCAAAAAAAACTTAGCTTAAAACTCCGGGAAACGCCGAATAACCCTGTGAGGAAGCTATATAAATGACGGAAAATTTTTAACACCCCTGGAAAATAATAAATTTACGTCCCTGTTTACATCCCTGCCACCATGAGCCGCAGTTTTAATTATCCGACAAACTTTTACGAATAATGCCCAAAGAGCAGGATTCAACAAGTGAACAATAGAAAAAAGTTTTTTAACCAAATGCTTTTATGTTAATCATATTAATTATGTTAATCATACTAAAATTTTAAATTTATTTTTTTACATTTTTTGTTGTTGAAAAAGCCTTTTTTCCAAAACTAATTTTTAAATATTGCAATGTCATCGGGCAAAAGCATGAAAACGAAATTAGAAAAAAATCTGTCATCAAGAAGTGACTAAAAAATTGATTGGAAAAAATAGAAACAGAGATTAGAAGTTAATAAAAGCATTAATAAAAAAAACTAAGAAACTCTTTATTTTCAACAGATCTGAATGAGTGGTAACCATTAACAAATTATAAAATTGTTTCTGTTTTAATTTTATTACATTAATTCCTAAGAAGAAAGCTGAAATTTTTGCTTCAAGTACCGAACTTTTCAAACTCAAACCGATATTTTAGAATTTCGAACCGAACTCGAACGAGCTTAAATTTTTTTGTGTCGAACTCGAACCAACTCGAACCAAATTTAAAATTCAATAAAAATTAAATCCAAAAAGAAATCAACATAAAAAAATAAAGTAGCGGTATTGAGCAAAGTATTTTTAATAAAAATTCTTTGGCTTTTTTCTTTGATTGTTTATCTATGTAGACGAAGAAAAGAGTTTGTCTTTATTGATGTCACTGGTATAAGTAACGATATATAATAACTCAATGGCGACCAACCCCGAACTCAATCTTTTATTTTTGATTTCGATTCCCATCTCTAATTTTCACCTGTGCCTATGGCAAGTAGAGATGGGCGAGTATGAACGAATCGTTTAAAGTTTAAAATGATCGAATCCTTGAAATGATCCAACTGAATCAATAGCTTAGCTATCACTGATTTGTAAAAGCCAAGTCATGGAATCCTACATAGTAACTACTGGAATGAAAGCCCAGCTTGCTTAGGTAACTTCATAAGTCGGCTCGGGACGTACCAACAGATTTTTATTAGACATCAATGAACACACAAGCAATAAGAACTTCGTAACACGGAAACTTTGCGAAGTAGATAATTGCTTAATAAGCAACATGCAGTCGTGTGTGTTCGTGCCATTCAAGACAATCATATTTAAGTTTTTCCCTACCAGTTTTTAATTCCGTTTTTCCTATTTCAATTTCGATAAAGCTTTGCTTAATTCAATTTCGTTTCCGTATTTTCAGCAATTTACGTTTCAGTTTAACTTCCGTTAACGGATAAATAATACTAGTTTATATATTAAAAAAAGTAAAGAGACAACCTAAAATGTTAATTGAACCCAACCCATGCATGTTAAAAAAAAGTTGAACCCAACCCAATTCATGTCCAACTCTGATCTACTTCGACAGAGTAAAATTTAAAAAAGAAAGAAAAAAAATGGAAGACTGATGAAATCACAAAGACAAAACGAAAGCTTAAACGGCGACATTTTGGCCTTTTAACTTCAATCTCGTTTTACGAGCGTAAAGCTCTTCTTACGGCAGCCTGATCTTTCGATCCCGGGACGGTAGAGACATCCAGTTGGGGGCCACTAGTGCTGACTCGGGGGCCACTAGTGCTGACTTACGTCTGGCCACGTGCGAGTAAATCGTTTTTATTGCTTCGATATCGGTTGTGGGCTGTGGTGTTGGAGATTCTTGATTGTGACACAGGTGGAGATGAGAAACGACGTTCTGTCGGGGATAGGAATCATAACGAGGGCGTTAAGAGGAAATATAGGGGGTCGCCATGGCGATGCTTCTCCCACTGCTGATGTTGATGATGATGATACTGGCTGCGATGAATGTCAAGGTTGTGACTGACGAGGTGAAATCTATCTTTTTGTTCAAAACTAATAACTTGAAAATAGACAAAGGCGACAGTAATAAAGATGATGATGATGATGATGATGATGAAAATGGTTGAGATGCTGCTGCTGATGATGATGATGATGAAAATGGTTGAGATGCTGCTGCTGATGATGATGATGATGAAAATGGTTGAGATGCTGCTGCTGCTGATGGTGATGATCATAATGGTTGAGGCGTTGATGATAATGATGATGGAGTGGTGCTGGTTGTTGTGGTGATAATGACCATTAAAAAGATGATTGGGCTGGGTGGCAGAAAGAGGTGGTAGTAATGGTAGTAGTGATGATAGGAATTGAGAGGAATAGGAAGGCGATGATGTCGACGATGACTTTGAATGATGGCGTTCATTATTGTCGAAGGAGAATATATTGACGTTTCTTTCTACTTTCTTCCACTTTCCATTCATCTTTGGGCATCTTTCTCTCTCTTTCTCCTTATCTCTCTCTTATTTTCTCTCTCTCTTTTCTCTCTCTCTCTCCCTCTCTCTCTCTCTCTCTCTCTCTCTCTCTCTCTCTCTCTCTCTCTCTCTCTCTCTCTTTCTCTCTCTATTTTTACATTTCTCTCTTTCTTTCTTTTGTTCTCTCTCTCTTTTTTTCTTTTTATCTTGCTCTCTCTTTCTCTTTCTTTTGCTCTTTTTTTTCGTTTCCTTATTTATATTTTTTGTATTCGTCAATCTTCCTCATTGCCTTTTCCTTTGCCCATTTATGAGTTTATAATGCTTCTTTTGTCATAATTCTTTGGTTTTTGTTATATTAATAATTCAAATTCTCATTTTCTTCGGTAATTAAAAAAGAAGTAAAAGTAATGTAGAACTTAATATAAGAAGACATGGAGAGAAAACGAAAACGAGAGAGAGAGAGAAAAAAAAGAGAGAGAGAGAGAGAGAGAGAAAGAGAGGGAGAGATCAGGACAAGAAGAGAGGAACTGGGACTGGCAAGGAGTATCAGAAGGAATTGTTGGAAAGAGCAGAAGCACTCGTAAAATAAAATCTTCCCCAGTAATTCAGCTTATTCAAGACTTCCACCATATCATTCGTTGGACGTTGGCTGGCTCTATACAAACGTTTCACACGCAAAGATTTGAACGCTAATAAGGATGGATAGATGGAGAGAAAAGGAGAGAAATAAACCGAGTGAAAAAAAGAAAGAAAGAAAAATAAAGAAATAAAGAAATAAAGTGATATAAAGAGAGAGAGAGAGAGAGAGAGAGAGAGAGAGAGAGAGAGAGAGAGAGAGAGAGAGAGAGAGAGAGAGAGAGAGAGATAAACATTGAGGTGGATGACTAGATTTATAAAGGAACATAGACGAAAAAAAGAAATAAACAAATGAAGAAGAAAAAAAGAGAGATATAAACCAACTTAGTAAAAGAAAGAAGCGGACATAAACAAACTGAAGAAAGGCAGTAAAAAGTGGAAAAAAAATTTTTTTCCATGGGAAAACTTGTGGTTTATAAATTCTCTGTTATTTATTTGCTGCCACCTCTTCATTCGTCACACTCTCCATCCTTTTAACCGTCATCGTCATAATCATAATCATCATCTTCGTCATCGTCATTCTTTTAAACTAAAACCATCACTGTTACCACCACCAACACCGCCCACACCGCCACCGCCACCGCCACCACCGCAACCACCACCACCGCAACCACCACCACCACCACCACCACCGCCACCTCCACCACCACCACCACCACCACCGCCGCCACATCATAACTGTTATTACCAATATCGTCACTATTTCACCAGCACCGTCATCACTACCGGTTTAAATGGAAACCAGCAGGCTGGTTCAAAGAACGATGCCCTCTCACCACTCTCTCTCATCCCCGAACTGCCCCTGTGAGATCATCATCGACAACTACGATCTTGTGATGGTCCATAAGTTCACATTTCTTAGTTCCAGCACGGCATAACAAAAAGTTTTCCGCTTGAATGCTGAAAACCATCGCCGGCGACTGACGATAAATCACACCAGACTGACTAAGAGAAATCTGGAAAAATACCAGATGCTATTAAACGCCAGTCCAGCACATTACTAAACATTTGCTAATTTTGAACTCAGCTGAAACAAATGCCCAAACTGGCAGCCGCCCTACAGATATCCTTCATATCAATTCAAGGAACCAAGTTTCAGACAACAAGTTTCAAAGCTGCACCACTAAGATTGTACGTTTTGATAAAATTCTGAAATCAAAAGGTCTTGAAGAATGTTGGCTTGTCATTTGTTGCATTTTACCGCATGCAGGATTCTAGGAGGTCACTCAGCTTTTACTATCTTGGAGGTATCTACAAGAGCAGCTTGAAAGCTTTATAAATGAGCACAGATAGACTAGAACTTGTTCCTAATTCTCTGATAATGTATTTATATCTAGATAGAGGATATCTTGATATAACAACTGGATACACAACCTATTCTAGTAGGCCTAAATCGGTAAAACCAATTACGTTCTAGTTACATCACGATTTTTTTATTATTTATAAGTTTGATATAACTACTGATGCAAGAGAAAAAAGAAAAAAGAGAGAAAGAAAGAAATAAAAAGAGAGAAAGAAAGAGAGAGAGAGAAAGAATGAGAGAGAGAAAGAGAGAGAGAGAGAGAGAAGTCTCTGTGGAACAAATGTTATTTTATTGGCTATGAAACACATAACATTAGTTTGTTTTTAATGTGTTCATCGTCAGCCCATTGCCATCGTCGTCGTCATTATCATCATCATCATCATCATCATCATCATCATCATCATCATCATCATCATCATCATCATCATCATCATCATCATCATCACCACCACCACCACCACCACCACCACCACCACCACCACCACCACCACCACCACCACCACCACCACCACCACCACCACCACCACCACCACCACCACCACCACCACCACCACCACCACCACCACCACCACCACCACCACCACCACCACCACCACCACCACCACCACCACCACCACCACCACCACCACCACCACCACCACCACCACCACCACCACCACCACCACCACCACCACCACCACCACCACCACCACCACCACCACCACCACCACCACCACCACCACCACCACCACCACCACCACCATCATCATCATCATCATCATCATCATCATCATCATCATCATCATCATCATCATCATCATCATCATCATCATCATCATCATCATCATCATCGTCTTCGTCTTCGTCGTCTTCGCAATTCCTGAAAAAATGAAAACTTGTCGCCATAGAAACCTGAGAACGCCCTCCCCCACGAGACTGGGCTGTCTGTCGAGTCTATTCAAACAAACAAACAAACAAACATACAAACAAACAAACAAACCAAATATCCACATTTAAACATCAAAATCGTGTGTCGTCGTGTGTCACGTGAGCTTCTTGCTAGGATTACAAGGTGGATAACATGGAATGCGATATGAAAACTGGATTGATATCGCCGTCTATGTTGATAATGATGATGATGATGATGGCTGTAATGTTGATAGTGGTGGTGGTAATGATGATGATGATGATGATGGCTGTAATGTTGATGGTGGTGGTGGTCATGATGATGATGATGATAAAATCTGCACTTCTATTTTTTGATTTTATTTAAAAAAATATGAAAACTAGAAAGAGATTTAGTTAGCAAAAGTTGTTTTCTAGATTTCTTTGCTTGGGAGATATTTGCTCGCTGGACCAAAAAGACTTTGGGTAAAATACGTCTAATATATTGGGCGAAGATTATAGTCTATAGGTGGGAGGTAGGTTGACGACACTGATGGTGCCTTAAAAGATAGAGTCAGAATACCTGGATAATAAATGCATGTAAATGCTTTTGAACTGACTATAAGCCATTTTTGCGGAATGTAGGGTTGAACGTTGTAAAATGTAGGGAAGGACGCTGTAGAATATATGGTTGAATTTTGTAGAATATATGGTTGAATTTTGTAGAATATATGGTTGAACTTTGTAGAATATATGGTTGAACTTTGTAGAATATATGGTTGAACTTTGTAGAATATATGGTTGAATTTTGTAGAATATATGGTTGAACTTTGTAGAATATATGGTTGAACTTTGTAGAATATATGGTTGAACTTTGTAGAATATATGGTTGAATTTTGTAGAATATATGGTTGAACTTTGTAGAATATATGGTTGAACTTTGTAGAATATATGGTTGAACTTTGTAGAATATATGGTTGAACTTTGTAGAATATATGGTTGAACTTTGTAGAATAATATATAGTTTGACGTTGTTGAAGATATGGTTGAAAGATTTAGAATATATGATTGAACGTTTTAGAATATATGGTTGAACGCTTTAGAATAAATAATATATGGTTGAACGCAGTGTTGGGTAGGATTTGAAATCAAATGATTTCAAATCACGATTTCAAATCAAAATATTGATTTTTGATTTTTATTTGAAATCATTTTGAAAAGTTTAATTATGATTTTGATTTGAAATCATTTTTTGACGATTTTCGATTTTATTTTAATATTCGAAAATCAAAATCATAACATATTTTTTCTATGCTGCTATTTCTATGCCAAGCCACAAATCGCTTTGAGCGGTAACTTATACTGTATAAGTTGACAGCACTTTTGCCATTTTTAGTTCATATGAATTGATTAAAAAAGTGTTCATACGATATAATACAACACTGCCTTCGTCAGCTCCTGTCGAAAGACTGTTCAGTTCCGCCGGTTTAATTGAAACTCACAGAAGAAATAGTTTGACTGATTTCAATATTTGAGAAATTGTTGCTTTTGAAGATGAATAAACTTTAGTCACATTTCATTGTTTAAGTGATTTGAGATCAAATTGTGTTAAAACATAATTTTATAGACAAAATTATGTTAAATTAAACCATACCGTGTAATAATAATTTAAAAAAAAAATGATTTGATTTGATGATTTGAAATCATTTTTAAAAGTGATTTTGATTTGAAATCACTTTGTAATAAATGATTTTGATTTTGATTTGAAATCATATTTTTCTTGACGATTTTGATTTTGATTTCAAATCATTTTGTAATAAATGATTTTGATTTTGATTTGAAATCATATTTTTCTTGACGATTTTGATTTTGATTTCAAATCATTTCAAAAATGATTTTACCCAACACTGGTTGAACGCTTTAGAATAAATAATATATGGTTGAACGCTTTACAATAAATAATATATGTTTGAACGCTTTAGAATAAATAATATATGGTTGAACGCTTTAGAATAAATAATATATGCTCGAATATATGGTTTAACGTTTAAGATTAGAGAATATATGGTTGAACGCTGTAGAATATATATGGCTGCACCTTGTAGAATAGAGGATATATATTTGAAAGTTAGAATATATGGTTGAACGTTTTATATATAATATGGTTAAACGGCAACTAAAAATGGATGAGCAAATAAATGCATAATGGCATTAATGCATGAATGGACAGATGAATTGAAGAGTGAATGCATGCATTTCTGACTGGACGTGCAAATTTCTCTCACTCTAACAATGTTCAGCGGAATTGCTTGGAAATTGTTTTGTAGTTTAAATGACGGAAGAATTGCACAATGTTCAATATCATCACATTCGTACTCGGTAATAATAAGTAGCCACTTTCTTATCCTCTCCATTTTTTCACTTTCTCGGCTCTCTCTTTCTTTCTCTCTTTTTCTTTCTCTCTCTCTCTCTTTCAATTTCATTCCATCTTATCTTCTCATTTACTTTCTCTTCCCATATTTCTCTGAAATTTCTACTTCCGTATTTCTCCGTGGTTTTCAGCAATTTTAAGTATCCATGCATATTTATGCCTATTTTATTTATTTCTTATTTTTCAAAGTTTTTTTTTTAAATTTATTTTTATTAGACGTTTAATGCTTTTACTTCAACTCTTAATCTTACACTTCATCTCTTCAACCCAAAAACCTCTTCCACACTTCCTCCAGTCCCAATTCTTCCTTCATTTCCTACCCAACCGCAAACTAACCCTTTCCCTCCCCCATTCACACCTCCCTCCTCTCCCGCGGCTACAACACCTAACTCATCTACCAGCTTCTTCTTGCCTCTCTCTCTCCCACGCTCATCCCCGGCGGGTCAACGCATCCACCGGTGCCGCTTCTTAATTTACGTCTCTGCCGTTTTCTAGCGCAATTGCCAGGGCTTGTTGTATAATTTTCGCGCTTATATGCGCTGTCGGACACGGCCTGGCGAAGCAAAGGTCCCAGTCGGTAGTCGTAAGTCTTCTCCATCGTAGATTCGATTCTCGGTATTTTAACGCATGATCTGGCGATGAAGATGACAACAGAGAGGGAAACCAGGTAGGTAGGTTGGGGGGGCACTGAAGTAGGGGGACACTCATGGTGGTGACAATGGTGATGGTTGCGATAGCGATTGAAACCAGTGATGAAAAAATAACTTGATGGTGAAGGCTCTTATTGGTTGTTCAATGCAGTTACTCTGACGGGCTCCGTGTCTTGGCTTGTTTCTCAGGCCCAAGGGAGGCGGTGGCACGCAAGAAATATGGGGCCACAAAAGGGTTTGCCAATCGCAGGAAGGGAAGATTAACGAGGCCGACAAAAAGACTGAAAAGAAAAGAACTTGTTTTCAATTAGTATATTACTTTTTGGCACGGTTTACATGAGCTTTAGTGCTTTCGAATTTATCGCTCATACGAGCAAAAAAAATGCAACCAATGGATGTGAAAATAGATGAAATTTTTTGTTGGGAAACTCGTGTATGATTAGTTGCTGTCCGAATGTGTTTTAGTCTACGAACTCGATGTGCTTGGGGAAAAACCGACGGACGCATACGTGGGTATATTGACGCATACGTTGGTATATAGACGCATACGTCAATATATAGACGCATATATGGGTATATAGACGCATACGTGGGTATATAAACGAATACTTGGGTATATAGACGCATACGTGGGTATATAGACGCATACGTCGGTATATAGAGGTATACGTGATGGGTATATAGACGCATACATGAGTATATTTATAGACGTATACGTGGGTATATAGACGCATGTCTGGTACTGGTTATTGAGATTCTACGGACGCATGCATGGGCGTGAGTTCGGAAGATCGGCGGCGGATGTACTAAAGAGTAAAATGTCGCATCGACAAAATGAGGATCTATGCAACCCGGCGCGAGTGCGATTGGTTGGCGATGTAGTCGCAAATTAGATGGTTTATTAAAAATGGAATTTTTCTATGCAGGAAAAAGAAAAAATTTCGGACGTGTGTTTGTCACTGTTTGTGCATGTTCATACTAGGTGTGTGAGCGTGAGACGTCTACATCTTCTTCTTATTAATATCTGCACGTGTTTGAAGCAATCATTTGTTTTAAAAACTCTCCTTGGAACATACATCGGGGTTTTTTTGATAACCTGGACTGGAGGACACATGGGTGGTTATACGAAGGAATGGCGCTAGAGTGTGCAATGGCGTCTAATGGCGCCATCATTTCTTATAAGCGGGAATGACGTTCGGGTCGCCATGCGCCTGCACAACTATTTCTTACTGTGCTGGTGGACTTCTTCTTTTTCTTCTTCTTTTTTATTATTAGTAGTTATGACAACAACAATTACTATCATTTTTATTATTATTTCTATGCATTCCAGGCAAATAGTAAAATTAATTTATTTAAATTTATGTCGAAAATTGTTCTGTATTCATTTGATGTTTTGTTTGCTTACTTTGTTAGAAATTTTCGGACAGACAGACGGACAGATGAAAAGACGGATGAATGGATGAATGGATAGATGGATAGATGAATTGATGAATGGATGAATATACGGACATAGGAATGGTGCACAAGTCGATAACATATCCGTTTTTATTTTTAACTGAGCTTAGATTGTAACATCTTTATCAACACGCGCTTCTAATCTCCGAAACACCGACACAGCGCAAGCACACATCCAGACGGTTTCTACAAATACACAGCGAGCGAGTGTCCATTGGTTCCCGAATCCTCCCAGTGATAACCACTAATAACTGATTCATTTCGACAGCAGAACTCTTTCTTCGCTAGTTTATGAGACGCTTGCGCGCTCAATTCGGAGGCTATTATTGTCAGCCCAGTGTCGCTAAGTTATAGCGTTACCATAGTAACACTAGCGAGTGACCGATGGTGCAAGACGAAACGTTAACGACGCGCGAATAGATTTAGAAGTAAAGCTTTAGGATGAGCTTTCTAAGGCGGACTTGATCGTGCCAGAGGGTGTCAACTGGTTTGTCAATAGACTATTTGGCGCTTAGCTATTATATATATATATATATATATATATATATATATATATATATATATATATATATATATATATATATATATATATATATATATATATATATATATATATATATATATATATATATATATATATATATATATATATATATATATATATATATATATTAGCGTCTCTGCTTATACGAAGAAAATTTGTATTAAAGATCGAGCCAGCAAGTAACGATTGACAAACAAGTTGTTCACTCGCTATCAGTACATTTGTGCTGCGCTAGATAAAGATATTAAAATAAGGCTGAATGATGATATGAAGAACACCGGTAGCGCGAGGGATTTTTTAAAAACAATTCTTGGTTTAAAGACTTAATGTAAAATAGATGTACTGTAGATGTACTGTAGATGTACTGTAGATGTACTGTAGATGTACTGTAGATGTACTGTAGATGTACTGTAGATGTACTGTAGATGTACTGTAGATGTACTGTAGATGTACTGTAGCTGTACTGTAGATGTACTGTAGATGTACTGTAGATGTACTGTAGATGTACTGTAGATGTACTGTAGATGTACTGTAGATGTACTGTAGATGTACTGTAGATGTACTGTAGATGTACTGTAGATGTACTGTAGCTGTACTGTAGATGTACTGTAGATGTACTGTAGATGTACTGTAGATGTACTGTAGATGTACTGTAGATGTACTGTAGATGTACTGTAGATGTACTGTAGATGTACTGTAGATGTACTGTAGATGTACTGTAGATGTACTGTAGCTGTACTGTAGATGTACTGTAGATGTACTGTAGATGTACTGTAGATGTACTGTAGATGTACTGTAGATGTACTGTAGATGTACTGTAGATGTACTGTAGATGTACTGTAGATGTACTGTAGATGTACTGTAGATGTACTGTAGATGTACTGTAGATGTACTGTAGATGTACTGTAGATGTACTGTAGATGTACTGTAGCTGTACTGTAAATAATAATTTTTAAATAATTAACAATTATGATTAATTATGAGATGTGCAATTTTAACGAATAAATAAAAATATTCGAAGAATAAGAAAACTAAAGAATTGGTTCATTGACAAGAAACCCGTAAAAACTTCGTTTTTTAAAAATCCCTTATAATTTTTTAATTCGGCGACTAAAAATTTTTTACAAAATATTTCATGATGAAACATATGAAAACATTGACCACAGTTTTCTAAACAGTTGATATGTGAAGCAGTTGCCCCGGGCACAGAGCTGGGGGGGGGCATTTTAAGTGAGCCGAAACATTTTTTGTATTATTATTTTGCTGTATCTAGCAATTTGTATTGCGGCTCCGACTACCCTCTCCTTTGGTCATCAGGTTTTTTGTCGGGAAAAAAAACGAAAATAGGGTTTGGAAAAATTTGTGAAAAGGGGCTCCGACTACCCCCTACCCGGTCATCAAGTTTTTGTTGGGAGCAAGGAGCAAAAGAGGTTGTGTAGGGGGCGCAGATTTTGTGTTTGGTCCCCGGGCGCAGAAGACCCTAGCTACGCCTCTGATTTAAAGAAGTTGATTTATAAAAGATTGAGTTCAAGCTAGAAGAAGATGCCAATATTGATAACAAGAGAAAAACAGAGATACTTTTTACACTAAAATAGATGTATTTTGTCACTAAAACATAAAAAAACGTGAAAAAATTAAAATAATTAAAGGGATTTAAAAAACGCTCCAAATTAGCTTCATCGTTTTATATAGGACACTACATCGCGTTCTCGAGTTAGCAAACAAGATATATTAGTCTTCTTCTCTTTCCACAATTTAACTCACTATTACTTTCTAAAAACCAATGTTTATTTTAAAAAAAACACTAGATATAACTTTGCCTTACAGTCTGGAGTTGTCGTCTGAAAGGGTTTTCGCATTTCGGTTCGTAAACACGGATATACCCGATGAACCGGATCGTTAAATCAGCATAACATATCTTTCTAGTAGTTCTGTTACGATGTAGGGGCGCATTATAACATTTCTACATACGATTTATTGCGTTATTAGTCTCGGTGTAGAATATATTTGCTGGTCTTCCGAGCCCGGGATTTGCTTCCACGGCGGAGATCCGGAATTGGATATTTTTACAATAAAAAATGCAGCATTATAAAAATATTTCGTCAAAGTTATTACTTTATCTCTCCCGTTTCATTGCTTTTTACAGTCTCTCTCTTTCTCTCTCTCTCTCTCTCTCTCTCTCTCTCTCTCTTTCTCTCTCTCTCTCTCTCTTTTTCTTGCTCTTTTTTTAATTTTTAATCATTTCATGTTTTTTTTCTTTTTCTCCCATTCATACATTTCATCTCCTTTTTTTCTTGCCCTCTTTTTTCTCTCTCCTTCCCTCCCATTTTCTCCCTCCCTCTCTCCCTGGTCTCTCTCCCTTCTTCTCAATCCTTTTTTGTCCCCGTCCTTGTCTCAGAATCAGGGAATCATTAGACTACAGCACATGAGAAAATGAAGAACCAAAACATGCCACTAGCAAATTCTACAGCAACTCCTGGTCGTAAATCTGGATTTTCTTCTTTGAAACTTTTTTTTCACTTCCAACTGTTTTACTTTTTCTTTCTTGATTTGCGTGCGTTTTTTTAGTTTCCTTATCTTTATTGTTTGCGATTTCTAAAAAAATTAATAAATTAAGAAAAAATATATGATTTCAGTGTCTTTGTTTAAGTAAGGGTATGATTATATTTTGATAGAAAATTGAAGGTTAAGGTCACAGGCAGATGACGTAGGCTACCAGCAATATGTTTAAATTAATGTATGCAATATATGCATTGTGTACAATTTGTCGATTCTACAGTTCTGTATATTATGTAAATATTTTGTAGAAAAAGTTACGTAATCAAAAATTTAGTTCAACACCTAAATTTTCATCTAAGTTTATAGTAATTTTTTCGTTGCTTAGTGTTTTTTGTACATTAAGAATTTTAGTATTTAATCAACAAATTTGATTTGTTAATTGAGTAATTTATTTATTTGTATATTATTATATTATTATACTTATTTGTGAATCATTATAATTAAATGTTTATTAAATTATTTGTTTATTTAATATTACATTTATTTTTTTATTAAGTCATTTAGTTGTTAATTAATATAATTATTTCTTTATTAAATAAACAAATTTAATAAATTTATTAAAAAATAATTTTTCGTTTATTATTATAATTATTTTTTTATTGATTCGTTTAGTTGTTAATTACTATACTTATTTGTTTATTGCATTCATTGGTTAAGTAACGTGTTTATTCGTTAAGAAATTTATCTATACGTTTATTAATGTATTTTGGTTAATCAGCATATTAATATATTAATTAATATGTTAATTAGCCAAATCGCTAAAAAATAGTAAATATTCTACCCACCAAATTTGAGAGAATCTACTAACTGCTAAACACCCATCAGTTAACCACCACCCCATTCAGTTAACAAACCACTAACTAAGCCACCCGCTAACTCTATAAGCCACCTCCAGTTTAGTCATTTTCCCATTCAACCCACTCATTCGGACAGTTGATGTGTGGGTTGCATGAGCGCTTCATATAAACGTCAGAGTCCGATGCTTGCCTGCGGTGTATTTCAAGTAGAGCGACCTTTGACGGAACCGGACAAAAAGTTCACCAGAGTTTCATTTTATTCAAATAAATATTGTTTATATTGAGTTTAATTTACTGAAATTATAAATTTTGAGCTTTGGGAATAAAATAACAATTTTTGATAAAATTTATTTAATGTTATGTTTTGAAGTTGTTTATGATTTGAATCTTTGAAGTTAGGTTGGTCCTCTCCTTTTTTGATATTTTTGGTTTGTTCAAACCTGAAAGCGGTCGTGATGATGATGATGACGATGATGACAACAGGGGATAATGATTTCAGTAGGGATGAGACAAAAAAAGATCTAATGGTGATGATGATGAAGACGAAGTTGAAGATGATGAAAATAACTCGGTCGAATGTTTATAAACTGTTTTTATTTTTCATAAAAATACACTTTCATTCATGCAAACCAAATTTTCAAAGAAATAAATAGATAGTATGAAACCTCATAGAGATAGACATCATATACTGTACCCACACACACATCTAATTCACTTTTGATGTCATGTTAAGTGCTGTTACATAGTTTAATAATAATAAAAAAGTTAAAGAAATTAGCTCGTAGATTATCCACTTGCGAACTGTTTGAGTTCAGACTGAAGAACAAAATCCTCCTCTCTTATAGTGCCAAATGTCAGCATCTTCTACTGAAGCAGACATCAATATCACCTCCATTTTTTTTTTTTTTGGCGTACTTCACTCAAATTCTTCAGGTCCAGACAGCAGTAGAAACCACTGAAATGTGCTCTCTTGCATAATGGTAACTGGTCGGGTTTTTGTCTCAATTCAAATAATGTAGTAAAGTAAGAAATAAAATAATTCATTACTACCATCTTGAGTGGTCGATTTCAAATTTGTTTTTTTTTGCTGGAGAAAAATCTTGTTTAAGAAATAGTCACGTGTTTTCTTCAAGTAAGACAGTAATGATGAAATACAACATAACATTGCGTAGCTAGTCAGGGAAATCACCAGCCAGCCACTGATGAATCGGTGGAATGCTCTTTCTACTGTTGCACATTATTAAGCTGGGCATGGTCACGCAGTTCACCATGGTTCTGAACATGGTTGAGGACTGTTTTTCGTACGTTTTTCTTCGACTACTGAAAAATTAAAAACTTGGATCTTTGTCGGTCTACAAGATCAGAGATTCAATCTGAAAACTCAATAAAGGCATTGAAGCATAAAGCGTAAAGAATCTTGTTCATCTTGTGTAGTGATGAAATACCTTGGCAACCGCAAAGCCAAGAACTATGAAAGACTTGTTACCAGCATTATAATTATTTTCTAAAAATTTGCAAGGAGGATGAGCATTGAAATTCACTGCCCGCTCCTACATTTGAATCGGTCTTCTCAGAATATTGGTTCAACGAGCGATGAACTGATAGACAGATTGCGTCCAAACCTGAAATAAATGAAGAGCAGGTATGAAGGACGTTGAGATTCAGTAATGATGCTAGATTACTGCTGGACTCTGAACAGAACAGAGACGTTCCCTGTTGTTAATTATTCCAGGAGTTTCAAGGAGCACAAGTTCGAGTTGTCAATTTTGAGCAGCTTTTCAAGTGTTTATTATTTATTCTGTTATGAAAAATTAAAACAATTGTTTTTTTAATCAAAATATAACAAAAGAATCTTGCTCATGTTGTATAGTGATGAAATACCATGGCAACCGAAAAACCAAGAACTATGAAGGACTAATGTAAAATTGTCTTGTTTTTGGTTTCAGCTTTGCAAAAGTATTTTAAAAGATTTAGAAAACTTTAAAACACTTGAAATACTTTTTTATAGACCGTTATTATCAGAGATTATACGCACATCGAAAATATAGATCTCAATAAACGTTCAAATATTAATATTAATGATGATGATGATGGTTATGATGATGATGATAATCAAGTTGATATTGGTGATGACAGCAGTTGTAGAAATGACGATGACGACGACGACGACGTAATATTGATTATAATCCTCAAACAAATAATGAAAAAATAAAACGGAAAAAATGTCCTCGTCGGCAACGAGAAAGATATTAATCAAATCGAAAATTAAAAACTTATTATTGTTATTATTATTATTATTGATGTTATTATTGTTGAATCTGCTCTGATTATGTCATTTTATAACACAAAAATACAAAAAACAGAGAGAGGCAAGACAAGAAAGAAGGAGAGATACAAGAGATTATAAAAAAATGCGAATAATGCAATTATGTAATGAAATAAAATATTAAAAAAATTATTAAAAAAAGAATAAAATATTTAACGTAATTATTTTTATATATTAATTTTTTTTCTTCTAAAAAAACGAAAAACATCGATCTTACGTAGGTGCGTTCTCTTAATAAGTTTTAGCCGGTGAGTATTCTTGACATATTTATAGTCTTTCCTTATCGACTCTTCCGTTTTTTTCTGTGACGTACTTCCTTCCGCCCCTTCTTCCACCTTCATTTCTTTTGTCGTCTCTTCTTTGAGATTTTTCTCCATATCCAGATATCTCCATTCTCACTTAGTTTTACTTTTTTATGTTTTTTGTTTTCATCCTGACGGAAATTACTGACCTGTTTTTCTTTTATAGTCAATACAATAGTGGACACAAATTTTACAACCCACACCTGGCCAGTTACCTGTACACGTATCTAGCACTACCCCCTCTTCTATGATCATCCCACCCTCTATTTCAACGATTTGACCACCCAGTGAATATGAGATACGTCAATGACATCTTCTCTTTCTAGCAGCCGGCAGAAGCAATTTAACGAAGAAAACACATTTCCAAGATGGCGACTCTTAATATTATGTTCTCCTATTTTTATTTCGTATATATTTTTTTTATATATTTTCATTTTCTGTTTTTATTCGTTTTATCAATTTTTTATTGCTTCTTCTTTTTAGTTTCATCGTTCTTCTTCTCTTGCTTTCATTTTCTATGCTATTATACTTATGTTTTATGGCGTTTCTCTTTTATGGGTTTTTTGTTTTATATTTATACTTTATATTTATGTTTCAGGGTTTTATTTGTTGACATTTATATTTTTTCTATATTATATTTTTCTATATTATATTTTTCTATATTTATAAACATTCATAGCTTAATGTAAATTTACTCTATTGTATGTTTTTTCTATTTTTTTCTATTTTCCTCCCACATTCTTTTTCTCCTTCTTCTTCTAACATCACTTCTTCCTTCTTTTCAGCACGTCTTTGATAGAAATCCGTTCAGTGATGTGCACGTGCGTCTGCTGCTTTGACCGCCATGCAATCTGATTAACGCGCGAGGTTCGATTCCAAGAAAATCAAACACTTAAATTACACACAAATACATGTACATACATACATACATACACACATACACACATATACACATACACACACACATATATACACAAACACAACCACAGAAACATCGAAATACACTCCGACACGCTAGCATATTTAGTATGCTGCTTTAATAGTTTATTTAGTTCACGCAAACGATTTAGTATCTTCCCACATCAAATTGTATCTTCCCACATCAAATTGTATCTTCCCACATCAAATTGTATCTTCCCACATCAAATTGTATCTTCCCACATCAAATTGTATCTTCCCACATCAAATTGTATCTTCCCACATCAAATTTTATCTTCCAACATCAAATTGTATCTAGTAACACATCAACTTGCATCATTTTTCATCTAATTGCGTATAATTCTCATCGGCTTACATCTACCCACATATATTTCTCCTCTACTCACATCTACCTACATATATTTCTCATCTACCCACATACAGTTTATATCTACTCCCATATAGTTTTCATTTACTCAAATCTACCCATACATACTTCTTATGTACTCACATATAGTTTTATCCAAGATACGATTCTGTGTAAGTTACATCTACTCACATATACTTCCTATGTACTCCCATCTACCCACATATACTTCATATGTAATGCCATCTACCCAAATATGGTTCTTATGTAATCCCATCTACCCACATATACTTCTTATGTACTCCCATCTACCCAAATATAGCTCTTATGTACTCCCATCCACCCATATATAGTTCTTATTTACTTTTATCTACCCTCATTTTCTCACAGTTACCTCATTTATTTTCATACTCCATCATTCAACTTCCATTAGCTCATCACCAGTTTTTTTATCAGACTCTCATTCATCTGCATAATCACATGCACACACACGAAATAACATGTACACATATATAATAACAAGCACTCCCATAATCATAAGTACACACACATAAAATAACAAGCACACACACACTCACATTTGTACAATTACACAAACACAATTACACAAACACACTTACACATAATCACAAGAACTTACGCATTATCACAAGCACACACACATAAAAACAAACGCACACACTCACATAAGCACAAGGACACACACATAAGTACAAGGACACAAACACTCACATAAGAACAAGAACACACACATAAGTGCAAGGACACACACACTCACATAAGAACAAGAACACACACATAAGTGCAGGGACACACACACTCACATAACACATAAGCACAAGGACACACACACATAATTACAAAGACACACACACATAAGAACGAGCACACGCACACACACATAATTACAAGGACACGCACGCACACACGCACATACTCTTACAGTCAATAAAAACGTCGCCGATCTATAAACTGCACACCATAAAGCGACGAGCGAAGTGCACAGGCCGAACCGGCCAACCGGCCGATACCGTTTGATACCGGTACGCCGTGTTTTATACACTGTTCACAGAAACACGGCAATTACTATGCCACTTTGGCAGCCGGAGCGACATTAGCTGGACGAATGAATGATTGGAACGGCCGTGTAAAAGAGAAGTGGAAAGGATGAATAGTGGTGGTAAGGATGGAATTTGTATTCCACTTGAAGAGGCAGGTGTCCGCGCCATGGAGATGGAGGTAGGAGAGGATTAAAGTAAGAATTATAAAGGAGTGCATTCCGTCTGTAATTGTGTTACATCTGAGTATTATCGGATGGAATTGGGAGATAAAAATAGCTAAGATATTGAGATGGACTATTCCGAGAGTGTGCGAGAAGGAGAGAAAGGAAAGAAAGACAGTAAATAAAAAGAGAAAAAATATGAGAAAGAAAGAGAAGAGAGAGAGAGGGGGAGAGAGAGGGAGAAAGAGAGAGAGAGGAAACGAAAAAAGACTTGAATAGAAAAGAAGAGTTGAAACGATAGTTAAGGTCATCACGAAGGTTACGTTGAACATCACGTGATCACTGCTGGTTGCCCATGGCGACCGAGTGATTAAAGGTCTCACATATACATTTACAAGCTCTTCTGAAATATTTATTTATTTTTTTAAGAAACATGTTTCGAAAATTATTTTTATTCAATGACTAATCATTTTTACAGACAAAAACGTTATTATGGGAGCTAATATCTTGCTGAATCGGTTGCGTATTGAATAGAATCGGTTTCGCGCGTCGCAATCGGATTCGCTTATTATATTCAGTTATGTTGACGCATAATCGCCTGTGATGTGATTCAGAATTTTTGTCGTTTGAAGAAAAAATAAACTATAGCGGCGATAAGTAAAATATAATGATAAAAACATAGCATTAATTTTTATTTTGTTTTAAATTACGCATAAAAAAATCAACTTTAGTGATAATTTGACGACTGCAAGATTCGATTTCACCTTCGAGTTGTGGAGACGATCCAGTGATGTGCGGTCCTCCATTCTACATGCTTGCAAGTTTAGAACAATTCAGAAAAGTCGTACTTGCCGGGTATTAAAATTAGAACAAGAAAAGAAAAAATATTTTCGTAAAAACATTTTACTCATAATTTTTTGTTATAAAATAAATTAAAAATGAATGGTATGTAGTGTATATGTCTGCTATAAAATTAATGGAAGTGTGAATTTATATGGAATGAAAATAAAATGAAACAAGTAAATTAAAAACGAATTTTTAAAACCAATGCTCTTATATGTAATTAAAACACAAATTTTGCAATCAATTTTTTCTTATATTACTCTTTTATTTTATGTTAAAGTCGAAATATCTTAATTATATCGAAATATCGAAATTAATTAAAATTATCTAAATTAATTGACTTATTGTAAAACTAATAATTGAATATTGCATTGTCTTCTATTTTAAGCATGTATTCAAAATTTGAAAAAATCTATCATCAGGAAGCGACACAAAAATTGATTGCAAGATTTGAAACAGACAGAGAAACAAACAGACAGACAGAGAAACAGAGACGACGAGTTAATAAAAGCATTGGTAATAATAATAAAAATATCATCAAAAAGCATCGAATTTAAATATCTCAACTATTTTCATGAAAATTTCGTACACGATTGAGAATCGCGGTCAGTGAGTGTGGTTCGTGTTAACTTGGTAAAATAGTCTGCCAGTCGGTTAGCGTTTTGTGGTCAAGAAAACCCTCAAGAAAACCCTCAAGAAAACCCTCAAGAAACCCCTCAATAAAATCCTCAAGAAAATTAACTAAATTAATTGACTTATTGTAAAACTAATAATTGAATATTGCATTGTCTTCTATCTTGAGCATGTATGCAAAATTTGAAAAAAATCTATCAACAGGAAGTGACTCAAAAATTGATTGCAAGATTTGAAACAGACAGAGAAACAGACAGAGAAACAGACAGAGAAACAGAGCCGACGAGTTAATAAAAGCATTGGTAAAAAGAGAAAAGTTTATTGCATGAAAGTCTTTAACTCTTTTTATTTTCTTTGTACTACTTTTCATCTCAGCACTTGATCATGGAGGCGGTGGACAACAGTTCACACGAAAAGGACAGTGGCATCGGCAGGACAGACGAAAGTACAAAAAACGAGGACAGCTCTGACGGATTGGTGAGCGATTTTGAGTTGAACCATAATATGGTTGTGATGATGGTGGTGATGATGATGGTGGTGATGATGGTGATGGTGATGGTGATGATGGTAATGGCGGTGATGGTGATGATGATGATGATGATGACGACGACGACGATGACGACGATGATGATGATGTTGATGTTGATGATGATACGGATTAGGGTTTTCTAAATTGGATGACTGGTAAATAAAAGTATTAATTGAAAATAATAAAAACAAAGATGAAAAATAAAATAAAAAACAAGATTAAAGATGAAAAAGAGAGTGTGTGTGAAAGAGAGGAGGAAAAAACAACAGACTAAAATGAAGACAAACAAAAAAATAAATAAACCAGTAGATCAGAATTACTTTATCGTAACAGAAAATTAAATTGTTAAGCAATGCGTTGACATCTATTTCCCATTAATGCTAAAAGCTTCAGACCTTCTAACTAGCTAGGCGGAAAACTGGTTGAAGAGTCATTACAGAAATTCCACCAAAACAGACAACAGACATGAGAAGCTGATTAATAACAATTAAAAAAAAAACGGAAAAGCAAAAAAATTAAAATAACCCGACACACATAATTTTGCTGTGGGAAAATAAAAATAAAAACTGAAATCATACTATTTTTATTATTTAATTGTTAGTATTATGATTATTATTATTGTTATTATTATGATGACGTTGTCGTCATCGGCATCGTCATTGAATGAACCGGCGATGGCGACGGCGACATTCGGTTATCGAGCGAACGAGCTTCCACAGTTCACACACGATCAGTTCAGTTGTTCCTCTCTCTTCCTTCTCGGTATTATTACAAACGCGCCATAGCTAGCTGAACATTCACTGTCATCCATCAAACATGTCAGCATGGGAATAACATCGGGAGAACATCACGGTTGTCATCGAGGATTCGTTCGAGCCTTTGTTCCATTTTGTTCCATTGCGATTATTATTACTATTATTACTCTTATTATTATTATTATTATTATTATTATATTTTCCATTGCGATTATTATTATTCTATTATTACTATTTTTTTGTTTTTACTTAATTTTCTCCAAAACTGACGTTTTAACTAATAGTAAGTAGCAAGTTGTAAATGCATGAAAACCATATTTAGAATGAAATTTATGTATTAGTTGTCATATAACTATGTAGATAAATCATATGTTTCTGTTTCAGTTTAGTTTGGAATTGTAGGCAACCCATTTTGGGCAACGCTGGCCTCCATCTCACCCTACGCAGCCCAGTTATAGACCAGATTTTTTTTTATTTCTTTCATTATTTCTTATTTCTTCTCATTGCAACGCAGAACCAACGCAGCGTGCCGTCAGTGAAACGGCTTGGTTGCCATCTCTTAATGCGGGCCTTAAAATTGCAATAAAATCTTCCTCAACGACCTTCTTAAATCAACAACGAATGTCGAATAGGTCCGTTTTGGTTTGGTTGAACGTTCAGTTGGCCGGTTGGTTGATTGATTTTGGAAAATATTTTCACAGAGCTTTAGATCGATTGATCGGTTGGCTAGTTGATCTTCTGGTTGATCTGCTGGCTGATCTGTTGGTTGATCTGTTGGATTGATCTATTGGTTGATCTGTTGGTTGAAATGTTGGTTGATCTGTTGGTTGATTTGTTGGTTGATTTGTTGGTTGATTTGTTGGCTGATTTGTTGGTTGAACTGTTGGTTGATCTGTAAGTTTATCTGTTAGCTGATTTGTTGGTTGATCTGTTGTTTGATCTGTTGGTTGATCTGGTTGAAATGTTGGTTGGTTTGTTGGTTTGTTGGTTGATTTGTTGGATGAACTGTTGGTTTATCTGTCGGTTGATCTGTTGGTTGATTTGTCTGTTGAAATGTTGGTTGATTTGTTGGTTGATTGTTGGATGAACTGTTGGTTGATCTGTCAGTTGATCTGTTGGTTTATTTGTTTGTTGATCCGTTGGTTGATTTGTTGGTTGATCTGTTGATTGTTCTGTTGGTTGTTGGTTGATTTGTTGGTTGATTTGTTGGTTGATCTGTTGATTGATTTGTTTGTTGATTTGTTGGTTGATTTGTTGGACGAACTGTTAGTTGATCTGTCGGTTGATCTGTTGGTTGATTTGTTTGTTGATCTGTTGATTGTTCTGTTGGTTGTTGGTTGATTTATTGGCCGATTTGCTGGTTAACCAGTTGGTTGATCTCTCGGTTGATTTGTTTTTTTTATCTATTAGTTGATTTGTTGGTTGATTTGTTGGTTGATCTGTTGATTGTTTTGTTGGTTGTTGGTTGATTTGTTGGCCGATTTGCTGGTTAAACTGTTGGTTGATCTGTCGGTTAATCTGTTGGTTGATTTGTTTGTTGAAATGTTGGTTGATTTGTTGGTTGATCTTTTGATTGTTCTGCTGGTTGATCTATTGGTTGATGGTTCTGGTTGAATGTTTAAACTACTTTGATCTGCTCGGTTGGTTCCGGGTCAACAGGTTATCGTTTTCTGGTTTGATTTGTCACCAATTTGATGTTGCTCCACACGCTGGGCTGCCAAGTTGCAATCATTTAGATCTGGCATCATTCCGAGTTGGGAAAGAAAAATTTGAGAGCTGTGTGAGGTTTTGTGAATGCAGTGATGAGTGTGGCTGGTTGATTGTGAGATTAATTTTTAAAGCATTTCTTATTTAGTGCGATGCTTTACGTTGATTTCGATTAATTAAATTAACAATAACTCTACTTTTTTTGAGGTTAACTCAAAATAAAAGAAAGAATATCTTAAAATTTTAAACGATGGAGTATTAGGTGATTGAAAAAAAAGAAAAGATAAGAAAAGCTAAGAAGATGTGGAAAAAAAGAAAGAAAAAAGTAGAAAGAGCAAAAATAGTGACCGAGGAAAAAATGTAAAATGAGGAGCAAAAGAGAAGACAGAAAAAAAAGAGGATCATGTCTTTTCTGTCCCATTACCGCAGAGGTGTCAGATTAATTTGGGACTGCCGCGTTTAGAACCGAGGTAATGGCTGGAAAGAAAAAAAAATACATAGGAAAAATAGAAAAACGGAGAAGCTGTAGAAAAAAATAGAGAAAAAGGAGTTGGTTGAAAGAATAGAATGAAAATAATAAAAAGGAATCGTATTTCATCCTCTTCCTTTCTTCTATGTACTATGGAAGATTAAGTTGTTGCATTCTTCATGGAGCGGCAGTGGCCGATATATTTTCATTTAATGACTACAATGTTTTTAAATTTGAGATATAATCTTAAAGTCGTTAATTTTCTAGTTAAAAAAACAATTAGAAAATAATTTGATCAGAAAACGAAGAGAAACAAAACCCGAGAAATTAAAAAAAAAGTTACATATTTAAGCGAAAATGGTAAATAAAACAATTATCATCAAACTGTTGAGTGGTTTTGCAAGGGTGGAAACGGAATGAAGACTGATGCTTGGTAATGAAGAAACTGTTTGAATGGTTTGTCAGTCGTTCCCTGTGAGAGAGGCTCTATACTAAAGTAGATAAGGTGGATGGATGGATGAATGGATGGATGGATGGATGGATGGACGGATGGACGGATGGACGGATGGACGGATGGACGGATGGACGGATGGACGGATGGACGGATGGACGGATGGACGGATGGACGGATGGACGGATGGACGGACGGACGGATGGACGGACGGACGGACGGATGGACGGTTGGATGAATGGATGGATTAACGCACAAATTTTACAATAAATATTTTTTATTATTAAAAAATATTTTAACGGAAAAGTCAAAAAAGCAAAAAAAACGTAAACAAAAAATGTGTAATAGTGAAATTGTAGAGGTGTAAGCCAAAAAAATTATAAGTGCAAAATTTTGTACTTCTAAATAAATATAATGAGAAAAAATTGCAGCATCAGATACTGAAACACAAGAAGAGAGACATAAAGAAAGAAAAAAAGATGAGAAAATTTAACAGTTGGTGACAACGTGACAGCAAGTGCATTCCATTAAAAGTGGCCTCCTAAATTCCAGTTGATCGAACAGAAAATCGAAATATTTTTAAACAGAAATAAATGAAACTTTATGGTTTCAAAAATTCTCTAGAAGTTTTTTAGACAAAAAAATCGTAAAAAAATATACTGAAGAGTAAATTAAAAAAAACCATAAAAAAGATTCATGAATGTTTCTCCTATGGGTGACTTGTTGGCAGAAGAAATCTGTTTTTTCCTTTGTTGTTTTCCTTGCGTACTCTTTTTTCTCTCTTTGTTTGTTTTCTTTTATGTTTTCTTCTTTCATCTTTTTAAAAAAAAAACTTTAAAACACTTTTATAAAAAAAAATTAGAATAAAGTTATTTTAACATTTTTAAGTTGTTTATCGTGTTTTTCTAAATTTAGTTTTTTCTTTTTATGAATACTACCAATATAGTCAAAAATAAAATATAGTAATTTAAAAAAACAACTGATATTTAATTCTACGTTCAACTGTTGTGCTTAATTTATAAGAAAATGCATACGAATTTTTTTAAATATTAATTACTTTTTATTGTCTACGTTTAGTTATGATGATGTTCACACAACTTTTTTCATTTCCATTTAGTAATGATAATGATGTTCATACAACTTTTTTTTTTGTTCCACCAGTGCACCTGAATTATGTTGCTTGTCAACCGAATGTAAAAACAAGAGAAAAAGTTTAAATTTACCTACCCGAAATTCTGACTTGCAAAACGATAAATTTTCTCCTTTATGACTTTTTTCTATATTTTTTGAGTAGTTTTTGTTGTCATTTTAGAGACATTTTTTATGTTTTTTGTGTTTTTCGTGGAGCGAAAATGAAAAGGATGTTCACAAAAAAACGTTTTAAAAAAAAAATTGATTTTTTAATTTCTTCCGGTAATCCAAGTTGAACATAAAAATGAAAAGTGTTTATATTTTTTGGTTCAAATTTTTTTTTCTTTCAATTTCAATCAAGAAAGTAAATAATTCATTTAAAAAGTTTTATTCTCAAACAAACAGGAATGCTTGGAGAACCACTCAAGCGACTACTACCAGTACCACCAGCCACCACCACTACCACTACCACTGCAACCGCAGCAGGCCCAATATGGAAATCAGCTCACGAACTGCAGTGGTGGTCAATGTATACATAAAATTATATCGCCTGTTAAAGATCCCTATAGCGGTACTCTCATCTTCGATCGGTCAGTCCTGTGCTCTCGAAACAAAGAATCAATTTCAAACTACAACACGACCACGAACAACAACGCAAACAACAACAACAATAACAACAACGTTGTGAAAGGCAGCAGCTGTGGCGACAACTTCGGCGGCGCGTCTCCTTACCACGCCGTTCCGACTGTCGCTGTCGCCACTCGCGTCAAGTGTCGCGAAAGAAGCTGGCGCGACAAGCTGGACAGGCTCGAGAAAATGAGGAGTCATTACGAATGTCGTCTGTTACAGCTGGAACTGTTGAAAATTGGACACCGAGGTCGTTCGGCTGCGGAAAACAAATTCCTCGATGTTAATCGCAATTTAGTTGGACTCAGTCTTGCAGCTGATGACGATCTGAATTTGAAGAAGATTGTCAACGACGAAGCCGATTTGCTGAGCGATTTGTCGCTAGCCAGATTAGTTGCAGTTCAACTCTCGAAACCATCTGATATATGTTCTGATTATAAGCAGCGTTCAAAAAGTAGCGAAGTCGACTATCATTTACGAAACTCAAACAGCGCAACTCCAAACCATTCACTCCAGCCTAACATGGCAAAGCTGAATTTTTCCAACTGCTCGAAGCTAAACAGTCGCTACGGAATCGATGGAGCTTATTATCTACCGAGCAGACTTTTGTCAGGGTGCAGTCCGTGCAGGAGGGCAGTGCCAAGAATGGGTGTCAGACAAGTAGAAGAAACTATTCAATCTTCTTATAATCATTTCCAATCGAGGAAATCTTGCTTCGGACGATTTCGAACCAGCACAAGCGACAAACACGATTACTTCGTCCGTCCTTCTCAGTCATTCTTCCTACCGGAGAAGAACCGGTCACATCTGCCGAATTTCGTCTCGACGCAAATCGAAACACCGAAATCTCGAAACGAGGTTTTCATCAGCTCGCCGGCTCGCTACCGGGTAGAAAACGGGCGCATATACAGACTGCCGCTCATGACTAAAGATGTTCCAAAGCAGGACCATCCGATGGTACCTCTGCAGACATTCCAACCGGCATCGTCCAGCCAGAATTATTGCTGCTGGAAAAGAAACTTGCAGAAAACTAATTCAAAAATGGAATCGTGTTCTCCGCTGTTGTGCAAAGATCCAAACAACAACAACAATAACAACCAGGGTGACAAGAAATGGGAAAAAGTCCGAAGAACTTCAGGTACCGAAGGCATGTTAACAAAACATTGGTTTGGTCTATCGAACCAGAAAAATTGTTTCGATAGATCAAAACTTTCCTCAACCGAACCAGCTATTTCGCTAGCTCTTGTTTTACACAAACTAGTTCAGGTCAAAAACGGCTTCGGATCGGCTAGTCGCAACGCGTTCGCCAAGCCGACAAGAGCCAGAGAAAATATATCGGCGGCGGCGACAACATCGGCTAACGTGCACAACTACATCGAGTGGCTTTCAAGAGGACGCGACAGGCCGGACAAAGAAGGCATGTACGAGAACATAAATTTCTATCCGCACAGACAGCCGCATGTGCTTGAAGAATGCGAATATGCAAAACTAACAGACGTTAATCCTACCCGCGCCAGCAGTAACATTTACCGCGCAAGACAGTCCTGTCCGACAAATATCTCGCATCGCATAAATTCAGACCTTCTTCGCCAGGAGGAAACCTGTGTACCATCGCCTAACAGACTGCTGTCTCAGAATACGAAATTATCAAACAACTCCAATGAAAAACACAACAGCAGGCATTCTGAAGACAGCGACTGCGATTATGTCGAAATAGACGAGATTCCAGTCATCGCTAGGGGGCCGATTAGGGCGGACCCGTCGGTGAAAAAGAAACAAGACACCTCGCGTTACGGCGTTAAAAAAATTGCCAGGAAGAAACAAATGCTCAGAGAAAGAGCCAGGCGACTGGCAGAAGAAAGAGGTTTTCGGGGAGTTTCAAAGTCCTGCGAGAACGGAGATGAGAGCGATACAAGATGGTCTTCTTCTTGTAAACTTCGCGTTCACGTGAGCAGGAAAAACACAGAGAAACGTAAAAACCGCCAGCGCTCCAGTTCTTCCCAGCAATCAGACAAAACTGCACTTTCTATCGCTGACGACGGTGATCAGCGAAAGGATGAAAACTCTTTGAAAGTTCATCGCAAGAGGTCGCCGCCTCAAAACGTTTTTGATTCAAGATTCGTAACTGAAAATGTCTATTCTAACTTGAATGACTGCGATGGTTTGAAAAGTTTGAATAATTATAAAATTGAAATTCAAGAGAAAGCGAATAATTCGTCTTCTTTTCTGTCACGTGACTCGATTGACGCTCGGAAAAATGTCGTCGCCAAATCGTTGGCCCGCGTCAAAAAGACAGTTTCGGTCACGATTGTTTGAATTCATGTGTCGTTGTGAGCGAACGAAGGAACGAACGAACGAACGAACGAACGAACGAACGATTGAACGAACGAATGAATGAATTAATGATTGAAAATTGAAAGTTATTTATTTCTAGATTGCTTATAGGAATGTTTGTGAGCAAAGCTCAAAGCGAAAGTTTTCATATTGCAAGTAGTTTTTAGAACAAAAATGTTTTTAATTCCGTTATTTTTATTTTTTATAATTTTTTGAAGATTGTTTTTAAATGTTGATTTTATATAAAAACTTTTCCTAAGCAATTCTTCAGCTTTTTTGGAAGCCAGTAAGACTTGTAAAAGAAATTTGAATAAACAAGCGAAAAGTGGTTTTCAACCAAATTTTTCGTTCTTAAACGCAAAAAACATTTAAAATTAGATAGTCATTTTTATTTAAAGTTATAATTTTTCTAAAAAAAATTACTGAATAAAAATATAAATAAATTTGATTTTCTTAATAAAAATTATGGTTTCATTAATTATTTTTTGATTCTTTGAACCCTCCTGAACTCACCAAATGATTTCAGTGTGATCTTCCACATTCGTAGTTTCTTGTTTTTCATCTTTTTTAATTTCGTTATTCTTGTTTTTGCAAACATCTCATTATTATTATACGTGCCACACATAATTAAGTTGCCGCTGTAGTACCTGTTAAAGTACTGCACGGTATCAAGTATAGAAATTTTAGGCCCATCAAATTAGACTGGGCCGGACTGGGCCTGAAAATTTGACCTATGAAACGGACCAATCGCAAATAATCGACCAAGGCGGTACTCTAACATCTACATAGTCACTGGCTATATAAAACTGCTACTCTTATTTTATAAGTACTACAACAAAAACAGCCCATCATTTAGGCGGCGCGTGGTACTTTCTAAAATAAAAAATTTATAAAATTAATAAAATAGTTGAGTTATTCACCCAGCAGTAAAACTATACGAGACACCTCCGTATCATGTCTCTGTACGACTTAAATAAAGCAGTGTTAACACTGTTAATACCTAGCCAGTCCCAAGCCTGGAGAAAGGAGGAGGGGAAAGTAAAAAAGATCAAATTCTGATCCGCGACAGGAAGTACTTAAGAGCTTCCTACATACAGCCATTAGAGTCTTAAAACATCTGGTGTAAAGGACTATAAACTATTAAAAAAAAAAAAAAAAAAAAAAACTGTTAATACCTGGTTGAGTAATCAATGTTACTTGTGGATACGCGGAAGCTTCTGGTCATTCAACTTTAATATTGATATAGAAATCTCAATAATAATAGAACAATTTGTATCTGATGGTTGTAACGATTGAGATCTTCCTTAATGTTAATGGCGCCCTCTGTATCACAAAATATGCGACCCACATTGTACATTCTTGGGTATGCCCAAACACCGTTGGGGATTTATTTTAGAGTAGAAAGTCATAGGGTAATTTTTCTGCACCCTAAGCAAAGTGCCAGGTATAGGCATTTGGATCATGTAACTTCCTGCACAGTGCTAAATTACTTATTTTTGCAACAAAAGGGGCTGTCCGGACCCCCTTCCAATAGTATTACAAGTTAACTAACAATTTTTTTTAAAGTTATATAAAAACATGTAGATATTTATTGGTTAATAGATATTCGAACCTGTAGCTTATTACTCACAAATAATAATAATAATAATGATAATAATAATAATAATAATAATAATAATAATAATAATAATAATAATAATAATAATAATAATAATAATAATAATAATAATAATAATAATAATAATAATAATAATAACAACAATAATAATAATAATAATTATTATTATTATAATTATAATTATAATTATATTATAATAATATTGTGGTCGGCAAAAAAGTTGGCTTCGCTTTTTTAAAGCCTTTGTTATAAGATCCTTTTTTTTAAATGTTTAAAATTGCAATACTGTTTAGACTGTTTATGTGTTATGTTAAATAATAATGAACTTCTACGTAGCTATCTACTTTGAATGCTCCTATCTCTTACTCCCTGTTTGGTAACTTTGGCTTACGTGTAGTTGACCTTTGGTGATTTATTTTCTGTTGTTTTTGACTTGATTTAAATTTTGTTTTTGGAGCGTTATAAGTTTTTTTTAAATCTTAAACTTATTTTTATTTTCTATTTTTAGTAAATCTGTTCAAATTTAGAAAAATAGATTAATTGAGATATGTACTCAGCGTTAGAAACTCTATGAGACACCTTTGCATCATGCCGCTGCACGGCTTAAATAAAGCATTGTTAAAACCCGATTGATGCCCGCTGTTCTGAATGATCTTTACTTACGTACATTGAATATTCTTGGATATGCCCAACCACTGTTAAAAATTCATTTTAGAGTAAAAATGTGTAGGGTAATTTTTCTGCACTCTAGGAAAATTGCAAGGTATAGGCATTTGGATCATGTGACTGCCTGCACAGTGCTAAACAACAAGACAGAAGAACACATCAGTCACATTGTTTCAGGATGTACAATTCTAGTTTCATCTGAGTACACTGAAAGGCATAACAAAGTAGCAAATTACATCCACTGGATGTTGTGTAAACTTTGAATGCTCCTATCTCTTACTCCCTGTTTGGTAACTTCGGCTTACGTGTAGTTGACCTTTGGTGATATATTTTCTGCTGTTTTTTTACTTGATTTCAATTTCGTTTTCGGGGCCTTGGATTTTATTTTTAAAACTTGAACTTATTTTCATTTTCTATTTTAGTAAATCGGTTATTCGCTGAATCGTTATTTGTTCGCTCGTTTATATAGCTGATTTGCTTGTTCATTCACTTAGCCGGTCAGTCCTGGCTATCAAAAACTGAATCTTACTTTTTTGCAAATGTAAACAAAAACAAAATTGTTTTTGACAAAAAATAATCGACCTACCTACCAACCGGCATTCAAGTAATCAAATAAAATAAATAAATACACATTGAAAATACAACGTATACTAACTGTCAACAATTTTGAACATAAACGAATAAATATAAATACAAATTAAGAACGTGAAATACAAAAACAGTTATAAAACCCAATATTATGATGGTATAACAGTTCGGCGTACAACGATCAACAGCGGTAAAGCGCAGCAGAGGGGCGCTCTCTCGCGACAACATTAAAATCGCAAGCCTAACTGGACATAAGATCACTTTATCAGATCATTTGAAATTTGAAATTGTAATAAAATATAAATAACAGCTAATATGACATTCGTGGAAATGTTTCGCTTCCGTCAACTTCGAGGTTGTCAATTAAAAACGACGTTGTGATGAAAAAAGTGAGTTGTTCTTGTTTCTCTGTAAAGCCGCAGCTTTGTTGATGACAGGTGAAAACGGATTGCGTCTTCAGAATGTACTTTATATTTTTTTTTTATAGAAAATATATCTGTTGTTTTTGTCTGGTGTGGAAATAAATTGAAGATTAAATGCCGTTAGATTCATCGCTTTCGTTAAAGCTTCATCACAGTATAATATCAAAAGTTATACGATTCCACATAAGGACCACCCAAATAATCTCTAAATCAAATGTTGTCTTTTCTACCCTAAAAGTGTCTTTTAAGTGTTTAAAACGTCCATTTATATTGTCGTCTGGTACGAACATAGTCAGTCGCGAGGATATTTGCATTTTATAATTAATTTAAATATAAGCGATTTTAACAATATTGGAAATAAATATTCAACAAACATATAAACAACCGTATAGGTATTTGTTGGACATCTCAAATACAAATTTACATTTTGTTGTATATCCAGTTAATTATTACCTTTTTCGTACAATCAAAAAACTTTAAAAAATAATAAAACGCTGAAAATATAGAACATTGAATAATAAAAATATATAGTTTATTATTTGCTTTTTGTTGATCATTTTGTAATTATTTGCTGACTATAAACACCATTCTACAAACGACTACATTTTCTGAGATAATATGACTAGACTCCGATCAAAATAGCTAAACTCCTAGATCAGCCGTCGTCGTGGCCGACACTTAGCTAGCTGATTGTCCGTACGGCAAGCTAATAGCAGCGCAGCTTCTAAAAATCAGCTAAAACTCTTGAGCATGTGCCAACGCTGGACGTCCGTCTTGCATTTGGAGAACATTTCATTCCAGTGTTTGATCTCCATTGGACCGCTTTTGCTGCCTAATAAGATCTGACCGATCAGCTCATTCCTACCCATCCTGTCGTAGTCCATGACCGATATGAAGAGACTTGTTTGTCGGATTTTTTCACAGCTGACAAGAAATGGAAAGGTTTCGTCGAATACGGGATTCAGGCACCTCTCTTTTACTCCAGTTTTTCTCTTTTCCACCCGCTTTCCATCGAACATCAACCAGATCTTCACGTAGGGATCTGCATGAAACCAAGATAATAAGTAAGAAGCGTATGGGTAAGAAATGTGTTCTCGACCTTAATAAGACTTAACTTGAAGAAACATCTGTGATGAAATTCTCTGCTAGTTATAAACACATAACTTAGATAGAAACACTTTGAAATCTTAAAAATAATAATTAATATTTATTTATTATAGTACTTCTTATTTATTACGATAAATACCTGACTGCCCGTTTATGTCTTTCGCTTTGAGATTTCGAGCTCTGAGAACTCCGACAGTCATGACTCCATGTGACGGCTTGTAATTCAGCGAAACCAGCAGCTCACCTAGTTTCCCCTGATTATCATCAATAAAGTAAAAACAAAACTATAAACAGAATGAAGAACTAAAATTACAATTATTTCAAGTATTTAGTGTTAAATTTAATCAGTGCTCAAATAACAGAATGTGAATGTTATGACAATTAACCTGGTGACCCTTGCAGGGTTCGAGAGTCTTCCACAACGTTTGACCTGTCGTTGAAAGTTGAAGTTCGCAGAGAGGAAGCGACACCTCCCCTATCGGATCGTCCCTGCTGAAGCGGTCGTAGTCGAGGACTTGAAGGTAGATGGTTCGATTCAGGAGTTTCGTATAAGGAAAGCCTGTAAGCATTTTGAAATGGTTATTTATAAGCGTTAAGCGTGTCTTTAAATGTAAATATCTATCAAGAAATGTAACAAACATTGATGCTGGTTAATAAGAACTTCAATAGCATTGTCAAGGTTATATTTTATGTATTAATGAATCAAAATTAATCGAAATAGTTCTTGATAGTTTTAAGATTAGTTGAAAGATGTCTCCCATCTCCCATCCGCCATTAAAAATCATCAAATCAACCTTCAAACAGAAATGTTTCGTTCCATCTGGGATTCAAATTTTTCCTTTTTACTTTCGTTGTCAGTTTGTTCCTTTTATCAGGCAGGAGAAGAATCTTAACGTACGGATCACTGGTGCCGCTGAAGTCCTTGGCCACAAGCTCGCTCGCTTGGATGATTTTTAACGTTAGCACCATCTGGCGACTATCGTACAGAACGGCCACCTATGAGTTGAAATATATTTTCTGTTTATTTGTAAAGAACACATAGAGAAATTGTGCATCTAGGAACGAAGGGCCGGTTATGCGCTGCTGAAGTTCGAGCAATTTAAGAATACCGTAGAGTGACAGGACAAAATCAGAGCGGAACCATTCTGGAGAACATGGCAGAATCGTTTGCCATAATATCAAAAAATAAATGTCACCAAATAACAAATAAAGAAAAAAATAGTAGCCATTTATTGCAGAATATAAAAACAACTCTCGTTCGGCTATCTAGCAGTGTTAAGTAATGTAATTGTTATTTCTTTGAGTCTAAGAAAGGCACATCAAACTTTCGATGGAAAAAATCATATTAAGCTAAAACAGCAAACCAGCACTTTACGATATTTACTAAAGATGTCTACAAACAGAATTTTATTGAAGATGAAATAAATTGCTAGAAATAAATATCAATTATCGAGGTATGCAAAGAGTAAGCTGAAACAACATGTAGTCCTGTTTATCTCTGTCAACATCATGATATTGTGATTAATGGACTGTTTTAATATACATTCCTGAATGAGCATTAAAGATCTGCAAGGTAAATGGTGGCTAACAACTAACACATCCGATTTCCCAGGGTGGGTGAAATGGTAAATATTGCCATAAAACAAAGTTCACAAACTTGTGTTCCATTTCAGTCTTTCAAGAATTTGATTCAAAATCAAGTTTAAGAACAAAAAAAATTATTTAAAAAAATTCTGGTTGTTTTTTTTTTCACCGTAGAAAAATAATTAATTAATGAAACGCCTAATAAATATTTTTGTATGATTCACTTTCTTTAAATAAACTTACAAACCATCAGGTCTTTCAGACAACAACATCATCAGTGTATTCAATAAATATGCTGATGATGTTATTGTTGATGATGTATCGCGAAGAATGAATATAAATTGCAGGGGATTGTGGATGAAATGGATGGATGGATGGATGAATAAATGGATGGATGGGTGATGATGACGGTTGTGAATGAGTAAATGAGATTTTGCACGTATGATGATGTTGGTTATTCTCAAATGCGGCAAACAGCTTAACTGGAGTTAAACAACAAAGATGGTGTTCGTGTTGTCATTTGTACTTGTTCAATACCATAAGGAAGTTTTGTTTACTGCTTTACAACTATGATGTAGAGGACGACTATGACGATGAAGATGATGACGATGATGATGATGACGATGATGATGATGATGATGATTATGATGATGATGATGATGATGATGATGATAGTAGTGCTGCAGCTCAGCTGATGATGATGTGATAAATGATACCAATGTAAGAAGAAATATCTTAACAACAAAAGCTGGAAAAGCAAAACTTTACGCACGTTTAATAATGCAGTTTTGCTCTCAAATGTTTCTATAATCACAAAAACCGCAGAAATTCCATTTTGATATTTCCTAGAGGAGAGGAGAATAAGGAAATAAAAGAATACATTATTCTATTAAGCCTTTGTCGAATTGTCGAAGAATCAAAAGCTGAAATTATTGT
>OZ022239.1:46340867-46345867 GCA_963978895.1 Erpobdella octoculata | reverse complement strand
GTTTCCTTCCTTGCATCAGGATGTCGTCCACAGTCTAGTTGTATATCTGTTGCTTCAGTCCATTTAGTTGTTCTGCAGCATCAAACTTGTTAGGTTCTTAGGAAGGGAGAGAGCCATGTCACTCATGTGTTTCATTTCAAACCACCAGCCACAATCTCGTAACGTTAAAGTCGAAGTTATTTATAACACAATATTTCTCGAATTTATTTTAACTTTATTATTCTTCCTTGAATATAATCCTTTTCTTGACTCTAAACTGACTTATCTCACTTTGCAGAAATTAACCCGGTTCTGACAAATCTTTTGATAATTCCAATTTCTCCAATTCCAATTCATGTTGGCGTTGTTCGCGCTCACGTAGAAGTTGAAGTTCTCGTTCTTCTTTAGCTTGTTGGAGTTCTCGTTCTTCTTTAGCTTGTTGAAGTTGGAGTTCTCGTTCTTCACGTTCCCGTTCTTGTTGTGCTATTTTATCTTCACGTTCCCGTTCTTGTTGTGCTATTTTATCTTCACGTTCCCGTTCTTGTTGTGCTATTTTATCTTCACGTTCCCGTTCTTGTTGTGCTATTTTATCTTCAAGTTCCCGTTCTTGTTGTGCTATTTTATCTTCACGTTCCTGCTGAGCCTTTTTTTCTTCCCGTTCCTCCATTCTCTTAACCCTTTCTTCATCCTTCAACTCTTTGACATAACTCCTTAAATCCACTCCGGAATAGCCGAGAGCCTGTCCCATCGCAATGAATTTCTCGTCAGACATCTTTCACAAAAGAAAAAAAAAATTCGGTCACTTGTGATCAAACAACTTCAGAAAATATATTTACGGATGAAAATGCGTAAATACGTCGGGGTCACCAATGCATACCTACACTTTTAGTTCTTAAGAGAACGGCAAAACGCCGGGGGGCATTTTCGCCAATGTCCGACGGTATAAGACAGGGAGATAAATAATGCAACCTGATTGGATAATTTTGAATTAAAAGTCACATAAATTATGCAAATATATAGACGCGCTCTGTTTTCTGATGTTGTTTATTTTATAGTCATTGGCCGTTATGGGTTTTTCCGGTGGATAAAGATTGACAAAATTGCCGACTAAGTTATTCGACACTCATGTATGTAACTAAATAGTTAAATAGCCTAGAAAATTCAACTTGTCGTTCTGTCAATCAGAGATCACCAATATTTGGAATGAAGCTTTTCCAATCATATAAGCCAAGCCTAGTCAATAAACTGAAACACAAATAAACTATTTTAATTATTAATTGACTGACAATTAATAACTTCTGACAAAAGTTTACCAAATGGAATTGGATTTTTTAGTAAATTAATAATGCAAAAGGCTTCTGTTATAAAAAAATATACCATTACAAACAGTTATTCTAATCTAAAAAATCATGATACTGTGCAGTTTAACTCATTAGTTATTTATTTAATGCAGAAATGGCTTAACTAAGTTCATGGAGATAAATAGGACTAGTTGGAACATATCTGAAGCTTTCCCAGGAGATTGATAATATATTTTCAACCAAATTCTACTTTGTCAGCATGCTAAGGACAAGCATGTGATAAGAGTGCATAGTAACACTGATTTCTTTAAGACCTAAACAAACAAACACATAAGCAAAACAGCATGAAAAAATTGTGCTTCATTGCTTTGGTCCAAAACAATTTTTCAAAGTTCAAACTCTAGCATTATTTGTTTTAATAAATTCATGAATTGTCTTGAGTTGACAATATTTCAGTATTCAGTGTTGTTTAATTATTTGACTTCCCAGTTATTAGTGCAGAAATAATTGTGTTTTAATTTTTTTATATTGGCCTCATAATCAAGAATTGAGATAATTTTGTAATATATTAAAGCTGAATAGTTATTCTACTGTTGTTCTCAATTAAAATCAAAGAAATCAATAAAAGTGATAATTTTTTAATGATTTTTAATCATCTAAAATTTCACGTTACTCATAATACATTTAAAGCCTAAAAATGTTGCATTAGTTTAAAAATATCTAAATTTCTGTTAGTAACTAAAATTTGTTAGTTTTTTCATATGCATGTCAGATTAGCTGAGTTATTTATTTATCTGCAACAGAAACATGACAAAAGGTCTTGAATATTTTAATGTTACAGGTCCAGCAAACTTTTATTTGGTGTATATGGCAAAGGCAATTGTAAAAGAATAATTGTGGAGACAAGCTATATCAAAGTAGATACAAAAATGTGTATGGACTTTTTTGTCTAAATGGCTCAATATAGAAGCCACATACAAATATTAGAATGATTGTAAGAACTATTATAAGTATCAATAAATATAGTATTAAAAAATAGTATTGGCGCTGGTGGTCATGTGGTAAAGCGTTCGCCTGTTGGCCTAAAGGTCGGCGGTTCGAATCTCACCGCGTCATCAGCGTCCGCAGGGGGTGTGGGGAGGCACGCACCATAAACAAGTGCCTCTAAATGTTGTAGTGGTTCTCACACAGGCTTCAGCCTTCTGAACCACTCTAAACCATGTTACTTTACTTTACTTTACTATTAAAATAGTATTAAAACAATAGCATTAAAATAGTATTAAAACAATAGTATTAAAATAGTATAAAACAACAATTTTCAGTTGTAAATAACTTATGGCCTACAGTCCATAGATACTATAATTATGTTAATTTTAAATAAAAATTATTATTAATCACAAAATTATGTATAGTTGTTTCTAAATAAAAGTGTAAAAGTTAATTTGACCAAAATAAAAAAAATTTCAAACGAAAATATTAGCAAGCTTCAAGAGCATAATGCATGCAAATATGGATAGATATCTATGGTTGTATGTGACCTAGTCATTTAAAACTATCCAATCAGATGATAGTATTTTTCTCCCTGTCTTATACCGTCGGACATTGGCGAAAATGCCGCCGGGGGCGCAAAATTTATAGTTTCGCCCCGGGCGCCAAAAACCCTCGCTACGCCTCTGGACATTTCACCGACGTTGTAAGCTCCGGCACTCCGATTCTACGACAATTATCCGGCAAATTCTGCAGTGGTACTTTTTTATTTGTCAAAGTTCATCTCTGAGAACTAAATAGACCGAAAGATTGTGACAGTTTTTTTTACCTTTAATTTTGAAAAAACAATTTTTAACTTTTTGAATGTAATATATTTTTTTTTAAATTTCAAGCAAATAAAAATATATACCTATTTGCTTCTAATGAATAATTGGTGCATTTCAAATAATTGCAAAATTATCAAATGTACTGCACAAATAATTTAATAATTGGTAATTAACGAATAATTTTAAATTTTAGGCTTATTTCAATCAAAAAAGTGAATTTCGAAACTTTTCTTCAAAAAACTGAGTGAAAATACGCATCTATGAACTATGCAAATATGCAAATACGCACATATGAACTATGCAAAAACGCACATATGAACTATGCAAATATGCAAATACGCACATATGAATAGGGCAAATATGCAAATACGAGCATATGAACTATGCAAATATGCACATATTCACTATGCAGCCGTGCGCTTAACCAGACTTAAATAAAAAAAAAAATTGCCAATCAAATTTCAGTCAATTGAAATGATTAATGCTTTTAGACAACGTTCAGGAAACTATCGATTCAAATTTATTTTATGGTAATACAGACTGTTACAGAGTCAAAAGAACGAGTGAATGAAATGGTTACAGTTTTTATAACGACTCCGCTGAACCATTCATAACAGCTGAACAATTCATAACAGCTGAACAATTCATAACAGCTGAGCAATTTATTACAGCTGATCAATTCATAACAGCTGAACAATTCATAACAGCTGAGCAATTTATTACAGCTGATCAATTCATAACAGCTGAACAATTCATAGCAGCTGAACAGCAGCGGATCCAGGAATATGACATTCATAAGAGCTGAACAATTTATAGGAGCTGATTAATTCATGACAGTTGAACTGTTCATAGCATCTAAACAATTCATTTCCAAAAATGTATTCTACAAGAGAATAATAATGTTATTTTGTTGAAAACGTATTACGGGTGAAAAAAATTGATAAAAATCGACCGTTTTAGAAGGGCTGAAACTTGTGAAGGGCTCTTATATGGCGAGTCAACCGGGCTCAAATTGTGAACGGGGCTGTGTTAAATTTTAAACCGGGTTAATTAATAACTGTCCTAACACCTGTTGTTGACAATGACGGTGACGTTCAAGGAGTAGAAAAATGTCCCACTCTTGGCACTGCCCCCCATTCTTTAAAGATAGGTCGTGTCACACTGGACTAAAAGCGGATTGCAATTCAGCGGTCAAAAGCTTTATCGGCGTCATCACTTTCTGCAGGAACATTCGAGAAAAGCCAGCGAGCTTTGAAAAAATTTGCTTATATTTACATAGTTTTCCATATCTCAAGAACTTACGCTGAAAATCGAGAAATCTTTTTTTTGTAATTTACCGATTAATGTCCCCAACAATTCGAGACTTAAGTCTGTTGAAATATGTTTTTGGAATTGTAGAAATTTAAAAGTAGCCTAACTCAATTAAGTACACTCCATCACTGATCAGGAACAAGCTATTAATAGCCTTTCGCGCATAATATATGAAGAAAAAACCCTTCTTCAACGCCAAATTAAAAAAGAAAAAATTAAATGTTGGTTTTTAACTAATAATTACGCGATGTTTATGGTTTTAAATTAATTATTAAAACTCAATAAAGCGGCCTGGAAAATTAAGAAATACAGTCACGCTACAAATGTATAATTCTTTTGAACTTTAACAGATTTACGTTTGCTGTGCAGTGGTAAAATTTAAATTAATTTGACGGGTTATATGCTAGGTGAGTCGAATTAAAAATGTTCAATATTTCTTTCTCTAAATTCATGAGGGAAGGTAGGGGGTAGGAAGGGGGTAGAGAGGGGGTAGGCTATGGTCAGACCTTAGGGCAGCTTGTTCAGAGTTCAGAAATGATAACTTCTCTGATAAATCACCCAAAAACACCACGCAATGTAAATATGGAGATCCGCA
>OZ022239.1:46328367-46335867 GCA_963978895.1 Erpobdella octoculata | reverse complement strand
GTTCAACTGATTCATAAGTCTCTGCAAATAGTTAAAAACTGCCTGGCCGAAGCAGTATTTATCAGCAGGTTTCTGTAAGGTTTTACGCAAAAACATCAGAAATGCCATAGTGCAATGGAAAGTCTATGGCTATGGAAAGTTTTTGAAATCAAAAGAGGTATTGCGGATAAAATTTTAATGCGTTTTCATCAGTACATCAAAAATTTCATAATAACTTGCAAAAACTAATAACTCCAAAATTTGAAAATAAAGAAAGAGTTTCTCTCGCGAGTAGTCTAGAAGAGAAGAAGTACAGAGAAAACATTTTCATTTCATTCTTGGACAATTTCATCAACCAGATTAAGGCATGGTTTATGAAGGCGGACGAATTCACAAAATAAATGCAACTGCTCAAAATTATCCTTGTAGCCATGAAAAAAATATCTCTTCCCAAAACCATAAAAGTAGACGAGCTGTTAGAGGTTTAGCTTAAACAGTTCCAGTTTTGAGCTTAAGACATGAAAGAGGTTTAGTCGCTCTTTTAAAAACGTCTACCGAAGTGATATAAAAGAGTATTTTTTTTCCAAAAAATAATTTATTTCCCTTTTGTAGTAACTAGTAACTCTTCATTTACCGTCTGATTCTAGTATTTAATACTGCAGCTATAAATTCATTGAAGTGTCGGATAGAAAGAGGTGTCTTGTGTTGTTGACATTGCTCCAAGGGAAAAATATAGAAATAAAGGAAGAAAAAAAAGAAAAAAGAAAGAAAAATATGAGAGTAAACACAAAATTTTATTTCAATTTTTTTTCTTAGGTTTTACCAAATAAAAAAAAAGATTTTTTACAACCAGTTGCATAACGACGGTAATCAAATTTTAAAAAACTAAAAAAAAAATGTTTGCCTCCCCCTTTAAGAAATTTTTGGATGCGCCGCTGACAGCTTCTCAACACAACAACATCTCAACACAACATCATCTCAACACAACATTATCTCAAAACAACACCAACTCAACACAACATCTTAACGCAATATCTTCTCAACACAACAACATTTCAACACAAAATCGCATCAACACATCTTCTCAACGCAACAACATCTCAAAACAACACCAACTCAACACAACATCTTAACGCAATATTTTCTCAACACAACAACATCTCAACACAAAATCTCATCAACACAACATCTCAGCAACATCTGTTGACGCCTCCACACATACGTGCTTCAACAATTAAACTAAAATCTCATTTTCTAATCAATTATCTCGTTCTTTTCCACAATTCCGTCATTAATTTTCTTTTTTCTCAACTTAACACCAAATTTTATTTTAATTACTGCAGTGGGAGGAAAAAGAATGAGATTTTCTTCTTTTTTATTTAATAATTTGTTAATTATTTACGGTGCACTCTCATCCCACCCAACCTTAACTGTCATCTTAATCATCATCATAATCATTATCAGCATAATCATGACGTGAAATAAAAATTCAATTATCTACAAAATCATTATTACCATCAAAATGACGTTTTTTACACACTTTTATTTAATTTGAATTTCTGTCTCTGTGTCTGTTGTCAAATTTGTTGAATTAATTTTGCACAAACTTTTAGACAAGTTAGAACTTTAAAACTTTCAGCATAGATTTTAGCCACCCGACAAAACAATATTCAATAGTTTCCGAAGCATTTTAATCATTATTTCAAATAATTTCAATATTTGTTTTGTAACGCATCTAAAATTATTCACTAGATGGCGCTTGCGTCAATTAATTGAACTTTCAGGTAATTATGACTATGACAAAAACTTATTAAAATGTTGACTAAAGTATTACTATCAAAACTGAAAATGCTACAGTTGTGAGAACAAGTATTTAGATACAAATTTTACAATAAAGTTACACGTGTTTCACCAATTTTTGATAATTTGGCTTCCGGACCCCAAATGTGGTGTGGAAAAAGAATTATTTGCCTGACAACTCAAAAAACTGAAAAGTTCAAAACTTTGGAATTCAGTATTTAGATTCTTTTTTTTTAAATTATGATATACGTGTTTTATAAGTTTTTGAAATATTAGTATTCCGAGCTTTGAGAATTTGTGCCCGTTAAAACTGGTCTGGTCCAGTTAGGCACGGACATGGCCTGGCCTCGACTTTTGCGCATACAAAACGGGCTGGTTCCCGCCTGAAACTTTGTGAAAGGCCTGGCCTGAATTTAATTGCCTATAAAAAAACTAGACCAGGTCTAATAAACAGTGCTGCTAGTACATACATAGAGACAGACATCGGAAATTATGTATGTAGATCATCATCGCCGCTATAATAATCATCATAATCATCACCATCACCATCATCATCGCCGCTATAATAATCATCATTATAATCATTATCATCATCATCGTCAGCACTTCTCATGTGGAAGTGTTTTCATTCCAGACGGGCGTTGTTCATTAAGCGTTGAAATGAGAGCAGACCAGGAAGATATGAAGAGGAGGAAGAAGAGGAGGAGGAGGAGGAGGTAGTGTGTGAACAAGAGATGAGTTGCTGTCCTTCTAAATTACTTCTACGATGCCGGCTGGCAAGTACTGGACAGAGAGTGAACGAGACAGACAGACAGACAGACAGATAGAAGAACAAAGGCAAACGTGTGGATACAAAGACAGATGTTTGTATTTGTACGTGTGATGTAAAGTGAATATAGAATAAAAATAAAAATTCAAAAAACTTTTTTTTTAATTAACGCTTGTATATAAATGCACTAGAAACCTGAAAATATTATTTAAGTATACTAAATAAAGGTTTTTTGAACCAAACTGTTTTGCTTCGTTCGGCGTTAGTGGAATATGTAGAAATCACAGATTATATAGCCTAACGCTTAATTTATTTTTTAGTTTTTTAGTGTTGAGCGAATTTTCTAGTCGATTAACCTAAACATTAATTTTTCTATCCAGTTTATTTATTTAAGTGTATTGTATTTATTATAACTTAATTCAATTGTAGCTTCAAATTCTGCATGTGCATACGTTCCACTCCTATCCCCACTTGTGGGAACTTTTATATTTTTTTCTATGTTTATTTTTTTTTTAAATCTGAGAATGGACTAATATTTTATCACCGGATATACAAATAGACACCTGCATCCAAAAATCAACTTCTCACAACCATTAGAAGTGTCTCAAAAAAGCTTTAAAGAAACCCAGAAAACAATCAACAAACAGAGCAAGTTAAAATAAGCGTTGTAATGATAAAAGCCAAAAAATTAAGTAAAAAATTGGCTAAAATTACAAATCAAGAAATTTAAAAAAATTTACCGAGAAAACCCTAAAATGACCTCAGGCCTTTCAGCAGGCTGCAGCTACTCCGGAGACATACAGACACACACACACACACACACACACACACACACATACAATGACATGCCAGGATGAAAGTGTATTAGACCAAAAATAGAATGGAAATGACTCAAATTTCATCTCCAATAAATCATTTATTTTTTCCTTTAAATTTTTTCTTCTTTGAGGACAAAACGTTTTGCTGTGAAAATATGCTGGCGGTTGTTTTAGTGCTGATGATGATTAAATATAAAAAAACGTTAAACAGTAAAGACGTACCGAATTACAGAACATTTCCAAGTGAAGGTAAAGGGTAGGGTTAAACATTAATATATTCATCATTCGTTCGTTCCTTTGTTCGTTGGTTCGTTTGTTAGAGACCCGTTCAAAATTTTCTATTTTTTTTCTGTGTGAACATTTCTAGACTGTTTTTGACCGAGTTTCCAGTCCTTTTTACTGTTTTTTTTAGAATTTTTGCCCGAATCTAGGGCAGGTTGAGAATGCCTCTTCTATCTCCCTGGCTTGTCGACTTATGTGCACAAATCAAGTCAGGATTCTTTTCAAATCGCGTCTGACAACTTTCCTAGTCTAATGTCAACAACAAGCTGTACTGCGTAGAACTCGCTGCTGGACATTTGATAGTGCCTGAACCTTGTTCAATGCTATAAAAAAAAAATATTTAAACATTTTAGTTAACTAGTTCTAGTTAACATTGCTGGTTTGCATTCGTCACATGTTAGCAAATGTTGTTACGTGCACCGTCCCCCAGAGAACAAATGTGATTTGGTTTGATTGAACAGTTTATTCAAAGTGGATGGTGGCCAAGAAAAGGAACTAAAGATATTCCAGATTAATAACAACCAAAAAAAAAATTTATTTTTGTGCCACTCATGTGATGGTGTCACCCATGTGATGGTGGCCTCCATGTAATGGTGTCACCCAGTGCGGTCCAAAACCCCCCCGCACTACTTAGTGACGCTACAGCCGTGCCTCACCGGCCTTCACCGTGAGCTTGGGCAAGGTATAATTTGGTTTGGTTAGTCCGGTGACGTCCAATGATGCACTGTGAAATCCGGTGAAGTCAGGCATGATCCGGTGAAATCCGAAACATCCCCCAGTATTTATTTAGTGGTTAATTAATTACTCTGTCTATCCACTAGAATTTTCAATTGCTCATAAATTATTGTAATTTATGTAAATATATTCAAATCAATTATCACAGTCAGAATCTATTGCCTGGTGGTGAGTTGCCAAGGTAAACAAAAAAATGATGATACAAATACGAGAACATTGACGCTTGCAATGATAATGACGGTGATGATGATGGTGGTGGTGGTGGTGGTGATGATGATGATGATGATGATGATGGTGATGATGATAATGATGATGATGATGATGATGATGGTGATGATGATAATGATGATGATAATGAAAGCGTTTGTATTTTACTTATTTAATTTATTATTTCTGTTAATAAGCAAAATGAAAGTTGAATGGAGATCAGAATTAACAAATGCGATGATATTCCACCACAACATACGCGATTGATATTTGAATATACACAATCAATGTTTAATGAGAATCCATCAAAGTTTCATTAGCAGCCAATCCATCATGAACATCGGCTACATTAGCAACTCCAAACTAAACATCAACAGAGCAATATCAACAATGACATCAACAGTGGTGACATCATCAACAACTCCCAGCGCTATCAATTTGTCAAAGGACTCACTACGCATTCTGAGTGCGATCCTTCTCCATTGCAAACATCACTAATCATTCTTCTTCTCCTCTCTTCTTCTTCTTCTCTCTTTTTTTCCTCTCTCTCTCTCTTTCTCTTTTTCTCTCTTTCTCCTTTTCATTCTCTTTTTCTCCCCATCTCTTTTTATCTCTCTCTGTTGTTTTTGTTCGTTTATCTCTTTTTTTATCTTATTAATTGCCTTCACTTAGCGGACTTTTACGCAAAAGTTAAGACTAATGGTCTTCAGACTTTCTTTCGCCTTCCAGAATGTATAGCAAGTAGATTGAAAAGTTACAAATTCGGAAAAACTATGGCAGCGTCACGTGACATGAATACAAATGCAGCTTGCTCTACTTTTTTTATATTTTTTTATTTATTTTATTTATTTGTTTTCTCTTTCACACGCTTTTCCAAGACAAGTCTTGCTCGAAGGCGAGAAAGGGTACTTGCAGAGGCAGCCATTTATAGGCGCCTACCCTTTTAGCAATGCGAATGAATTCCTTGCTTAAGGAAGTTACGCTGGTGACGCCGGCGAGGTTCGAACTGCCGACCTAACGATCGACAGCCGAACGCTCTACCGCTCTGCCACCAGCGCCTCTGATTATCAGCAAGGTGATGATGGTGATTATGTTTATAAGGTGACCCGGTTAACTGACCAATGACAGAAAGAGTCTTAAATGCGGGGTGACCTAATGGAGTGAAACTTTGACCAGCGGAAAAGGAAAGTGGTATCCGTTGAACACGTTGACAAATGAATACTGCATTTTTCTGCGAGCTGGTTAAAACAACTCCATAAACGCTGGCAGACGGAAGAAGCGAAACTGTAAAAAACGGACAAACCAGCCAAAGAACCACTCGATCATCCAACAGATTTGAATGTCATCGAACACATATGAATGTCATTGAACACATTTGAATGTCATTGAACACATTTGAATGTCATCGAACACATATGAATGTCATTGAACACATTTGCATGTCATTGAACACATTTGCATGTCATTGAACACATTTGCATGTCATTGAACACATATGAATGTCATTGAACACATATGAATGTCATCGAACACATATGAATGTCATTGAACACATTTGCATGTCATTGAACACATTTGAATGTCATTGAACACATTTGAATGTCATCGAACACATATGAATGTCATTGAACATATATGAATGTCATTGAACACACATGACAGTCATTCATGTGTAGGCGACGGACAATGTCATGCAATTGTGTGGATGACTGGTAGAGTCATCATAGCGTTATTCTTATCACGTTTAGCAGCCATCAACAAAAAATTTACAATCACATGCCTCTCCCTCCTAACTTCTTTTTAGCCCATAAAACGTAAAATAGATTTGCAAAAATTGCTTTGAACCTTCCAACATTTGTACGTAAACTAAATTTTAATTTTGTTACGAAATAACCTTTAATGTCTTATACATAGGCACTTTTTAACCTTTAATGGCCTGGAAAGGTTTTTGTTTATACACAAATTTAAAAAAAAACAATTTCTTCTCAATAAATAAATAAATACATTCCTTTTAATAAGGACTTTGTTGTGTCAAAATTTTAAAGCAATCGATTCAGTAGTTTCGGAGATCATTGTACTTGAACAAGGAACTGTTAAATTTTTATTTATAGAGATGATTGACAGAACTTTTATTAAATGAACATCCCACATTTTTTTTAAAACTATTTAAGAGATATTTTTGGACAACAGAATACAAAATTTATATTTTTAGGGCATTCTGAAGTGAAGATGTGGCTTATGAAATGTTTTTCATATTTATTTTAATTTTATATCAATAAAACTTATGTACATCAAAGATAGGAATACAGCGAAAAATTAAAAAAATTTCAATTCTTCAATTCCTTATTCAAGACTTCCGATGGTTATGGAGATTCAATTTTATTGTTTTTATTGTTTTTATTTTATTTTATTGTTTTTCCATTGACATTAACAATAATGTAGTTTTATTTAAATAAATGGTGTGACATTTATTTTCCCCCATATTTAAATATAACAGTTATTATGGTTATTTTTACTAATTAATAATAATACTTATAATAATTAGGAACCATAAAGGAAATAAATGTAAATTACTCAATTAATTATTATATCATATAATAATTTATTATATTTATATAATATATATTATTATTGTAATTAATATATATATATATATATATTAATATTAATAATATATATATATATATCATATTAATCTATATAAACTACTCAAACACATTATACACGACACATAACAAAATGAAAGAATTCTAAAAAAAATTCCAAAAGCCTTTCCTGAGAGAATAATTGCATCTGACGCAAGTCATGACATGACATCAACGACTTGGACAAAAAAAGGAAGAACGAGACTTGATTGACAAGACAATAAAAAAAACATTCTTCCTATGATGATAACTTCTATGTCGAATT
>OZ022239.1:46310867-46323367 GCA_963978895.1 Erpobdella octoculata | reverse complement strand
AAACTTCGTTTAGAAATTTTTTTATATATTTGAGATAGAAAGACACCAAGTTAATGAAAATATATTTTATGAAGATATAAGTCTATAATTTTAAAAACTACACAAATGAAAAAAAGATTTTTAGTGTAAAATTGATATCTCTACGCCGACGACACCCAGATCTACAGGCATTGCCTTCCAGACCAGACCGTAGAATTGTCTGCAAAGATGTCCGCTTGTGTCGCGGACGTCGGTCGTTGGCTATCACGTTGTCGTTTGCAATTCAACCCGGATAAATCCGAGGTTTTATGGTGTTCGTCAAACGCTTCCTCCATCAAATTCCAAATAACCCTATCAACATCTGTGGTGTTAACATCAGCCCCTCATCTGCAGTTAGAAACCTTGGAATCTTCCTAGACTCTGACTTCTCCATGCGGTCACAGGTTTCCAGTACTGTCCGCTCATACTTTTCCATCCTTAGGCAGATCAGGAGCGTAAGCAGATCTCTACCCATTTTTAGAAGGAAGACCCTCCTGACTGCCCTCATTCTAACACGGATCGACTACTGCAATTCAACACTTGTCGGCTTACCGAACTTCCAACTAAACCGGCTCCAGACCGTCATCAACATCGCCGCTAAGATGATCACCAACAGCAGGAAGTATGACCACGTGACAACTATTCTTCAAGAACTCCACTGGCTGCGCCTTCCGGAAAGAATAGCCTAAAAAGTCGCGCTGCTCGTGTTCAAGTGCATGCATGAAAATGGTCCGTGTTATCTCAGTGAAGACCTTCAACCAACCAGCTCTGTCATCGGCCGCAGGAGATTCAGATCTTCGTCTTCTGGAGAACTTGTCGTGCCCACCTCTCGTCAAGCAACACTTGGTGACAGATGCTTTGGAGTCATTGGTCCCAGGATCTGGAACGACCTTCCGACATCACTCAGACTTACAGCATCAGAAACGTAGTTCCGTGGAAGGCTGACAACACTTCTCTTCACAAAATCTTTTGTATGACATTAATATTCAGTGGCTCCAAAGTCCACTTGACTGTGGCGCCACTTAAAAGATTCTTTTCAAATAAAAATAAAATGAATCTGCAATCATGATTAGAAAATTTGATAATTAAGAATTTTAATGAAATTGGTAAAAAAAAAGCCATATTCCATTATAAATGAAAAATCGAAATAAAAAATTTTGGTCGCTGCTATTGCCCCGGTGGTTCGCCGTGGTTGCAATTGGTAAAATTGCTACTGTACCGGCAGTCCCGTATTAAAATTAAACCCTAACCCTAACCCTTTAGAAAATATGTACATTTTTATTAATTGATCGAAAAATCAATTGTTTTGGAAAACCGCCGGAACAACCACAATTTTACCGCTTATTGCCCCGGCTACCGGCGCCTACTGCCTTGGTAATAGTTATAACGAAAATTTTAGATCGATAGAAATACGTGAAATAATTAAAAGTGGAATTCAAAAATTGTTGTCTTTCAAAGAAATAAACAATGACTCAATATCGCGTAGATTTTTTTATCATAGCGTTCAACTTAAGAATTAAAAAAAATTTGTTTTTTTTTATTGACCACCTCAAAATTAATGTTCGGTCCTCACGAGTCTATGGACCAAGTTTCACATCGATTTAATAACGGGAAAGGGGTTTGTACTACGACCGACCGACAGACAGAAAGGCGAAGTTAATATAAAGGATTAAATAAATAAAAAAACACCACTGACTCGAGCAAAAAATGAATATTTATAAACCGCTGTTTTGCATAAAATTGCGATGGAGTTTCTATTCGGTATAATTTTATGGCTGTAAAGTTTTACTGAGATATAAACATCTATATATATAAAGGAACATGTCCTGACTGACTGACTGACTGACTGACTGACTGATAATCAACGCCGAGCTCAAACGCCTCATCCTAGGAACGTGAAATTTGGAACTTATATTACTTTTATAGCGTAAACATCCGCTAAGAAAGGATTTTTGAAAATTTTGCTCCTGAGGGGAAAAAACTGGAAAACAACCTTTTTTCTAAACTTTTTTCTAAAGTTTTTTTCTGAAATTTGGTATATAGATTCTTTTTGAAAAATAAAAAGATACGTGTTTCACCATTTTTTGAAAATTCGGTTTCCCGGACCTCAAATGTGGGTTGGAAAATTGAGTTATTTGGTTTTTAAAGTAGCTTCTACTCAAAAACTGTTAATGCTACAGGAGTAAAAATTAGTATTTAGTTTCTACTCCAACAATAATGAAATACGTGTTTTAGCATTTTTTTAAAATTTGGTTTCCAGGACTTCAAATGTGGGGTTGAAAATAGGGTAAATTGTCTTTTATAGTAACTGCTACTCAAAAACAGTAAATGCCACAGATGTAAAAATTATTATTTAGTTTCTTTTCTAAAAATAAAGATATACGTGTTTCACCATTTTTTACAAATTTGGTTTCCCGGACCTCAAATGTGGGTTGGAAAATTGGGTTATTTGGTTTTTAAAGTAGCTTCTACTCAAAAACTGTTAATGCTACAAAAGTAAAAATTAGTATTTAGTTTCTACTCTAAAAATAAGGATATATGTGTTTCACCATTTTTTGAAATTTTGGTTTTCAGGACCTCAAATGTGGGGTGGAAAAAAGGTTTCTTTGGTTTTTAAAGTAACTGCTACTCAAAAACTATGAATGCTACAGATGTCAAAATTAGTATTTAGTATTTACTCAAAAAATTATGATATAAGTGTTTCAACATTTTTTTAAAAATTTGGTTTCCAGGACATCAAATGTGGGGTGGAAAAAAGGGTTATTTGATTTCAAAATAACTGCTACTCACAAACTGTAAGTGCTACAAATGTAAAAATTAGTATTTTGAAGTTTTGTGCCGGTTAAAAGTAGCTAAGTTCAGTTTATCACCGGCCGGGCCAAGCCGTTATTTTAGAGTCTTCACACGGGCTAGGCCAAACCTTAAATCAAAGTGGAACGGGCCGAGGTTTTTCACCAAGTATATAGATATTTTAGTGATTTTAGGGTGTTCAGTTGGGCCGGGCCAAACCTGAAGTCAAGGTGGGACGGGCCGAAGTTTTTCATCAAGTATATAGAACTTCTAAGCCTGTAAGAATGGGCCGGGCCTAATTCAGACGGGCTGTGCCGGGCCAGGAGTTTGGGTTTTTAAAACGGGCTGGGCTAAGTTGTCGACGGGCCGAGCCGAGACCTAAAAAATTGATCTCTACTATGGATGCACGGTTCAAACTCTCTAATTTCATGCGAGCGAAGCCGCTACGGGCACTGCTAGTCTATATATATAAAAGAACATGTCCTGACTGACTGAGGGATGACTGACTGATAATCAACGCCGAGCTCAAACGCCTCATCCTAGGAACGTGAAATTTGGAACTTATATTACTTTTATAGCGTAAACATCCGCTAAGAAAGGATTTTTGAAAACTTTGCTCCTGAGGGGAAAAAACTGGAAAACAGACTTTTTTCTAAACATTTTTTCTAAAATATTTTTCTGAAATTTGGTATATAGATTCTTTTTGAAAAATAAAAAGATACATGTTTCACCATTTTTTGAAAATTCGGTTTCCCGGACCTCAAATGTGGGTTGGAAAATTGGGTTATTTGGTTTTTAAAGTAGCTTCTACTCAAAAACTGTTAATGCTACAGGAGTAAAAATTAGTATTTAGTTTCTACTCCAAAAATAATGAAATATGTGTTTTAGCATTTTTTGAAAATTTGGTTTCCAGGACTTCAAATGTTGGGTGGAAAATAGGGCTATTTGTCTTTTATAGTAACTGCTACTCAAAAACAGTAAATACCACAGATGTAAAAATTATTATTTAGTTTCTTTTCTAAAAATAAAGATATACGTGTTTCACCATTTTTCACAAATTTGGTTTCCCGGACCTCAAATGTGGGTTGGAAAATTGGGTTATTTGGTTTTTAAAGTAGCTGCTACTCAAAAACTGTGAATGCTACAGGAGTAAAAATTAGTATTTAGTTTCTACTTCAAAAATAATGAAATACGTGTTTTAGCATTTTTTGAAAATTTGGTTTCCAGGACTTCAAATGTGGGGTGGAAAATAGGGTTATTTGTTTTTTAAGTAACTGCTACTCAAAAACTGTAAATACCACAGATTTAAAAATTAGTATTTAGTTTCTATTCTAAAAATAAAGATATACGTGTTTCACCATTTTTTTACAAATTTGGTTATAGGACCTTAAATGTGGGGTGGACAATAGGATTACTTGGTTTTTAAAGTTGCTGCTACTCAAAAACTGTGAATGCTACAAAAGTAAAAATTAGCATTTAGTTTCTACTCTAAAAATAATGATATACGTGTTTCACCATTTTTTGAAATTTTGGTTTTCAGGACCTCAAATGTGGGGTGGAAAAAATGGTTTCTTTGGTTTTTAAAGTAACTGCTACTCAAAAACTGTGAATGCTACAGATGTCAAAATTAGTATTTAGTATATACTCAAAAAATAATGATATAAGTGTTTCAACATTTTTTAAAAATTTGGTTTCCAGGACCTCAAATGTGGGGTGGAAATAAGGGTTATTTGATTTCAAAATAACTGCTACTCAAAAACTGTAAGTGCTACAAATGTAAAAATTAGTATTTTGAAGTTTTGTGCCGGTTAAAAGTAGCTAAGTCCAGTTTATCACCGGCGGGTCAAGCCTTTATTTTAGAGTTTTCACACGGGCCAGGCCAAACCTTAAATCAAGGTGGGACGGGCCGAGATTTTTCACCAAGTATATAGATGTTTTAGTGATTTTAGGGTTTTATTTGCGCCGGGCTAAACCTGAAGTCAAGGTGGGACGGGCCGAAGTTTTTCATCAAGTATATAGAACTTCTAGGCCTGTAAAAAGGGGCCGGGCCTAATTCAGACGGGCTGTGCCGGGCCAGGAGTTCGGGTTTTTAAAACGGGCTGGGCTAAGTTGTCGACGGGCCTAGCCGAGACCTAAACAATTGATCTCTACTATGGATGCACTGTTCAAACTCTCTAATTTCATGCGAGCGAAGCCGCTACGGGCACTGCTAGTATAAACATATAAACATATAAACATGTATAAGTGACTAAATGTGTTGATTTATAGAATCGATCAGTCTATGGAAATGCTGCTTTCCAGTTTTCTAACTGCTACCATAAATTTCATAGTGCGTTTCACGTGTTTCATGGGATTGCCATTTTACACTTTAGCGGAAGATAAAAAACGCAATTATAAATTATATTTCTTTTTAAAAACATATGCTAAACGTCTTATGTAATCTTTTTGATGCTGCATTCCATTAAATATCTATTCAGTTGGTATAATCTGTTGTTTTTCTGAAATTTTTATTTTTTAATGTGTTCGTATTTGCTAAAAATTACTCTAGATTCGTGTTTTTAAAACAATCTCTGTGTAAAATACTTTTTTTTATATAAACCACGCTCTTATACACCTTTGCCTCCAAAAGTATTTATTTAAAGTCCTTGGGAGAGGGCAACTGCTTCCTTGCCCCCAATTCACGCCCTTGGATTTGTGAATTGTTATCAAAAGTACGTTTATGGAAAAAAATTGAATTCAGAGGATCAATGGAAAGTGGTCGAAAAATTAATTAAAAGACTTTTACAAACAAATATCAGGAGGAGCTAAATAATAGAAGCGTAGTAAAAATCGTCATCCTTCACTTAATACGCCAATTAGAATGAAACAAAGCTATTACTAATTGAATTAGAAAAGAAATTTTAATATAAATAATCATAAGGCATAATAGGATTTTCAATGTTCAGTGGAACTGGCAAATGATTTTCGCCAGTCTGCAATGAAGCCAGCTATACAAAATAGTTTTCCACATGGAACTGTTGGTGATGGAGTTTCTAAATATTTTCTTGCAATTCATTTCCTTCAAGGATATAACGATTTGTGCACTTTCCACCAATGAGGTGGATCTGATTTCATTTTTGCTCAAGGCTCGTTTTGATATCGACTCACTCCATCATCGTTAGTGGTATTGAAATACAGTTTGAATTTATTCGTTATATTATATATATCTGTGTTTGTGAGCTTTATATATATATATATATATATATATATATATATATATATATATATATATATATATGTGTGTGTGTGTGTGTGTGTGGTGTGTGTGTGTGTGTGTGTGCATTTCGCTTTATTCTACCTTAGCAAGCGGGAACAGAGAGCAAGCTGGAACGGAGAGCAAGCGGGGAAGGATTGATATTGATTTTTTGAAATTGCCATAATTTTGTACAATAAACTTATAATAAGAAAACCAAAATAATTTATAAGGCAAAACAACGTTTGCTGGGTCAGCTAGTATATATATTAATTCTGTGTGCCTTTTTTCATGTTATTTGATTGTTTCCCTTGTAAGATTCAACTCTGATGTTAAGCTTTGATAGTTCTGTGGTACGCGAATATTTCAAATCACACTTTCTGAGTTATATTTCACCGGATTCTCTGATGAATGCTTCGTACCGAGTTTTTACTGCGTAAATTTATAATTCATATTTCTTTATATCATGCCCATCCCTATTTCATAATTAATCACATCATCGACCATCGTCGCTGTCGTCTAATTAATTATTCATCACTACGAAACAATTGAATCTGAAAAATTAAAGAGAAGAAACCGTGAGAGAAAATAACAGAGAGAAAGAAAGAGAAAGAAAGAAAGAGAGGGAGAAAGAAAAAAATAGAAAAAATCAAGCGAAAATAGGAAATTATTACAAAAAACTAAAACAAATGAAAAGTTGTCATGTATTTTAGGTTTAAGTTTTAAATTTTCAAACGACTTCTCTAGCTAGTTGGTGAGTTGGTTGAAAATCGATTACAAGATTCCACCTAAACAGACAACAGATGTGTGAAGTCGTGAAGCTTATTAAAAATCTAAGTATGATGAAGAAAACAGCAAATTATGGGATTTACAAAAACAATTCTATAATAATCTGCGGCCATTTTCTTCTGGTGCGGCTGTCATTTAGCCGGTTATTCTATATATATATATATATATATATATATATATATATATATATATATATATATATATATATATATATATATATATATATATATATATATATATATATATATATATATATATATATATATATATATATATATATATATATATATATATATATATATATATATATATATTGTTCTTTTAGTCTATTAGCTATTTAGCTCTTCTGGCTAACTGTGTGGGTGTCGGCTTTGCAAAGGAAGGTCGACTTAGGGACGGTGCCGAGGGGGTCGTAAAGAAGAACAGTGGTCGTGTTAATACATTTTATGCCTGCATATGTTCTTTGGTTGAAACGGTAAATCTTGTAGACTACAATTAGATCCATTGTCTTCTATTAATTGTGGGAGTGATGTTGACGATGGTCATTATAGTCAAGAATTTCATCGTCGTCTTCTTCATCGTCATCGTTATTCCTACCATCGTCGTCGTCGTCATCTTCATTCCTACCGTCGTCGTCGTCGTCATCTTCATCATCTCCATCGTTTTCGTTTTTTTTTGCCCGGAAAAGAAAATCTGCCTGATTTTGAGGCTCCATAAAATATTTATTGTAAATGTTTCAATTTTTTTTATTTTTAACCGAGAAAGGCTTAGGTCGCACATGTTAAAAAACCGGGTGACTGTGACAAGACAGAATATAATAATGTAATCTTTACTGGGCGGAAAAAAATGACTAGAAAAAAAAGGAAGAAATAAAAATAGTGGAAACATTAAATCTGTAACAGGAAGTGTTTATGCATGAGCGGGTACGATCGTACCTCACGATTTGTTCCCACTTTCGATAACATCACCCACGCCACTCTTTCCTTTATGTATCTCTCTTTTTCCCTATCCTTCTCTCATGCCTTATTCATAAAATCATTTTTCTGTTTGCTTTAATTTTCCTTAAAATCTATACCTTTATCGGCAACAATTTGGAGTTGAAAATTATCGGAATTTGAATTCATATATATCTTAAATGTTTTAATTTGTAGCGTTGAACCTCCTGATTTTTACGATTGAACGTATTAATTTATTAAACACATTCGATAGATGTCACTTGAATATTTTATGAGAATTTCGTTGATGTTTCAAAACACCACTCGAAAACTCGACAGCTCTTGATGGGTAAAAACTTTGCTGGCAGAAAAAAAGTTCGATCGAAAAATCGGGTAGAGAAAATGCCATGCAAGTTTCATGGCCGTGTAAAAATCAGAATTCAAAACCAACAGATTTGATGTTAATATTTCCAAGTTCAAACAAGGTTATAAAGCACGTAATAATAAAATTTTTTAAGTTATTGCTATGTTTTTAGATCGTCACTCATTTTGTTGATTATGTAACAGAGACAAAAATGTTCAAATCTTCGCTTTTTACTTTTGTACAACTTCCACAAATTTCCTTCTACCACCAACACCTCCTCCATAATCTCTTTCTTCCACCAACATTTCTTAGCGTTTTACCAGAAACTCCAGCACAGTATCCCTCTTAAACCAACATTTCCACCTCAATCTCTTCTCTCTACCAACATCTCCACCCAACAAAACGTTTCTTCTTCCACCAACATCCTCCTTTCAAACAGCAACGGAAAGCAGCCGATGTGGATCAGCAACATGGAGATTGTAGGAACAACAATAAAACTGGAGAGACGCCCACCCATGATGATAAGCTAAAGCCACACGTGTAAACGATATTAAAAGAAAACACAAGTGTTGAAAACATAGGAAAATAATACAATCTTATACATCCATACATATACATACGTTTGTAACAATAACGCTATTGATTATATGATAACATAAAACTAGTTAGAAATGAAAATAATATATATATATATATATATATATATATATACATATATATATATATATATATATAGGAACCAGCCGTGAAGTCAAGCGCATGCAGATTCGCGAGACTAAAAACGAAAATAGAAAAATTGAATAATGTGAAATGGAAAATGAGAGAAATAAAAAACGAAGGTTAATTAAAATAGACTTTTTTTGAATAGAATGCTAAGATTAATAGCGGCCTTTAAATGATCTTTTTATTTAAAAATAAATTTTTTTAAGTATGACAATTTAGAAAAACTTAATTTTTTTAAACACAACTTCAAATAGAGAAATTCCTAACATTTCAACTGCATACCAAAGAAACTAAAACCAAGATACTTTATTCTCAAAGAACTCGCTTTTTACCAACAAAGAATTAAAATAAAAGATGTCGGAACAAAGAAAGAAGAGCGCTTCAAGAATTAAAATGAGAAATATAAAATTTTATTTTTGTGCATCTGCTTTGAAGTTTATTTAGTCAGAATGTCGTCGGGTATGTTGATGATGATGACGATGACGACGATGATGATGATAATGATGATGACGAGGATGATGATGATGATGATTATGATGACGATGATGATGATGATGACGATGATGGTGATGACGATGACGATGACGATGACGATGACGATGACGATGACGATGACGATGACGATGACGGTGACAACGACGACGACGATGATGATGATGATGATGATGATGATGATGATGATGATGATGATGATGATGATGATGATGATGATGATGATGATGATGATGATGATGATGATGATGATGATGATGATGATGATGATGATGATGATTATGATGATGATGAAGACGACAGTGGTGGGGATGATGATAACGATATCAATAAATATATTTTACGCATAAAAGTGAACGCTAGTGAACAGTGAAGGTAAATCTCACAAAATTGTACGGTTTGACGTGGAAAAAGTTCAACATTTTGATTTATACAATTTATATTTTCTTTATTTGGTTTAGAATTTTCTTGATTATGGTACGGTTATTGAAAGAAAAAGAGAAAAGAAAGAGAAAGAGACAGAAAGTTAGAGTGAGAGAAACATGAAGAGGAAATGAAATCCAAAGAAATAAGTAACAACAGTGATGGCATGAAATGGTTTTTACTACATCCGTTTACCATTTTCTTATTCATCCGTAATATACTAAGTTGAACATTGATTTATATTTCATTTTAACAACAATCCATCCGTAATATACAAAGTCAAACACTGCTAGTTATTTACATTTTAACAACAATCAAGAATTCGTAATTGCTTCACAGAAACAATTTCCATTCCACACGATGTTCTACTTTACCTACCAGATAATATTCCTGCCCCAAAAGGTTTTCTAACCACCCAATTGTAGGTAATCTAGTAATCACACCCCATATTGGTCTCGTCTTTTAGTTTCCTCTTCCCCTGATATTACTCTTCTCAGCATATTTATTTAATATTAATTAAATAATTTAGGGTTACATTTGGAATCATTGATATTATATTTCATTTCTTCATATTTCATCTTTTACCGTCTCTCTCTCTCTCTCTCTTTTTTTCTTTCTTTTTCTCTTTTTCTCTTTCTCTCTCTTTTCTCTCTATCTCTCTCTCTCTCTTTTTTTCTCTCTTTCTCTCTTTTTCTCTCTTTTTCTCTCTTTTTCTCTCTTTTTCTCTCTTTTTCTCTCTTTCTTTCTCTCTTTCTCTCTTTCTTTCATCTTGTTCAAGACAGTCAGTACTCTTTACACAAAATAATAAGAACGATAATATTGGCTCGTTCGCGCGCCGTGTTTCGTTTCCACGGCAACCTCGACGACGCCGTGCGACGACCGAGCAAAAGCATCGATGTGAGATAATTAATGGCAGGTTCGCATTCGTTATTTTGTTGCCCTTCCTACGTCTCCTTCTTCTTCTCTTTATTTCTCTTCCTCTGTTTCTTTCTTTCTCTTTCTCTCTCTCTTTCTTTCTCTTTCTCTTTTTCTCACTTTTTTTTCATTCTCATTTCTCTTCTGATAATTTTTCCTTCTCCATTATTTCTCATTTTTTATTCATATGATTTGCAAAGATTTTTTCTGGATGGTTCCTAAACTGTTTTGTTTTCTTAATTAATTAAACAAACTTTTATTTATACAATCAAAAGATATTCTTCAAATAACTTCCAAACAACTACAAAAAGTATACAGTGCATTTTCCAGGATAAAAATTTAGAAGGTAAAAGAATTCCAAATGACGGACCAGCATAACACAAAGTATGATTTATCGAGGGCTTAAAATAATGATTACAGAAAAAAGATATTAAACAGCTTCTATATTAAGAATGTACAATTAATGATTTCTATTAGAAATTGTTTTCTATAAGTAAAAATATATATTCGATGAAAATGTTGACCAATCATTTAACTCCTCTTACTTCAGTCACGTGACTCAACGTAATTTCTCATCCTTCTAGTTTTTAGTTGCTTTGTTTCTTTTATTTGCTTATTTTCTTCATTTATGATCTACGTCTATACAATAATTTCTTTTTTCTACAATGCTTTTAATAACTCGTCGTCTCTGTTTGTCTGTTTCTCTGTCTGTCTGTTTCTCTGTCTGTTTTTTTTGTCTGTCAATTTTTGAGTCACTTCCTGATGATAGATTTTTTCTACAATGCTTTTATATACTCGTCGTCTCTGTTTGTCTGTTTCTCTGTCTGTTTCAAATTTGCAATCAATTTTTGAGTCACTTCCTGATGATAGATTTTTTTCAAATTTTGCATACATGCTCAAAATAGAAGACAATGCAATATTCAATTATTAGTTTTACAATAAGTCAATTAATTTAGTTAATTTTAATTAATTTCATTTTTATATGGGAAGAAAAAATTATAATTATTATAATTATTATAAATTAAAAATTATTATAAATAATATAAATTAGAAATTATTAGAAATTATTATAAAATTATAAATAATTATAATTAAATAATTATAATAATAAGAAAAAATTGATTGCAAAATTTGTGTTTTAATTACATAACAAGTAAATTAAAAACGAATTTTTAAAACCAATGCTCTTATATGTAATTAAAACATAAATTTTGCAATCAATTTTTTCTTATATTACTTTTTTATTTTATGTTAAAGTCGAAATATCTTAATTATATCGAAATATCGAAATTAATTAAAATTACCTAAATTAATTGACTTATTGTAAAACTAATAATTGAATATTGCATTGTCTTCTATTTTGAGCATGTATGCAAAATTTGAAAAAATCTATCATCAGGAAGTGACTCAAAAATTGATTGCAAGATTTGAAACAGACAGAGAAACAAACAGACAGACAGAGAAACAGAGACGACGAGTTAAAAAAAGCATTGGTAATAATAATAAAAATATCATCAAAAAGCATCGAATTTAAATATCTCAACTATTTTCATGAAAATTTCGTACACGCTTGAGAATCGCGGTCAGTGAGTGTGGTTCGTGTTAACTTGGTAAAATAGTCTGCCAGTCGGTTAGCGTTTTGTGGTCAAGAAAACCCTCAAGAAAACCCTCAAGAAAACCCTCAAGAAAACCCCCAAGAAAACCCTCAAGAAAACCCTCAAGAAACCCCTCGATAAAATCCTCAAGAAAATTAACTAAATTAATTGACTTATTGTAAAACTAATAATTGAATATTGCATTGTCTTCTATCTTGAGCATG
>OZ022239.1:46296472-46308972 GCA_963978895.1 Erpobdella octoculata | reverse complement strand
GGTAATAAGATGTTCTTACATCTATGGCTTCTCTATTTTCTCTTCCGTTCTTTTTCTTTTTTTCTTTTCATTTATTTCTTTCTCTCTTTTTATTTCTCTCTCTCTTTTTCCAATTTGTTTTTACTGTTTTACTCCTTTTTAAATCCGTTATATTAACTTCACCACTGGTCTTGCTTGATTGCTAGCTTGCTTGAATGTTTGCAAACCTTGAAAGTGAAATTTAACTAACTTTCCGTTATCTAATCGAGCTGATATTAAAAATATAAGCTTGCTCCTCATGACAAATTAATGTTTGAGAATTATATAAAATATGTTAAATAAAAATATAAAAAAACAATTAAAACACAGTTATATACATGTTTACATTTATAAATTAAAATATTCGCTTTAAAAAAAAAATTTGTAATAAATGAAAAGACGACAAATCCTGAAATATTTGTGAAAAAAACCTCATTTTTTACGGCTAACTTATTTGTTTATTTGTTTAATAGTTTTGTTGATTTTTTTTCTGGTTTCAGAAACACGAACTTCGTGCTCTATTTATTTATTATTTGTTCTGTTTATTCAACTATTTATATCATTTATTGTGAAAAAAAATAAAATCAAACCTGATATTTCTTGAATGCAATTTAAAATACTCCAGTCCGACTGTATGTTTTTAAGTCTTCAATGGTGATTGAGCTGTTCTTCTTTCGATAACATGAAAATTTCAAAGTGTTCAAGTGGTGATAATTGTTACTATAACTAATAATATTATTAGTTGTAGTAGTAGTTGTAGTAGTAGTGGTAGTAGTAGTAGTAGTAGTAGTACTAGTAGTAGTAGTAGTAGTAGTAGTAGTAGTAGTAGTAGTAGTAGTAGTAGTAGTAGTAGTAGTAATAGTAGTAGTAGCAGCAGCAGTAGTAGTAGTAGTAGTAGTAGTAGTAGTAGTAGTAGTAGTAGTAGTAGTAGTAGTAGTAGTAGTAGTAGTAGTAGTAGTAGTAGTAGTAGTAGTAGTAGTAGTAGTAGTAGTAGTAGTAGTAGTAGTAGTAGTAGTAGTAGTAGTAGTAGTAGTAGTAGTAGTAGTAGTAGTAGTAGTAGTAGTAGTAGTAGCAGTAATAGCGGCAGTGGTTGGAGTAATAGTTGTAGAAGCTGTTTTGTGCCAATTTCGTTCTATTGAAAATTAATCTTCAACGAATTTTGTTTATATTTTGCTCGATAAACGACTTCTTTATAAATTGTACTTTTTATTATATTAGTATTGTTTATTTTTTATTTATTATTGTTATTGCTCTTATTATAAATAACTTCAAAAAAATCAAAATACTATAATGTGTGTCATTTAATTAGATATATGCAAGAAATACTCCGCTTGTAATGCAGAAACTCCATTGCGCGAAGAATCCGGCGAGAGCTGTTGGCGCTCTCTCACTCGAGTGATGATGACGGAGTGTCGATTGTGTCGTTGTAGAAGTAGTGAATTGGGCACGCATGTACGACGAGGTGGACAGCCGCATGTGAGGATGAATGGAGGATAGAATTTTATTTAAAAAAAATTTTTTATTAAAAAACAACTGGCTGGATGTGTATTAACACATGAAGTTTAAAAAAGCTATGTTTTGCTGACTGAAAAGATTAATTGTATTGCAGTTGAGTGATCTATTAATAGACATTTTATTAGGTCAATAAATATATAGGTAAATGGATTGATAGGTAGTTTGGTTGATGTATGTATTGAAAGGTAAATTGGATGATGTATGGATTAAGGTATGAGTTGATAGGTGAATTGACAATGGAGTGATAGATGGATTGATATGTAGATTGTTGTATGCAGCGAGTGGATTGATTTATGTATGAATCGATAGAAAATTGGAAGCAACTTTTAGCAAATCTAATTTATGTTTTATAGGCAAAAAAAGTTAGGCGCGAGGTGAAGAAAGAAAGGGAGCAAGCGGGAGCGGAAGAGAGAGCGGGATTGGGAAAGCGAGTGGGAGCGGGAAAACAAGCGGAACGAGAATATGAGAGCGAGCAGGAGCGGGAGAGCAAACGGGAGAGCGTGCGGGAGCGAGAAAGTGAACGGGAGTGGGAAAGCGAACGGGAACGGGAAAGCGATCGGGGGAGAAAACGGGGATGGAAACAGTAGCGAGAGAGAGAGTACGAGAGAAAAAACGGCATGCCACGTCGGGTGAACCAGCTAGTTTTATAATAAAATCAATTAAACCTTTAAAAATTTGAAATATATAAACATTTTATGTAGAAAAACGAACCACTAATTTTTAATTTACATAAATTTTTCAATTTAAAAATTTGGAATACAAAATTTGTTTATTCTATGTTGATTCAAAAATAGTTCATACTTTTACATTTTCAAAATCAAGTTAAAATTTTGTGAGTTTATTTGATGCTGCCGACTTCACCTTCTATTAAATTTCCAGATCGATTGAACAACATTTGAGTAAATTATAGAATAAAATCAATTACAACTTTAAAATATTTTTAAAAATTACAAAGTTCACGTAGAGAAACGAACTTTAAATTTTTAGTTTATTGAAAAAAAGCGACATTTAATTTTCTAATTTTAATTTTTTTATTGAGAAATTGGTTTATTCCATATTGATTCGAAAGTTTCTTAAATGTTAAATCTTGACAAACTGCACATATTAGGTATTTAGAAAACTGTGGTCAATGTTTTCATATTTTATAAACTTATTATCATCAAAAAATATTTTTCAAATAATGTTGTCGCCGAATAACAAAATTATAAAGGATTTAAAAATACGAAGTTTTTTACGGATTTCTTATGAAATGGGAACATAAGAAACAGGGGATGAGTGTACATTGTACATGACAGTACCTGTACCTACATGCATAAACAACGGAGTACTAATTAATAACTTGAAGACATTCGTACTGATTGAACAGAAGAACTTCATTGTCAAGAATCTTTCTACAATAATAATTGCAATCCACGTCAGTCTCTTGCGCACGGGAGTTTTTACACGTGACTGAGTGGGCGTACAGACACTTGACCGGAAACGGAAGTCGTTTTATCGTCTCGTTTATGTTTCTTTTTACGTCTGGAAAGACTGGAAAGGACGTCCTTGGAGTCCCTCTTCTTCTTTCTTTTGCCTTCCTTCGGAGTTGGTTGAAATCAGAATGTACATGCCCGGTGTGCAATAAGGCCACGTTGTAATTTGAGATGCCCCCCGCAGATGCTTACGAATGCGGTACAGGCAACAATAATGGTGAAGGTTTGGGTGTTTGTGGTAGGGTGGTGGTGCATAGGTTATTTCATTAACCGAAGAAAAAATTTCATATATTCCATTGCTGCTGCTACTACTACTACTGCTGTTGCTGCTACTCCTGCTACTGCTGCTGATGCTGATGCTGCTACTGCTACTACTACTACTACTAATACTACCATCACCACTACTACTACTACAACTGCTACTACTACTACTACTACTACTACTACTACTACTACTACTACTACTACTGCTACTACTGCTGCTGCTGCTGTTACTACTACTACTACTACTACTACTACTACTACTACTACTACTACTGTTCAATCATTTATTTTCTCAGATTTCAAAAATCCAATAATTTACAGCCAGGACAAAATAAACATAAGAATAAAATGTCCTATAAACACGACAAAAATATTTCGCGTCCCCACGTGGGCCTGAGATTTCCCCGAGACGATTATAAATCTGAACCATGAAATTTCTACACTAAGCTTGTTGTAGAGAACGGCAGCTCTAATTTGTAAGTCGGCGGCAGTTAGTGAAGACATTGTTATAAAATCGAATGTCAGATGGTGGACCAAACTTGGCAAGACATGCGTTCTGAGAATATACATTCTTTGAAATGGTTTCAGTGGTGCTCTTGATATTGCGTGTAAAGAACTTTGAATAAAACTGGCATTTGAAGTAACTATCTTTTTTGGTCCAACTTCAGTACCAAGATACTTGTACGTTTCTTCAATATTCAAAGTTCTTATATTGGAATTTTGCACTTTAAGATATGAGTGGGGGTTTACAATCCATAGTTTTTTCTTGCTTGTGACTTCAGTTCTTAACGACGCGCATTTGTTTCCGCGTCTGTCCTGGCATTCAAAAGGCTGGAGAATTCGTCTTCCGTCAATTTGAAGAGTCGATACCTTTCTATAACAAACTGTTTCAAATTCAAAGAACTCTCTCTGTCGTTGCTAGTTGTATCGTGAGGAAAAGAATTATTTAAAAAATGGTTATTTATATCAGGAACTCTGGCTGCTGGGATTTCTGAGATTAGAAGGGATTGCAAAAATATTCGATAATGTGAAGTGTTTCTTAATCTTTTGATGGCGTCAGTGGTCAGAGCAGGAAAATGATCGTGCAAAACAAGATTAATTCGTTTCTTTTCTTTTACGTTTAATTGAAGTTCTGCCTCAGCCAACTTTTTCCAATCTGATTTTATGTCTGGAATAATTCTGTCTTGAACTGTGTCGGTGTCGTTGTCCCTGTTTGAACGGTTGCCAAAAATATCCTGCGATCTGTCATCATATTGCTGCAAAAACGTCTTGTACTCTGGAAGTCTTCTATGACATTTAATTGCTTCTAACGTACGATGATTAAATCTTTTCTGTAGCTCAATATTTATTCGTTTCACACCAACCCCAGCTAATTCCATTTCTAATTTTGCCAACATCTTAGATTCTTCCTCGAGCCATCTTGACTTTGAATAAGATTTACCAGCTCTTTCGGCATGATATTCTCTTGGGTTTTTTTTGACCTCGTGTAGTTTTACACCCTTCTCTGTGTTGAAAGTGGCAGAACAAAAGTGACATTTTGGCTTTTCAATCGTATCAACATGTTCAGCTATAATGTGTTGTTGTACAGGAGACACAATATCGAAGGCAGAGTGAACGCTTAGAGGAGAAACACTCCTTGTATTTTGAGCAGTTTTATGCCTCAAATTATAACCTTTGCGTTTCACGTTGAAATTTTCAGTAATTTTCAAAGTTTTCGTTGAAAAATTATGTAAACTGCTACTACTACTACTACAACTACTAAAGATTACTGCTACTACTACTACTACTACTACTACTGTTCAATCATTTATTTTCTCAGATTTCAAAAATCCAATAATTTACAGCCAGGACAAAATAAACATAAGAATAAAATGTCCTATAAACTTGACAAAAATATTTCACGTCCCCACGTGGGCCTGAGATTTCCCCGAGACGATTAAAATCTGAACCATGAAATTTCTACACTCGGTAAAACATACAATTTCATGCAAAAAATAATTCAACGTTTTCCAACATTCTTCAATTTGTTGCGTCGCCGACCTACTCTCTATGTACAACATTTAAAGAATTTCCAAATATTGTAAGTATTTAATAACACTGAAAGTATATAGTAAGTCAACAATTTTTTCCCGACACCAAAGCTAGTCCAAAACTTGTAGGACTTCTCTGACATCACCCCCCTCCAATTGCACACAAAAGCTGTAATGACAGGCTTTAAGTTGAGAGCCTGACCTGGGTTGTTTTCTTTCATCCAAGCGTGGACGTCCCTGATATCGTACTTTCTGATTTTCCTGTCATGTTCCTCATTCAGGTTTGCAAGATCAGAAACAACAGAAACGTCGCATACAAAATATTGGTCATCCTTCCATGCACAAAGGTCCGGAATTCTCAAACCCATTTCGGTTTTAATTCGCGGTTCTACTTTTGTGATGAATCCCTTTGATTGGAATTTTTCTTCCAGTTTGCGAACGATGATGTCGTGACGTTCTCGCCTAGGTCCATCACTCTTGGGACAGATTTGAATCATGTGTCCTAATGATTCAGGTATTCTGCATCCAGCGTCGCATGACGTATCGGCCAATGGTCGTCCACGCGACGCCCTAAGCTTGTTGTAGAGAACGGCTGCACGAACTTTAATGCACTTGATGAATACATCTGATGGCACTCTGTTCACTCCGTCTACGATCCAGTCACTCAATCCTATTCCTGATGAAAAAGACTTCAAACCATAACCATCTACAGATTTATAAAGATTTTCAGTTGTTTTTAGTTGTAGTGATTTTTGAGCACCTTCGATTCCACTCCCAAGTCTTCCGAATTTCCTAATTTCTGATAACACAGATAGACTTTCCTGCAGAACATTCATCAAAAACACATCGTTGCCATATTTAGCCTGAGTTAATAAGCTATTGAGTCTTTTTCGTCTCAGAATAGGGGCCCATTGCCTCAGCTGCAAAATTCCCAGCTCTCCGCTTCTAAGAGGAGCATGGAAGAATGGCACAGGCGTATCCTTTGGCAACCTAAGCCAGCGCCTCACGGCAGCTCTAATTTGTAAGTCGGCGGCAGTTAGTGAAGACATCGTTATAAAATCGAATGTCAGATGGTGGACCAAACTTGGCAAGACATGTGTTCTGAGAATATACATTCTTTGAAATGGTTTCAGTGGTGCTCTTGATATTGCGTGTAAAGAACTTTGAATAAAACTGGCATTTGAAGTAAGTATCTTTTTTGGTCCAACTTCAGTACCAAGATACTTGTACGTTTCTTCAATATTCAAAGTTCTTATATTGGAATTTTGCACTTTAAGATATGAGTGGGGGTTTACAATCCATAGTTTTTTCTTGCTTGTGACTTCAGTTCTTAACGACGCGCATTTGCTGGGATTCATGTGCAAGCCAACATTTGCTAGAGCACTTTCAACTTGTTCCACCAGCATTTGCATTCCTACGTCAGTTGACGACATGAGAACTAAATCGTCAGCAAAAGCGATTTAATTACATTTGACAGAATCCTCGTTTCCAGTGACATGGGATCACCCTGTTTCACACCTCTGTTTACTGGGATTTTATGACTATTTTCTTTTCCCAGTTTCAGGTGAACATAGCAACCGTTATACAAATCAGTCAAATATTTGAGAAGCAACGGAGGTGTTCCGAGACGAGTCGCCGCTCTAATAATTGATCCTTGTGAAACTGTGTCGAAAGCTTTACTGACATCAACAAACGTCAAATTCAATTTCCGTAACTGCTCTCGTTTTTTACGAATCAACGATTTAACCAACCAAATATTGTCTGCAAGACCATCTCCTGAACGGAATGCTTTCTGTCGTGGTGACAACGGCCAGTACTGCTCCATGCGCCTGCAGAGGACGCGATGAAATAGTCGACTGATGATCGAGCTAACTGTAATTGGTCTGAACTCGGATGGATTTTCTGTTCCTTTCTTCTTTGGAATGCAGGTTACAATGCCAATTTTTAATGCCGAGGGAGGCATTCCTGTCAAAAGCCACAGTGACATGTGTGCCGCCAACTCCTCAATTGCAACTTTGCAGAGATGGCTTTTCTTCACGCCGTCAATTCCAGAAGCTGAATCTTTAAGCTTCTTTATAGCTGTTATTAGCTCTCCACTGGTGACCGGCGATTCCATTTCATATTTCACTGCTGAAGTAACGATAACTGGTCTCACATCCACTTTAGAGTCCTGAATAAAAACTCTTTCCCAATACTCAAGCAGCTGATCGTGAGGAACCGGCCTGACCTCTTGTTCATAATCACCATTCAGAACCGAGCGAGCACCAAGAGCTAAATTTTTTTTAAACAGCTGTTGCACTCTTGAATAGCACTCGCGTCTTTCTTTCTGTTTTTTAGCTCTTTTTGATGAACTGTTTTCCGTTTTGACAAACTTCCTGGTGTATTTTCAGATGCACTCAAAACTGGATTTTTTTGTAGTAATTTTTTTGTCGTTTCGGACTTTTGCCATTTTTAGTCTGTCAGCCTCGATGAGAGGAGATATTTTATCTGAAAACCAATCATTGAATTCTTTCTCGAGGAGATTTCGTTTTGTTTCCGCGTCTGTCCTGGCATTCAAAAGGCTGGAGAATTCGTCTTCCGTCAATTTGAAGAGTCGATACCTTTCTATAACAAACTGTTTCAAATTCAAAGAACTCTCTCTGTCGTTGCTAGTTGTATCGTGAGGAAAAGAATTATTTAAAAAATGGTTATTTATATCAGGAACTCTGGCTGCTGGGATTTCTGAGATTAGAAGGGATTGCAAAAATATTCGATATTGTGAAGTGTTTCTTATTCTTTTGATGGCGTCAGTGGTCAGAGCAGAAAAATGATCGTGCAAAACAAGATTAATTCGTTTCTTTTCTTTTACGTTTAATTGAAGTTCTGCCTCAGCCAACTTTTTCCAATCTGATTTTATGTCTGGAATAATTCTGTCTTGAACTGTGTCGGTGTCGTTGTCCCTGTTTGAACGGTTGCCAGAAATATCCTGCGATCTGTTATCATATTGCTGCAAAAACGTCATGTACTCTGGAAGTCTTCTATGACATTTAATTGCTTCTAACGTACGATGATTAAATCTTTTCTGTAGCTCAATATTTATTCGTTTCACACCAACCCCAGCTAATTCCATTTCTAATTTTGCCAACATCTTAGATTCTTCCTCGAGCCATCTTGACTTTGAATAAGATTTACCAGCTCTTTCGGCATGATATTCTCTTGGGTGTTTTTTGACCTCGTGTAGTTTTACACCCTTCTCTGTGTTGAAAGTGGCAGAACAAAAGTGACATTTTGGCTTTTCAATCGTATCAACATGTTCAGCTATAATGTGTTGTTGTACAGGAGACACAATATCGAAGGCAGAGTGAACGCTTAGAGGAGAAACACTCCTTGTATTTTGAGCAGTTTTATGCCTCAAATTATAACCTTTGCGTTTCACGTTGAAATTTTCAGTAATTTTCAAAGTTTTCGTTGAAAAATTATGTAAACTGCTACTACTACTACTACAACTACTAAAGATTACTGCTACTACTACTACTACTACTACTACTACTACTACTACTACTACTACTACTACTACTACTACTACTACTACTACTACTACTTCTATTACTACTGCAACTACTACAACTACTACACTAACTAGTAGTGGTAGTAATGGTAGTAGCCGTACCACATCAGAGACGTATAGACTCTATTTTAACGTGACGGAGATTACAAGTATTGCCTGTAACCCTCAAACGCCCATGCTTAGTATAGAGTAGAATATACGCGCCTGGATGAAAGAGACCAACCCAGGCCTAGCTATCGACGTGAAGCCTGTCATCACAGCTTTCGTGTGCAATTCGAGGGGAAGGATGTCAAAAAAGTCTTACAAGTTTTTTATAATAACTTTTCTTTTTTTTAAATTTATTTAATATAATAAGTCAGTCCCGTAATATACTACAATTTTTATAAATATTTCTAATGCTATATTCCGATTAGGAGAGTAGGAAGAAGGCACAAAAAATATAAAGATTATTCCTTTTATTATTTACTTAACGTGAAATAACCTTTCTGATTAAAATTGTATGTTTCTAATATGCGTGTCATTTGTACAATGCTTATATTAACTTGCTTTGAGGTTGGTTTCATCGGATTTTCCAAAGTTTTCTCAAGGCAATTCTAGTGGTTGTAAAAAGTTGATATTTGCAAGCAGGTGTACATCCGGTGACAAAACATTAATACGATTTTAAATTCAAAAAAAATATTTAAACAATAAAAATGAAAAAATAAAAAGAATAAGTTTAAAAAAACAACGCATATATACAAATGTACTAAAAAATTAAAAAATATAGTTTGGTTCAAAATTTGTTATTACGTACACTTAAATATTATTATTAAGTTTTAAGTACATTTGTATATGTGTTGTTTTATATTTTTTTTCATTCTTGTAACTTAGTTCCTGAATTGCCATGGTTGTACTGGTGCTGGTGCTTGTAGTAATAGTGATGAATGATAGTATTATTTTCAAAATCGTACTTATTGACATTTTTAGTGCATTGTTACAATAATTGCATTTTCAATTTCAACTTCAAATCCGCCATAATTTTCATCTTTCGTCTCATTGACAATATCATAATACATAATATTACCGGTGTCATCGTTATGGTCGTCATCATAATCATTATAGTAGAACTTATTGTCATAAAAATTGTCATTATAACTCACATATACATAAACAGCATCACCATCATCACCATCATCATCATCAGTATCATCAGTATTATCATTATCATCGTCATCGTCATCGTTAACATCATCATCATCATCATCATCATCATCATCATCATCATCATCATCATCATCATCATCATCATCATCATCATCATCATCATCATCATCATCATCATCATCATCATCATCCTCATCATCATCATCATCATCATCATCATCATCATCATAACCTTTGTTGACATAATTAGCACAGCAGTGAGCACGGGGTGGAATGTTTTTTAATGCGAATTAAATCTTCCGATGGTGACTCCTCCAGTCTCTTTTGGCTCAATTCCATGATTGATTGGAACAAGACATGCGATCTTCTTTCTTCCATTCAACCCGCACTCTGGTGTTTTGGCTTTTTTCTTCTTCTTCATCAAACCATTCATTTTATCATTGCCATCCCAGATTTTGATCGGTTTCCCCCATTCTCACTCCTTCATTTATTCATCCATTCATTATCTCTCTTTTTCTCTTTCACTCACTCACTCACTCACTCACTCACTCACTCACTCACTCACTCACTCACTCACTCACTCACTCACTCACTCACTCACTCACTCACTCACTCACTCACTCACTCACTCACTCACTCACTCACTCACTCACTCACTCACTCACTCACTCACTCACTCACTCACTCACTCACTCACTCACTCACTCACTCACTCACTCACTCACTCACTCACTCACTCACTCACTCACTCACTCACTCACTCACTCACTCACTCACTCACTCACTCACTCACTCACTCACTCACTCACTCACTCACTCACTCACTCACTCACTCACTCACTCACTCACTCACTCACTCACTCACTCACTCACTCACTCACTCACTCACTCACTCACTCACTCACTCACTCACTCACTCACTCACTCACTCACTCACTCACTCACTCACTCACTCACTCACTCACTCACTCACTCACTCACTCACTCACTCACTCACTCACTCACTCACTCACTCACTCACTCACTCACTCACTCACTCACTCACTCACTCACTCACTCACTCACTCACTCACTCACTCACTCACTCACTCACTCACTCACTCACTCACTCACTCACTCACTCACTCACTCACTCACTCACTCACTCACTCACTCACTCACTCACTCACTCACTCACTCACTCACTCACTCACTCACTCACTCACTCACTCACTCACTCACTCACTCACTCACTCACTCACTCACTCACTCACTCACTCACTCACTCACTCACTCACTCACTCACTCACTCACTCACTCACTCACTCACTCACTCACTCACTCACTCACTCACTCACTCACTCACTCACTCACTCACTCACTCACTCACTCACTCACTCACTCACTCACTCACTCACTCACTCACTCACTCACTCACTCACTCACTCACTCACTCACTCACTCACTCACTCACTCACTCACTCACTCACTCACTCACCCAACCACCGACCCACTCACTCACTCACTCACACACTTTTTCTTAAATCTTCTTTTTTCTCACCTACGAAAAATTTTTAATTGAATTTCTCGTTTTTTTCAATGGTTCTTTCAAGGGTGCTTTCATTTCTCAATTCTTCGGAACCCGCGCGGACAAAAGAAGTTAATTTTGACCTCTGACCTTGTTCAAAGGTTACCAGTCTGGCCTGTCGCTCTGAGGTTACAGCTGTGCTTCAGTAAAAAAATTATTAGGAATTTTAAAAAAATGTCTTAATTGGAAAAAATTAAATAAAGATACAAGAGGAAAGAGGAAAGAAACAAAAAAACAAGAAAAATGATTAAATAAATACTAAAAAAAAGAAGAAAAAAAGAGAAAAAAGCTTTGAAAAAATATTTAAGTAAATTGGTGGAAACAATCACGGGTTTCAATTTTTAAAAAATATTTTAAAGAATTGGTAACGAAACTTATATTATAAAGAACTTATCATCCTGATTACGTTTTGTTTTATAAATGTTTATTTTAATTTCTAATCTCTGTTTCAATTTTTTCCAATCTATTTTTGAGTCGCTTCCTGATTTTGCATACATGATCTTGCTTGATGACAATGCACTATTCGATAATTAGTTTTGCAATAAGTCAATTAATTTAGTTTATCTTAATTTTGCATAATGTGACTTAATTCAAAAAATTAAAGTATAAAAAATAAATTTTAAATATGAATTTTAATAACATCACAGCATTGGGTTTAAACATTTGTTTTTATATTGGCTTGTTTTGTTCTAAAATACACAGTTTAAAAGTTGAAGTAATTTAAAGTTCTAAAAGTGAACTGTAAAAATTTCTTCTTTTACAAATTCTTTACATTTTGTAATTCGGCAGCTTCTAGTTTGTTTGTTTTTTTTCAAATCATTTTTTGATGATGATAAGCCTATGAAACAGAAGAACGTTGACTACAGTCCTCTAAGTAGTTGGTTTGTAAATGTGAGGATGGAAAGTCTAAGCAAGCAAGCAACAACGGTGAAGTTATTATAAAA
>OZ022239.1:46218972-46291472 GCA_963978895.1 Erpobdella octoculata | reverse complement strand
GAAGTCTAGCGATTAACGCCACGTTAAATATTGTCCAAATTAAATTTAATATCCGGTGTTGTTTGATTAGTTTTGTGGGAAAATCGTTTTGGCCATAAAACGCCAACTGGTTGAAAGATCTAATGCAAAGTGAATTTAGTCATCCTTTGATCATGTTCATCAAGTGTACGAAATTTTTTGTTTTTTTTTATAATATTTGCAAGATGGCAGCCTGATCACGTGACATTCGCCTTTTGTCGTCAGATTGAATGTCACTCGCAGAAATGCATTTCGAAACACATTTATTCTGTCTTTCTGTCTTTTTGTGGTTAAATTTGTTGAATCATTTTTTACTAACTTAAGTATACTTAGAACTTTGAAACGTTCAACTAGGACTTTAGCCACCTACGAAAAGAATATTCAATCATCTCCGAGTATGAATTTTTCTTGCCATGTTTTATTCCATTTTTACATGCTTTCATTTATATTATTATGTAAAATAGGATTAGTGAAAGTTAGAGAGAAAAAGTTTCTGTGACAAAAAATGAAATCAGTCACAAAATGAGCGGAGCGGGAACGGAAAAGCGAGCGGAAACAGGAACTAGAGAATGAGCGGGAACAGTAACAGTAAAGCAAGCGGAAACGGAAAAGCTACCAAGAGCGAAAGAGCGAATGGGAAAAGGAAAGCGACCAGGAACGGGAAAACAAGCGGGAGCTGGAAAGTGGTCGGGAGCGGAAAACCTACCGCAAACGGGAAAGCGACCGGAAACGGGTGCGAGAGAAAAACGATAGAAAAACCTATGGTAACGCCGGGTACCCTGCTAGTATTTTATAAATATGTACATATATATTAATACCGATCAGTCAGCCCTTGTTTTTAATAAATCTATTGAAATTGTAGTTGTCATGAATTTACGAGATTAGGAAAGTTTGGCTAGAAAAAAGATTAATGCAAAGTGGTCAATCGTTTTCAACAGAACATATTTGAAAAACAAGTAAATGAAAAATCAAGTTTTTTAAAACAAACTTTAATTTTAAATACACTCGATTTAGAAATACGAAAGATGTTCAAATTAGGTTGTTTTTTTTAATTGAATCATGTATTGTCATCCAATAAAAACCTATGCTGAAAGTTTCAGCTTTCTAGCTAGTCAAAAAACTGGTTAAATTTTACTTTCAAGATTTGAGTACAGAGAAAGCCACACACACACACACAAACAGAGATTGTAACCTAAATAAAAATTTGTAAAAACATTACGCCTAAATACCATTAAAATATATAAATATATATACATTTATATATGTATATATATATATATGTATGTATATGTATCTATGTATATATATATATATATATATATATATATATATATATATATATATATATATATATATATATATATATATATATATATATATATGTATATACATATATATATAAGTATATATATATATATAAATATATATATGTGTATATATATGTATATATGTATATAGGTATATATAAATGTATATATATATATATATATATATATATATATATATATATATATATATATATATATATATATATATATATATATATATATATATATATATATTTGTATCATCGATATGTTTATTCTTTTTCCGAATTTTAGACCCCTAAATCGACTTTTTCTTAATCAAACAGGATTTAATCTAAATTTCAATTGAATAAGCAAATACAACTTTAATTCAATTTATAGTATAACAACAGAAAATGGCAAATAACGAGAACAAAGAAGATTTGTCTACTGCTATTTTAAAGAGGAAACCAAAGCCAAACCGTCTCTTAGTTGCAGAATCAACAAATGATGATAGTTCATTGGTCACATTGTCCCAGGCAAAGATGGATGAATTGCAGATTTTCCGTGGTGATTCAGTTCTCCTGAAAGGCAAAAGAAGACAAGAAACTGTTTGCATTGCGTATGATGATAAAGAACTAAGTGACGAAAAAATTGGAATGAATCGGAGTGTTAGGAATAACTTGAGAGTGAAAATTGGAGATGTTGTTAGCTTGCATAACTGCGCGGAGATCAAATATGGAACACGTGTTCATATTTTGCCCATAGATGACACGGTTGAAGGCCTGACTGGAAACATTTTCGAAGCATATCTCAAGCCTTACTTTTTAGAGGCTTACCGACCTGTTCATAAAGGAGATGTTTTTGTTGTAAGAGGAAATATGCGGGCTGTAGAGTTTAAAGTAATTGAAACCGAACCTTCTCCATTTTGTATTGTTGCTCCCGACACGGTCATTCATTGTGACGGCGATCCAATAAAACGAGAAGACGAAGAAGAGTCTTTAAACGAAATTGGATACGACGACATTGGTGGTTGTCGCAAGGAACTAGCTCAAATAAGAGAAATGGTAGAATTACCCCTTCGTCATCCACAATTGTTTAAATCTATTGGAGTAAGACCACCCATGGGTATTCTTCTCTACGGGCCTCCAGGAACTGGAAAAACCCGTATTGCAAAAGCCGTCGCAAACGAAACTGGATCTTTTTTCTTCTTGATCAACGGACCAGAAGTAATGAGCAAACTTGCAGGTGAGTCTGAAAGCAATTTGAGAAAAGCTTTCGAGGAAGCTGAAAAAAATGCACCGGCCATCATTTTCATTGATGAAGTCGATGCCATCGCACCCAACAGAGAAAAAACTCACGGAGAGGTTGAGAAAAGACTTGTGTCACAGCTGCTGACTTTGATGGACGGAGTTAAAAAGCGAAATCGGGTTATCGTCATGGCTGCGACTAACAGGCCTAATAGCATTGACCCTGCTTTGAGACGATTTGGTCGTTTTGACAGAGAAGTTGAAATTGGCGTTCCCGACACTACCGGACGTATGGAAATTTTGCGTGTTCACACGAAAAATATGAAACTCGCAAGCGATGTTGACCTGGAAAGAGTTGCTCTTGAAACTCATGGCCACGTCGGAGCTGATCTAGCTAGTCTCTGCACTGAAGCCGCGCTTCAGCAAATTAGAGAAAAAATGGATTTGTTTGATTTAGAAGACAGTTCCATTGATGCTGAAGTTCTCGCTGGATTAGCCGTTAGTCAGGAAAACTTCACGTATGCACTGCACAAGAGTAATCCAAGTGCTCTGAGGGAAACATCTGTTGAAATTCCAAACGTTACTTGGAATGACGTCGGAGGCTTGGAACATGTCAAAAAGGAATTGCAAGAAATGGTTCAGTATCCAGTTGAACATTCAGAATTGTTTGTCAAGTTTGGTATGACACCATCAAAAGGTGTTCTCTTCTATGGACCACCTGGTTGTGGTAAAACTTTGATGGCTAAAGCAATTGCCAATGAATGCCAAGCCAATTTTATTTCTATCAAAGGCCCTGAACTACTTACCATGTGGTTTGGAGAATCAGAATCAAACGTCAGAGACATTTTCGATAAGGCTAGAGCCGCTGCTCCTTGTGTACTTTTCTTTGATGAACTTGATTCAATCGCTAAAGCTCGTGGTGGAAGCGGTGGTGATGCCGGAGGTGCTGCTGATCGCGTCATCAACCAGCTCCTCACCGAAATGGATGGAATGAATGCCAAGAAAAATGTTTTCATCATCGGAGCAACAAACAGACCGGATACTATCGATTCGGCCATTTTGCGCCCGGGACGTTTAGATCAACTGATCTACATTCCTTTGCCCGATGAAAAATCCAGAGTTTCTATTCTGAGAGCTTGTCTTAGAAAATCGCCTGTTGCCAAAGACGTCGATATCGAAAAGCTAGCTAGCTTTACTCAAGGTTTTAGCGGTGCCGATCTGACTGAGATTTGTCAGAGAGCATGTAAACTTGCTATCAGAGAATCTATTGCTAAAGAAATCGACAGAGAAAAAGAAAGTGATGAAAAAGGAGCTGAAGCCATGGATGCTGAATACGATCCAGTTCCACAAATCCGACGTGATCATTTTGAGGAAGCCATGAAGTTTGCGCGCCGTTCGGTTAGTGATATGGAGATCAGGAAATACGAGTCGTTTGCAAAGACGCTTCACCAGAGCAGAGGCTTTGGATCAGATTTTAAATTTCCTACAGCTCAGGAACCTGTTTACGATCAAAATCAAGGAGATGATTTATACGATTAAGACGTATAAATATCATGAGCGGCTTTAAGTTAGGTCTTGTTTGCTGCTTTTTAATTTTTTGTTTTTTTTTTCGAATTGTTTATTTCTTAATAAAGTGTTTCAGTAATAATATTGTAATAGTTTCACCATTTTATCCATTGGAATTGTTCTTCTTTAAATTTCTTACGCTCACACACACAGGTCCAAAAACGCAAAATTCTTTCTATGTTAAATTGCACAGTAAAATAAAAGTTTTATTAACCAAAAATAAGAATCAATTTTTGCTCTTTCATATTTCAAATTTATTTAAACAGTGTTTTTCAACTCCTTATTCAAACTAAATTAACTTTATGGCCAGTCTTGCTTGCTTGCGGGAATGTTTGCAAACCTTGAAAGTAATATTTAACTAACTTCCCGTCATCCAATCGAGCTGAAATTTGAAAAATAAGCTCACTCATGCATTCTGTTAAAGTTTAAATTATTTTTGGAAAAAATTGTTTTGTAATTAAAAGTAATCTATATATATAAAAGAACATGTCCTGACTGACAGATGACTGACTGATAATCAACGCCGAGCTCAAACGCCTCATCCTAGGAACGTGAAATTTGGAACTTATATTACTTTTATAGCGTAAACATCCGCTAAGAAAGGATTTTTGAAAATTTTGCTCCTGAGGGGAAAAACTGGAAAACAAACTTTTTTCTAAACATTTTTTCTAAAAAAATTTCTGAAATTTGGTATATAGATTATTTTGAAAAATAAAAAGATACATGTTTCCACCCCATACATTTTCCAAAAGATACATTTTTTGAAAATTCGGTTTCCCGGACCTCAAATGTGGGGTGGAAAATAGGGTTATTTGTTTTTTAAAGTAACTGCTACTCAAAAACTGTAAATACCACAGATGTAAAAATTAGTATTTAGTTTCCATTCTAAAAATAAAGATATACGTGTTTCACCATTTTTTTACAAATTTGGTTATAGTACCTTAAATGTGGGGTGGACAATAGGATTACTTGGTTTTTAAAGTTGCTGCTACTCAAAAACTGTGAATGCTACAAAAGTAAAAATTAGTATTTAGTTTATACTCTAAAAATAATGATATACGTGTTTCACCATTTTTTGAAATTTTGGTTTTCAGGACCTCAAATGTGGGGTGGAAAAAAGGTTTCTTTGGTTTTTAAAGTAACTGCTACTCAAAAACTGTGAATGCTACAGATGTCAAAATTAGTATTTAGTATATACTCAAAAAATAATGATATAAGTGTTTCAACATTTTTTAAATATTTGGTTTCCAGGACCTCAAATGTGGGGTGGAAATAAGGGTTATTTGATTTCAAAATAACTGCTACTCAAAAACTGTAAGTGCTACAAATGTAAAACTTAGTATTTTGAAGTTTTGTGCCGGTTAAAAGTAGCTAAGTCCAGTTTATCACCGGCCGGGTCAAGCCTTTATTTTAGAGTCTTCACACGGGCCAGGCCAAACCTTAAATCAAGATGGGACGGGCCGAGATTTTTCACCAAGTATATAGATGTTTTAGTGATTTTAGGGTTTTATTTGGGCCGGGCTAAACCTGAAGTCAAGGTGGGACGGGCCGAAAGTTTTCATCAAATATATAGAACTTCTAGGCCTGTAAAAATAGGCCGGGCCTAATTCAGACGGGCTGTGCCGGGCCAGGAGTTCGGGTTTTTAAAACGGGCTGGGCTAAGTTGTCGACGGGCCTAGCCGAGACCTAAACAATTGATCTCTACTATGGATGCACTGTTCAAACTCTCTAATTTCATGCGAGCGAAGCCGCTACGGGCACTGCTAGTTATCTATATTTTAAAACAATAACAAATCAAACACAGTTATATAGATGTTTACATATATAAATTACAAAAAATGTTTAAAATAAAAAATTTGCATAAAACTGTTGAATAGTTGCTAAAATGATCCTGCTGTCTCAAGATGTCAGTTTGACAATTCCAGCAAAAACTGTTTTGTGGCACTTCAAGAATGCTGGTCGATATTTAACATAAACACTCAACATTTTTGTAATAGAAATATCAGTACTTTCATCGACTATCAGCATGCAAAACTCAGATTCACGAATTTCATTCATTATCGTTTCTTGAACAACAGTATTTATGCATTCAACAAATTCAAATGCATACTTTTTGCTTTGTCAACTCTAAGGAATAGTCAGATATTTGGATAAATGGTCATGAATATCCAAAACTGCCTGGCATTGATGCATTCATGGAAACTGCTAACAAAATATTGTCAATTAGAATTTTTACTTCTTACCCGAACGGTGCTGACGATTGCTATTTTATAATCTCGTCTCACGATCAATGGTTAATTCTGTTAACAACTTATTTATACTGCTTCCGGACTTCAGTGTTTTAAATTTTACAAATAAATCCAAATTTAACTTTTGTATTATATTTCTTTTCATGTAATCCATTGATCCTAGAATTTGCCTAAAATAAAATCGCAGTTAGAATTAACATCAGAACAGATGTTACAAATAACCAGTGGCGTAGCTATAGTGGGGCGGTAGGGGCGGAGATTTGGAAAGCTTGGCAAGAAAACGGATAAACGCAAAGTGGTCTATCGTTTTCAATAGAGCATATTTGAAAGAAAACATTACGCCTAAAGACGTTCAAAATATATAAATACATATACTTTTATATATGTACTAGCGGGATTACCCGGCGTTGCCCGGGGTTTTTAGAGGTTTTTCTAATGTTTGTCTCTCTCGCTCCCGTTCCCTTCTCCACTTTCCCGTTTTCGTAGCGTTCCCGGTCGCTTTTCCGCTCTCAGTCGTTTTCCAGCTCCCGATCGCTTTCCCGCTCAGAAGTTTTGTTATCGATTTTCTCTCTTGCTCGCGTTTCCTTCCAAGCTTGCTCTCCCGATTCCAGTCGCTTTCCGCGTTCCCGGTCGCTTTCCGCGTTCCCGGTCGCTTTCCGCGTTCCCGGTCGCTTTCCCGTTCCCGGTCGCTTTCCCGTTCCCGATCGCTTTCCCGTTCCCGGTCGCTTTCCCGTTCTCGGTCGCTTTCCCGTTCCCGGTCGCTTTCCCGTTCCCGGTCGCTTTCCCGTTCCCGGTCGCTTTCCCGTTCCCGCTCACGCTTGCTCTCCCGTTCCCGGTCATGCTTGCTCTCCCATTCCCGGTCACGGTTGCTCTCCCGTTCCCGTTCCCGTTCCCGCTCATTTTCTCTTTTACATTCTTTCATAACTTCTGTTAGCCTATAAAACGTAAAATAGATTTGCTAAGACTATATATATATACTAGCGGGGTTACCCGGCGTTGCCCGGGGTTTTTAGAGGTTTTTCTAATGTTTGTCTCTCTCGCTCCCGTTCCCTTCTCCACTTTCCCGTTTTCGTAGCGTTCCCGGTCGCTTTTCCGCTCTCGGTCGTTTTCCAGCTCCCGGTCGCTTTCCCGCTCAGAAGTTTTGTTATCGATTTTCTCTCTTGCTCGCTTTTCCTTCCAAGCTTGCTCTCCCGATTCCAGTCGCTTTCCGAGTTCCCGGTCGCTTTACCGTTCTCGGTCGCTTTCCCGTTCCCGGTCGCTTTCCGCGTTCCCGGTCGATTTCCCGTTCCCGGTCGCTTTCCCGTTCCCGGTTGCTTTACCGTTCTCGGTCGCTTTCCCGTTCCCGGTCGCTTTCCCGTTCCCGGTCGATTTCCCGTTCCCGGTCGCTTTCCCGTTCCCGGTCGCTTTTCCGTTCCCGCTCACGCTTGCTCTCCCGTTCCCGGTCATGCTTGCTCTCCCATTCCCGGTCACGGTTGCTCTCCCGTTCCCGTTCACGCTCATTTTCTCTTTTACATTCTTTCATAACTTCTGTTAGCCTATAAAACGTAAAATAGATTTGCTAAGACTATATATATATATATATGAATGTTTGTGGGTTAGTTTGTCTATTATAGAAACGGGAAAGCGACCCGGAACGGACAGCGAGCGGGAACGGAAAAGCAAGCGTGAGCGGGAATGGGAGAGCAAACGTGAGCGGGAACGGGACAGCGACCGGGAACGGGAAAACGACCGGGAGCGGGACAGCGACCGGGAACGGGAAAACGACCGGGAGCGGGAAAGCGACCGGGAGCGGGAAAGCGACCGGGAGCGGGAAAGCGACCGGGAGCGGGAAAGCGACCGGGAGCGGGAAAGCGACCGGGAGCGGGAAAGCGACCGGGAGCGGGAAAGCGACCGGCAGCGGGAAAACGACCGAAAACGGGAAAGCGAACAGGAGTGGGAAAGCATGTGGGAAAGGAAATGGGAGAGAAAGAGTCAAACATTAGAAAAACCTCTAAAAAACCTGGGCAACGCCGGGTATCTCCGCTAGTACATACATAAACACACACACAGACACACATACATGCACATACACATACATACATACACACATTCATACGCACATACATATATATATAGTTCCCGCTCGCTCACCCGCTCCGCTCCGCTTATTTTGTGACGGATTTCAAAAAAAAAATTTTATTTTTGACTCCCATTGACTCTCAAGGTTGTGTGAAAATTTCATTACGATCGGATGAATGGTGTAGCAATGCATAAACGCCATTAACATATATAGATACAAACATTCATTTTTATATATATAGATAGATGAATGTTTGTGGGTTAGTTTGTCTATTATAGAAACGGGAAAGAGACCCAGAACGGACAGCGAGCGGGAACGGAAAAGCAAGCGTGAGCGGGAATGGGAGAGCAAACGTGAGCGGGAACGGGACAGCGACCGGGAACGGGAAATCGACCGGGAGCGGGAAAGCGACCGGCAGCGGGAAAACGACCAAAAACGGGAAAGCGAACAGGAGTGGGAAAGCAGGTGGGAAAGGAAACGGGAGAGAAAGAGACAAACATTAGAAAAACCTCTAAAAAACCTGGGCAACGCCGGGTATCTCCGCTAGTACATACATAAACACACACACAGACACACATACATGCACATACACATACATACATACATACATACACACATACATACGCACATACATATATATATAGTTCCCGCTCGCTCACCCGCTCCGCTCCGCTCATTTTGTAACGGATTTCAAAAAAAAATTTTTTATTTTTGATTTCCATTGACTCTCAAGGTTGTGTGAAAATTTCATTACGATCGGATGAATGGTGTAGCAATGCATAAAGGACATTAACATATATACATATATACATATATACAAACATTCATTTTTATATATATAGATATCATTTATATTATATATTATACTAGCTGGGTTACCCGGCGTTGCCCGGGGATTTTAAAGGCTTTTTATCGTTTTCTCTCTGGCTCCCGTTTCCTTAACCGCTTGCTTTCCCGTTCCATGTCGCTTTCTCACTCATGGTCGCATTTCTGCTCACGGTCGCTTTTCCGGCCCCGGTCTCTTTTACTTTTCCCGATCCCGGTTGCTTTTACGCTTTACCGCTCCAGCTTGCTCTTCTTTTCGCTCTTCTGTTCCTCCATTAAATTTTAGAGCCTTCCCAATGTGGCTTAGATGAGCTGTAGCGGAATGCTGTGCACAGTCATCAAAATTGATCTGTTCTCTCGTTAACACTTTGTTGTTTGGTTTGCTCGTTTAGTTACGTCTGAACTTCCTCAATTTTAATTAGTGTTCTTTAATGTATTGGTTCCACTCTGCAAGTGTGATCTTCTGCAAAGGCTTATTATGATTAACTGAAGCTGAAAAAAAAGAATTTATTAGTTAACGGCTGCAATAATGTTAAAATCCGCTCATATATCTCAACAGGTTATATTTATTTTAAATACTTGTAAGATTATAAATGCTTACAATAGATTTATCACACACTGTTCAACAGCTGCTTTTCGTAAAATCGCTAGTCTTAGTTTTTGAGTTGTTCTTAGTTTTTAAGTGTCATGTCTACAGAAAGCATATAACGCTACATGTGGCATGTTAATAAATGTTGACCCGTGGCTTTGAAAAATGTGATATAAAACACAGATTGAAATAAAACATGAAGTAATAATAATATTAAAAACCTTCAAAGCATTAACTTAATGAATTTTCCGAGAGTTTTCTGAGATCATCAATTTGGAACAATCGAAGAGTACCACTTTTATTTAGCAAATGATGCAATTATAAATTGAACAAAACAGCAGCAGATTGATAGGCTGGCTTGAGAACTTTGTTCATGATTTTGTTGAAACACAAAAATACTGCACTTGCTTTCATTTCTTTCAAATTTCATGCACCTCATATATCAGTGAAACTTTTACAATATGGTCTCCATACATTTACATAGGGACGATTTTTCACTTGCGTTTGGAGCCATGTAGATTAAAATTTTCGACCGCATTGGGGTTCTAGCTTAATGCATTAGAAAGACAAATATATTAGCCAAACATAGAAACAAATTTTTGGAAAATAGTCTAACAAATAAAAAAGTTATGAAGCAAAATATAGATCAGGGTATGAAAAATCGTCTCCATACATTTACATAGGGACGGCGACGGTTTTTCGCCTATAACTTTTTTATTTTTTGCAATATTAAATTTATTTTTACACCATTATATTTCCTTTTTAAATACCTTTCCAACGATCTATAGCACAACCCCAATGCACGAACTTTTTTTTGCACTATGGTTCGGGGATCCAGCTGCGCAGCCAACTTCTCCCTCGTGGAGGTTCGGAAGAGAATGAGCCTCAATGAGCTCTATGAAATCAAAACAAAGGTATCCGGCGGCACCATAGATATCTATGGGCGGCACTAAACAACACACATATTTATTTAATTTAATATTTATATTTAAAACCTTTAAAACTTAAGAAAAAAAAATTAAAAATATTTTTTATAATTTAACTATAAATTAATTTTATTTTATTTTGTAGAGAAAAAATTTACTCCAACTTACTACCGCTGACCAAAACGTTTTTTGTCCATAAAACATCAACGGAGAAACCAATTTATTTAAAATTTTACAGGAACCACCGCTTGAATAAGATACATAAGTGTGCCAAATTTCAATTAAATCTGTTCGGCCGTTTACATTTTATGTCCGAACAAACAAACAAACATTTCATTTTTATATATAAGATATATATATATATATATATAAACATTTTCCTTTGTAAAGATATATATATATATATATATACATATATATATATATATATATATATATATATATATATATATATATATATATATATATATATATATATATATATATATATATATATATATATATACTAGCAGTTCCCGTAGCGGCTTTGCTCGCATGAAATTAGAGAATTTGAACCGTGCATACATAGTAGAGTACTGCACGGATCAATTTTTTAGGTCTCGGCTCGGCCCGTCGACAACTTGGCCCAGCCCGTTTCAAAAACCGAATATCCTGGCCCGGCACGGCCCGTCTAATATGGGGCCGGCTCGTTTTTACAGGCCTAGAAGTTCTATATACTTGATGAAAAACTTCGGCCCGTCCCACCTTGACTTCAGGTTTAGCCCGGCCCGTCTGAACACCCTAAAATCACTAAAATTTTTATATACTTGGTTAAAAATCTCGGCCCGTCCCACCTTGATTTAAGGTTTAGGCAGGGCTTTATGAAGACCCTAAAATAACGGCTTGGCCCGTCCGTCCGGTGATAAACTGAACTCATCTACTTTTGACCGGCACAAAACCTCAAAATACCAATTTTCACATCTGTAGCACTTACAGTTTTTGAGTAGCAATTATTTTAAAATCAAATAACCCTTTTTCCACTTCACATTTGAGGTCCTGGAAACCAAATTTTCAAAAAATGGGGAAACACGTATATCATTATTTTTAGAGAAAAAAACTAAATACTAATTTTACTTTTGTAGCATTTACAGTTTTTGAGTAGTAGTTACTTTAAAAACCAAGTAATCCTATTTTCCACCCCATATTTGAAGTCCTGGAAACCAAATTTTCAAGAAATGGTAAAACACGTATATCATTATTTCTGGAGTAGAAACCAAATACTATGTTTTACTCCTGCAGCATCTACAGTTTTCGAATAGCAGTTACAATAAAAACCAAATAACATTATTTTCCATCCCACATTTGAGGTCCTGGAAACCAAATTTAAAAAAAATGGTTAAACACGTATATCTTTATTTTTAGAATAGAAACTAAATACTAATTTTTACATCTGTGGTACTTACAGTTTTTGAGTAGCAGTTAGTTTGAAAAACAAATAACCCTATTTTCCACCCCACATTTGAAGTCCTGGAAACCAAATTTTCAGAAAATGCTAAAACACCTATTTCATTATTTTGAGAGTAAAAACAAAATACTAATTTTTAATCCTGTAGCATTCACAGTTTTTGAGTAGCAGCTACTTTAAAAACCAAATAACTCAATTTTCCAACCAACATTTGAGGTCCGGGAAACCGAATTTTCAAAAAATGGTGAAACACGTATCTTTTTATTTTTTAAGAAAAATCCATGTACCAAATTTCAAAATTTCCTCATTTTTGGTTTTCGAGATATACATTGTTTTAGAAAAAAGTTTGTTTTCCAGTTTTTTCCCCTTAGGAGCAAAATTTTCAAAAATCCTTTCTTAGCGGATGTTTACGCTATAAAAGTAATATAAGTTCCAAATTTCACGTTCCTAGGATGAGGCGTGTGAGCTCGGCATTGATTATCAGTCAGTCATCTGTCAGTCAGTCAGTCAGTCAGTCAGTCAGTCAGTCAGTCAGTCAGTCAGTCAGTCAGTCAGTCAGGACATGTTCTTTTATCTATATACTAGCAGTGCCCGTAGCGGCTTCGCTCGCATGAAATTAGAGAGTTTGAACCGTGCATCCATAGTAGAGATCAATTTTTTAGGTCTCGGCTCGGCCAGTCGACAACTTAGCCCAGCCCGTTTTAAAAACCTAAACTCCTAGCCCGGAACAGCCCGTTTGAATTAGGCCCGGCCCATTCTTACAGGCCTAGAAGTTCTATATACTTGGTGAAAAACCTCGGCCCGTCCCACTTTGATTTAAGGTTTGGCCTGGCCCGTGTGAAGACTCTAAAATAACGGCTTGGCCCGGTCGGTGATAAACTGGACTTAGCTACTTTTAACCGGCACAAAACTTCAAAATACTAATTTTTACATTTGTAGCACTTACAGTTTTTGAGTAGCAGTTATTTTGAAATCAAATAACCCTTATTTCCACCCCACATTTGAGGTCCTGGAAACCAAATTTTTAAAAAATGTTGAAACACTTATATCATTATTTTTTGAGTAAATACTAAATACTAATTTTGACATCTGTAGCATTCACAGTTTTTGAGTAGCAGTTACTTTAAAAACCAAAGAAACTTTTTTCCACCCCACATTTAAGATCATGAAAACCAAAATTTCATATATCCTTATTTTTAGAGTAGAAACTAAATACTAATTTTTACTTTTGTAGCATTTACAGTTTTTGAGTAGCAGTTACTTTAAACACCAAGTAACCCAATTTTCCACCCCACATTTGAGGTCCTGAAAACCAAATTTTCAAAAAATAGTGAAACACCTATATCATTATTTTTAGAGTAGAAACTAAATACTAATTTTTACTTTTGTAGCATTTACAGTTTTTGAGTATCAGTTACTTTAAAAACCAAGTAATCCTATTGTCCAGCCCAAATTTAAGGTCCTGGAAACCAAATTTATAAAAAAATGGTGAAACACGTATATCTTTATTTTTAGAATAGAAACTAAATTCTAATTTTTAAATCTGTGGTATTTACAGTTTTTGAGTAGCAGTTACTTTAAAAAACAAATAACCCTATTTTCCACCCCACATTTGAAGTCCTGGAAATCAAATTTTCAAAAAATGCTAAAACACGTATTTCATTATTTTTGAAATAGAAACTAAATACTAATTTTTACTCCTGTAGCATTAACAGTTTTCGAGTAGAAACTACTTTAAAAACCAAATAACCCAATTTTCCAACCCACATTTGAGGTCCGGGAAACCGAATTTTCAAAAAACGGTGAAACACGTATCTTTTTATTTTTCAAAAAGAATCTATATACCAAATTTCAAAATCTCCTCATTTTTGGTTTTCGAGATATACAATGTTTTAGAAAAAAGTTTGTTTTCCAGTTTTTTCCCCTCAGGAGCAAAATTTTCAAAAATCCTTTCTTAGCGGATGTTTACGCTATAAAAGTAATATAAGTTCCAAATTACACGTTCCTAGGATGAGGCGTTTGAGCTCGGCGTTGATTATCAGTCAGTCATCTGTCAGTCAGTCAGTCAGTCAGTCAGTCAGTCAGTCAGGACATGTTCTTTTATATATATAGATATAAAAGAACATGTCCTGACTGACTGATAATCAACGCCGAGCTCAAACGCCTCATCCTAGGAACGTGAAATTTGGAACTTATATTACTTTTATTGCGAAAGCATCCGCTAAGAAAGGATTTTTGAAAATTTTGCTCCTGAGGGGAAGAAACTGGAAAACAAACTTTTTTCTAAAACAATGTATATCTCGAAAACCAAAAATGAGGAGATTTTGAAATTTGGTATATGGATTCTCCTTGAAAAATCAAAAAAATACGTGTTTCACCATTTTTTGAAAATTCGGTTTCCTGGACCTCAAATGTGGGTTGGAAAATTGGGTTTTTTGGTTTTTAAAGTAGCTGCTACTCAAAAACTGTGAATGCTACAGGAGTAAAAATTAGTATTTAGTTTCTACTCCAAAAATAATGAAATACGTGTTTTAGCATTTTTTGAAAATTTGGTCTCCAGGACTTCAAATGTGGGGTGGAAAATAGGGTTATTTGTTTTTTAAAGTAACTGCTACTCAAAAACTGTAAATACCACAGATGTAAAAATTAGTATTTAGTTTCTATTCTAAAAATAAAGATATACGTGTTTTACCATTTTTTTAAAATTTGGTTTCCAGGACCTCAAATGTGGGGTGAAAAATAAGGTTATTTGGTTTTTAATGTAACTGCTACTCGAAAACTGTAGATGCTACAGGAGTAAAAATTAGTATTTGGTTTCTACTCCAGAAATAATGATATACGTGTTTTACCATTTTTTGAAAATTTGGTTTTCAGGACTTCAAATATGGGGTGGAAAATAGGGTTACTTGGTTTTTAAAGTAACTGCTACTCAAAAACTGTAAATGCTACAAAAGTAAAATTAGTATTTAGTTTCTACTCTAAAAATAATGATATACGAGTTTCAACATTTTTTGAAAATTTGGTTTCCAGGACCTCAAATGTGAAGTGGAAAAAGGGTTATTTGATTTTAAAATAACTGCTACTCAAAAACTGTAAGTGCTACAGATGTGAAAATTAGTATTTTGAGGTTTTGTGCCGGTTAAAAGTAGATGAGTTCAGTTTATCACCGGACGGACGGGCCAAGCCGTTATTTTAGGGTCTTCATACGGCCCTGCCCAAACCTTAAATCAAGGTGGGACGGGCCGAGATTTTTAACCAAGTATATAAAAATTTTAGTGATTTTAGGGTGTTCAATAAGTCAATTAATTTAGATAATTTTAATTAATTTCGATATTTCGATATAATTAAGATATTTCGACTTTAACATAAAATAAAAGAGTAATATAAGAAAAAATTGATTGCAAAATTTGTGTTTTAATTACATATAAGAGCATTGGTTTTAAAAATTCGTTTTTAATTTACTTGTTTTTAATTGAATCATGTATTGTCATCCAATAAAAACCTATGCTGAAAGTTTCAGCTTTCTAGCTAGTCAAAAAACTGGTTAAATTTTACTTTCAAGATTTGAGTACAGAGAAAGCCACACACACACACACAAACAGAGATTGTAACCTAAATTACAATTTGTAAAAACATTACGCCTAAATACCATTAAAATATATAAATATATATACATTTATATATGTATATATATATATATGTATGTATATGTATATATGTATATATATATATATATATATATATATATATGTATATACATATATATATAAGTATATATATATATATATAAATATATATATGTGTATATATATGTATATATGTATATAGGTATATATAAATGTATATATATATATATATATATATATATATATATATATATATATATATTTGTATCATCGATATGTTTAGTCTTTTTCCGAATTTTAGACCCTTAAATCAACTTTTTCTTAATCAAACAGGATTTAATCTAAATTTCAATTGATTAAGCAAATACAACTTTAATTCAATTTATAGTATAACAACAGAAAATGGCAAATAACGAGAACAAAGAAGATTTGTCTACTGCTATTTTAAAGAGGAAACCAAAGCCAAACCGTCTCTTAGTTGCAGAATCAACAAATGATGATAGTTCATTGGTCACATTGTCCCAGGCAAAGATGGATGAATTGCAGATTTTCCGTGGTGATTCAGTTCTCCTGAAAGGCAAAAGAAGACAAGAAACTGTTTGCATTGCGTATGATGATAAAGAACTAAGTGACGAAAAAATTGGAATGAATCGGAGTGTTAGGAATAACTTGAGAGTGAAAATTGGAGATGTTGTTAGCTTGCATAACTGCGCGGAGATCAAATATGGAACACGTGTTCATATTTTGCCCATAGATGACACGGTTGAAGGCCTGACTGGAAACATTTTCGAAGCATATCTCAAGCCTTACTTTTTAGAGGCTTACCGACCTGTTCATAAAGGAGATGTTTTTGTTGTAAGAGGAAATATGCGGGCTGTAGAGTTTAAAGTAATTGAAACCGAACCTTCTCCATTTTGTATTGTTGCTCCCGACACGGTCATTCATTGTGACGGCGATCCAATAAAACGAGAAGACGAAGAAGAGTCTTTAAACGAAATTGGATACGACGACATTGGTGGTTGTCGCAAGGAACTAGCTCAAATAAGAGAAATGGTAGAATTACCCCTTCGTCATCCACAATTGTTTAAATCTATTGGAGTAAGACCACCCATGGGTATTCTTCTCTACGGGCCTCCAGGAACTGGAAAAACCCGTATTGCAAAAGCCGTCGCAAACGAAACTGGATCTTTTTTCTTCTTGATCAACGGACCAGAAGTAATGAGCAAACTTGCAGGTGAGTCTGAAAGCAATTTGAGAAAAGCTTTCGAGGAAGCTGAAAAAAATGCACCGGCCATCATTTTCATTGATGAAGTCGATGCCATCGCACCCAACAGAGAAAAAACTCACGGAGAGGTTGAGAAAAGACTTGTGTCACAGCTGCTGACTTTGATGGACGGAGTTAAAAAGCGAAATCGGGTTATCGTCATGGCTGCGACTAACAGGCCTAATAGCATTGACCCTGCTTTGAGACGATTTGGTCGTTTTGACAGAGAAGTTGAAATTGGCGTTCCCGACACTACCGGACGTATGGAAATTTTGCGTGTTCACACGAAAAATATGAAACTCGCAAGCGATGTTGACCTGGAAAGAGTTGCTCTTGAAACTCATGGCCACGTCGGAGCTGATCTAGCTAGTCTCTGCACTGAAGCCGCGCTTCAGCAAATTAGAGAAAAAATGGATTTGTTTGATTTAGAAGACAGTTCCATTGATGCTGAAGTTCTCGCTGGATTAGCCGTTAGTCAGGAAAACTTCACGTATGCACTGCACAAGAGTAATCCAAGTGCTCTGAGGGAAACATCTGTTGAAATTCCAAACGTTACTTGGAATGACGTCGGAGGCTTGGAACATGTCAAAAAGGAATTGCAAGAAATGGTTCAGTATCCAGTTGAACATTCAGAATTGTTTGTCAAGTTTGGTATGACACCATCAAAAGGTGTTCTCTTCTATGGACCACCTGGTTGTGGTAAAACGTTGATGGCTAAAGCAATTGCCAATGAATGCCAAGCCAATTTTATTTCTATCAAAGGCCCTGAACTACTTACCATGTGGTTTGGAGAATCAGAATCAAACGTCAGAGACATTTTCGATAAGGCTAGAGCCGCTGCTCCTTGTGTACTTTTCTTTGATGAACTTGATTCAATAGCTAAAGCTCGTGGTGGAAGCGGTGGTGATGCCGGAGGTGCTGCTGATCGCGTCATCAACCAGCTCCTCACCGAAATGGATGGAATGAATGCCAAGAAAAATGTTTTCATCATCGGAGCAACAAACAGACCGGATACTATCGATTCGGCCATTTTGCGCCCGGGACGTTTAGATCAACTGATCTACATTCCTTTGCCCGATGAAAAATCCAGAGTTTCTATTCTGAGAGCTTGTCTTAGAAAATCGCCTGTCGCCAAAGACGTCGATATCGAAAAGCTAGCTAGCTTTACTCAAGGTTTTAGCGGTGCCGATCTGACTGAGATTTGTCAGAGAGCATGTAAACTTGCTATCAGAGAATCTATTGCTAAAGAAATCGACAGAGAAAAAGAAAGTGATGAAAAAGGAGCTGACGCCATGGATGCTGAATACGATCCAGTTCCAGAAATCCGACGTGATCATTTTGAGGAAGCCATGAAGTTTGCGCGCCGTTCGGTTAGTGATATGGAGATCAGGAAATACGAGTCGTTTGCAAAGACGCTTCACCAGAGCAGAGGCATTGGATCAGATTTCAAATTTCCTACAGCTCAGGAACCTGTTTACGATCAAAATCAAGGAGATGATTTATACGATTAAGACGTATAAATATCATGAGCGGCTTTATGTTAGGTCTTGTTTGCTGCTTTTAATTTTTTTTTCTTTAAATTGTATTCTTTAATAAAGTGTTTCAGTAATAATATTGTAATAGTTTCACCATTTTATTCATTGGAATTGTTTTTCTTTACATTTCTTACGCTCACACACACGTCCAAAAAAGCAAAAATTCTTTCTATGTTAAACTAGCAGTGCCCGTAGCGGCTTCGCTCGCATGAAATTAGAGAGTTTGAACCGTGCATCCATAGTAGAGATCAATTTTTTAGGTCTCGGCTCGGCCCGTCGACAACTTAGCCCAGCCCGTTTTAAAAACCCAAACTCCTGGCCCGGCACAGCCCGTCTGAATTAGGCCCGGCCCATTCTTACAGGCTTAGAAGTTCTATATACTTGATGAAAAACTTCGGCCCGTCCCACCTTGACTTCAGGTTTGGCCCGGCCCAACTGAACACCCTAAAATCACTAAAATATCTATATACTTGGTGAAAAACCTCGGCCCGTTCCACTTTGATTTAAGGTTTGGCCTGGCCCGTGTGAAGACTCTAAAATAACGGCTTGGCCCGACCGGTGATAAACTGAACTTAGCTACTTTTAACCGGCACAAAACTTCAAAATACTAATTTTTACATTTGTAGCACTTACAGTTTTTGAGTAGCAGTTATTTTGAAATCAAATAACCCTTTTTTCCACCCCACATTTGATGTCCTGGAAACCAAATTTTTAAAAAAATGTTGAAACACTTATATCATAATTTTTTGAGTAAATACTAAATACTAATTTTGACATCTGTAGCATTCACAGTTTTTGAGTAGCAGTTACTTTAAAAACCAAAGAAAACCTTTTTCCACCCCACATTTGAGGTCCTGAAAACCAAAATTTCAAAAAATGGTGAAACACATATATCCTTATTTTTAGAGTAGAAACTAAATACTAATTTTTACTTTTGTAGCATTAACAGTTTTTGAGTAGAAGCTACTTAAAAAACCAAATAACCCAATTTTCCAACCCACATTTGAGGTCCGGGAAACCAAATTTGTAAAAAATGGTGAAACACGTATATCTTTATTTTTAGAAAAGAAACTAAATAATAATTTGTACATCTGTGGTATTTACTGTTTTTGAGTAGCAGTTACTATAAAAGACAATTAGCCCTATTTTCCACCCCACATTTGAAGTCCTGGAAACCAAATTTTCAAAAAATGCTAAAACACGTATTTCATTATTTTTGGAATAGAAACTAAATACTAATTTTTACTCCTGTAGCATTAACAGTTTTTGAGTAGAAGCTACTTTAAAAACCAAATAACCCAATTTTCCAACCCACATTTGAGGTCCGGGAAACCGAATTTTCAAAAAATGGTGAAACACGTATCTTTTTATTTTTCAAAAAGAATCTATATACCAAATTTCAAAAAAAAATTTTAGAAAAAATTTTTAGAAAAAAGTTTGTTTTCCAGTTTTTTCCCCTCAGGAGCAAAATTTTCAAAAATCCTTTCTTAGCGGATGTTTACGCTATAAAAGTAATATAAGTTCCAAATTTCACGTTCCTAGGATGAGGCGTTTGAGCTCGGCGTTGATTATCAGTCAGGACATGTTCTTTTATATATATAGATATACTAGCAGTGCCCGTAGCGGCTTCGCTCGCATAAAACTGGAGAATTTGAACCGTCCATACATAATAGAGTACTGCACGGATCAATTTTTTAGGTCTCGGCTCGGCCCGTCGACAACTTGGCCCAGTCCGTTTCAAAAACCGAAATTCCTGGCCCGGCACGGCCCGTCTAATATGGGCCCGGCCTGTTTTTACAGGCCTAGAAGTTCTCTATACTTGATGAAAAACTTCGGCCCGTCCCAGCTTGACTTCAGGTTTAGCCCGGCCCGTCGGAACACCCTAAAATCACTAAAATGTCTATATACTTGGTTAAAAAGCTCGGTCCTTACCACCTTGATTTAATGGTTTGGTCAGGGCCGTATGAAGACCCTAAAATAACGGCTTGGCCCGTTCGTCCGGTGATAAACTGAACTCATCTACTTTTAACCGGCACAAAACCTCAAAATACTAATTTTCACATCTGTAGCACTTACAGTTTTTGAGTAGCAGCTCTTTTAAAATCAAATAACCCTTTTTCCACTTCACATTTGAGGTCCTGGAAACCAAATTTTCAAAAAATTGTGAAACCCGTATATCATTATTTTTAGAGTAGAAACTAAATACTAAGTTTTACTTTTGTAGCATTAACAGTTTTTGAGTAGAAGCTACTTTAAAAACCAAATAACCCAATTTTCCAACCCACATTTGAGGTCCGGGAAACCAAATTTGTAAAAAATGGTGAAACACGTATATCTTTATTTTTAGAAAAGAAACTAAATAATAATTTTTACATCTGTGGTATTTACTGTTTTTGAGTAGCAGTTACTATAAAAGACAATTAGCCCTATTTTCCACCCCACATTTGAAGTCCTGGAAACCAAATTTTCAAAAAATGCTAAAACACGTATTTCATTATTTTTGGAGTAGAAACTAAATACTAATTTTTACTCCTGTAGCATTAACAGTTTTTGAGTAGAAGCTACTTTAAAAACCAAATAACCGATTTTCCAACCCACATTTGAGGTCCGGGAAACCGAATTTTCAAAAAATGGTGAAACACGTATCTTTTTATTTTTCAAAAAGAATCTATATACCAAATTTCAAAATCTCCTCATTTTTGGTTTTCGAGATATACATTGTTTTAGAAAAAAGTTTGTTTTCCAGTTTTTTCCCCTCAAGAGCAAAATTTTCAAAAATCCTTTCTTAGCGGATGTTTACGCTATAAAAGTAATATAAGTTCCAAATTTCACGTTCCTAGGATGAGGCGTTTGAGCTCGGCGTTGATTATCAGTCAGTCATCTGTCAGTCAGTCAGTCAGTCAGTCAGTCAGTCAGTCAGGACATGTTCTTTTATATATATAGACTAGCAGTGCCCGTAGCGGCTTCGCTCGCATGAAATTAGAGAGTTTGAACCGTGCATCCATAGTAGAGATCAATTTTTTAGGTCTCGGCTCGGCCCGTCGACAACTTAGCCCAGCCCGTTTTAAAAACCTAAACTCCTGGCCCGGAACAGCCCGTTTGAATTAGGCCCGGCCCATTCTTACAGGCCTAGAAGTTCTATATACTTGATGAAAAACTTCGGCCCGTCCCACCTTGACTTCAGGTTTGGCCCGGCCCAACTGAAGACCATAAAATCACTAAAATATCTATATACTTGGTGAAAAACCTCGGCCCGTCCCACTTTGATTTAAGGTTTGGCCTGGCCCGTGTGAAGACTCTAAAACAACGGCTTGGCCCAACCGGTGATAAACTGGACTTAGCTACTTTTAACCGGCACAAAACTTCAAAATACTAATTTTTACATTTGTAGCACTTACAGTTTTTGAGTAGCAGTTATTTTGAAATCAAATAACCCTTATTTCCACCCCACATTTGAGGTCCTGGAAACCAAATTTTTAAAAAATGTTGAAACACTTATATCATTATTTTTTGAGTAAATACTAAATACTAATTTTGACATCTGTAGCATTCACAGTTTTTGAGTAGCAGTTACTTTAAAAACCAAAGAAACCTTTTTCCACCCCACATTTGAGATCATGAAAACCAAAATTTCATATATCCTTATTTTTAGAGTAGAAACTAAATACTAATTTTTACTTTTGTAGCATTTACAGTTTTTGAGTAGCAGTTACTTTAAACACCAAGTAACCCAATTTTCCACCCCACATTTGAGGTCCTGAAAACTAAATTTTCAAAAAATAGGGAAACACGTATATCATTATTTTTAGAGTAGAAACTAAATACTAATTTTTACTTTTGTAGCATTTACAGTTTTTGAGTATCAGTTACTTTAAAAACCAAGTAATCCTATTGTCCAGCCCAAATTTAAGGTCCTGGAAACCAAATTTATAAAAAAAATGGTGAAACACGTATATCTTTATTTTTAGAATAGAAACTAAATACTAATTTTTAAATCTGTGGTATTTACAGTTTTTGAGTAGCAGTTACTTTAAAAAACAAATAACCCTATTTTCCACCCCACATTTGAAGTCCTGGAAATCAAATTTTCAAAAAATGCTAAAACACGTATTTCATTATTTTTGGAGTAAAAACTAAATACTAATTTTAACTCCTGTAGCATTAACAGTTTTTGAGTAGAAGCTACTTTAAAAACCAAATCACCCAATTTTCCAACCCACATTTGAGGTCCGGGAAACCGAATTTTCAAAAAATGGTGAAACACGTATCTTTTTATTTTTCAAAAAGAATCTATATACCAAATTTCACAATCTCCTCATTTTTGGTTTTCGAGATATACATTGTTTTAGAAAAAAAGTTTGTTTTCCAGTTTTTTCTCCTCAGGAGCAAAATTTTCAAAAATCCTTTCTTAGCGGATGTTAACGCTATAAAAGTAATATAAGTTCCAAATTTCACGTTCCTAGGATGAGGCGTTTGAGCTCGGCGTTGATTATCAGTCAGTCAGTCAGTCAGTCAGGACATGTTCTTTTATATATATAGATATATATATATATATATATATATATATATATATATATATATATATATATATATATATATATATATTACCACTTACAGTTTTTGAGTAGCAGTAATTTTTTTAATCAAATAACTCTATTTTGCACCTTACATTTGAGGTCCTGGAAACCAAATTTTTCAAAAAATGCTAAAACACGTATTTCATTATTTTTGGAGAAGAAACTAAATACTAATTTTTACTTCTGTAGCATTAACAGTTTTTGAGTAGCAGCTACTTTAAAAACCAAATAACCCAAAAAATGATGAAACACGTATATCTTTTTTTTTGAGTAGATACTAAGTATTAATTTTTACATCTGTGGCAATTACAGTTGTTGAGTAGCAGTTACTTTAAAAACCAAATAACCCTATTTTCCACCCCACATTTGAAGTCCTGGAAACCAAATTTTCAAAAAATTGTGAAACCCGTATATCATTATTTTTAGAGTATAAACTAAATACTAATTTTTCCTTTTTAGCATTAACTGTTTTTGAGTAGAAGCTACTTTAAAAACCAAATAACCCAATTTTCCAACCCACATTTGAGGTCCGGGAAACCAAATTTGTAAAAAATGGTGAAACACGTATATCTTTATTTTTAGAAAAGAAACTAAATAATAATTTTTACATCTGTGGTATTTACTGTTTTTGAGTAGCAGTTACAATAAAAGACAATTAGCCCTATTTTCCACCCCACATTTGAAGTTCTGGAAACCAAATTTTCAAAAAATGCTAAAACACATATTTCATTATTTTTGGAGTAGAAACTAAATACTAATTTTTACTCCGGTAGCATTAACAGTTTTTGAGTTGAAGTTACTTTAAAAACCAAATAACCCAATTTTCCAACCCACATTTGAGGTCCGGGAAACCGAATTTTCAAAAAATGGTGAAACACGTATCTTTTTATTTTTCAAAAAGAATCTATATACCAAATTTCAAAATCTCCTCATTTTTGGTTTTCGAGATATACATTGTTTTAGAAAAAAGTTTGTTTTCCAGTTTTTTCCCCTCAGGAGCAAAATTTTCAAAAATCCTTTCTTAGCGGATGTTTACGCTATAAAATTAATATAAGTTCCAAATTTCACGTTTCTAGGATGAGGCGTTTGAGCTCGGCGTTGATTATCAGTCAGTCAGTCAGTCAGTCAGTCAGTCAGTCATTCAGTCAGTCAGTCAGTCAGTCAGTCAGTCAGTCAGTCAGTCAGGACATGTTCTTTTATATATATAGATAATCCGCTATATCAAATTTATTTTTTCCAAAATTCTGTTCATATCGAAGCTTATTAACCAGTCCTATGGACAGGACAATGATGCAAAATGACATTCCGGGCGAGCTCTGGTAGCGGTATGGCATTCGCCAGTGGACCTTAGAGTCGGCCTTTCAAATTCCGCCGGCGTCACCAGCGTCTGCAAGGGGTGTAGATAAGTGCCTATAAATGGCTGCTTTTTGTTGTTCTGTAAATATTGGGCCCACGAGTGAGTAAAAGTTGGAAAAAGTGATTCGTGGCTTTGAAGTCTAACGATTAACGCCACGTTAAATATTGTCCAAATTAAATTTAATATCCGGTGTTGTTTGATTAGTTTTGTGGGAAAATCGTTTCGGCCATAAAACGCAAACTGGTTGAAAGATCTAATGCAAAGTGAATTTAGTCATCCTTTGATCATGTTCATCAAGTGTACGAAATTTTTTGGTTTCTTTTATAATATTTGCAAGATGGCAGCCTGATCACGTGACATTCGCCTTTTGTCGTCAGATTGAATGTCACTCGCAGAAATGCATTTCGAAACACATTTATTCTGTCTTTCTGTCTTTTTGTGGTTAAATTTGTTGAATCATTTTTTACTAACTTAAGTATACTTAGAACTTTGAAACGTTCAACTAGGACTTTAGCCACCTACGAAAAGAATATTCAATCATCTCCGAGTATGAATTTTTCTTGCCATGTTTTATTCCATTTTTACATGCTTTCATTTATATTATTACTAGCGGGGTTACCCGGCGTTGCCCGGGGTTTTTAGAGGTTTTTCTAATGTTTGTCTCTCTCGCTCCCGTTCCCTTCTCCACTTTCCCGTTTTCGTAGCGTTCCCGGTCGCTTTTCCGCTCTCGGTCGTTTTCGTTTTCCAGCTCCCGGTCGCTTTCCCGCTCAGAAGTTCTGTTATCGATTTTCTCTCTTGCTCGCGTTTCCTTCCAAGCTTGCTCTCCCTATTCCAGTCGCTTTCCGCGTTCCCGTCGCTTTCCGCGTTCCCGGTCGCTTTCCGCGTTCCCGGTCGCTTTCCCGTTCCCGGACGCTTTCCCGTTCCCGGTCGCTTTCCCGTTCCCGGTCGCTTTCCCGTTCTCGGTCGCTTTCCCGTTCCCGGTCGCTTTCCCGTTCCCGGTCGCTTTCCCGTTCCCGGTCGCTTTCCCGTTCCCGCTCACGCTTGCTCTCCCGTTCCCGGTCATGCTTGCTCTCCCATTCCCGGTCACGGTTGCTCTCCCGTTCCCGTTCCCGTTCCCGCTCATTTTCTCTTTTACATTCTTTCATAACTTCTGTTAGCCTATAAAACGCAAAATAGATTTGCTAAGACTATATATATATATGAATGTTTGTGGGTTAGTTTGTCTATTATAGAAACGGGAAAGCGACCCGGAACGGACAGCGAGCGGGAACAGAAAAGCAAGCGTGAGCGGGAATGGGAGAGCAAACGTGAGCGGGAACGGGGCAGCGACCGGGACGGGAAAACGACCGGGAGCGGGAAAGCGACCGGGAGCGGGAAAGCGACTGGGAGCGGGAAAGCGACCGGGAGCGGGAAAGCGACCGGCAGTGGGAAAACGACCGAAAACGGGAAAGCTAACAGGAGTGAGAAAGCAGGTGGGAAAGGAAACGGGAGAGAAAGAGACAAACATTAGAAAAACTTAAAAAAACCTGGGCAACGCCGGGTATCTCCGCTAGTATATATATATATATGTATACATAAACACAGACACAGACACACATACATGCACATACACATACATACATACACACATACATACGCACATACATATATATATAGTTCCCGCTCGCTCACCCGCTCCGCTCCGCTCATTTTGTGACGGATTTCAAAATTTTTTTTTTTTTTTTGATTTTCATTGACTCTCAAGGTTGTGTGAAAATTTCATTACGATCGGATGAAGGGTGTAGCAATGCATAAAGGACATTAACATACATATATACAAACATTCATTTTTATATATATAGATGTAAAATAGGATTATTGAAAGTTAGAGAGAAAAGGTTTTTGTGAAAAAAAATGAAATCAGTCACAAAATGAGCGGAGCGGGAACGGAAAAGCGAGCGGAAACAGGAACTAGAGAATGAGCGGGAACAGTAACAGTAAAGCAAGCGGAAACGGAAAAGCTACCAAGAGCGAAAGAGCGAATGGGAAAATGAAAGCGACCAGGAACGGGAAAACAAGCGGGAGCTGGAAAGTGGTCGGGAGCGGAAAACCTACCGAAAACGGGAAAGCGACCGGAAACGGGTGCGAGAGAAAAACGATAGAAAAACCTCTAAAAACCTATGGTAACGCCGGGTACCCTGCTAGTATTTTATAAATATGTACATATATATTAATACCGATCAGTCAGCCCTTGTCTATATATATAAAAATGAATGTTTGTATTTATGTTAATGTCCTTTATGCATTGCTACACCATTCATCCGATCGTAATGAAATTTTCACACAACCTTGAGAGTCAATGAAAATCAAAAGTAAAAAAAATTTTTTTGAAATCCGTCACAAAATGAGCGGAGCGGAGCGGGTGAGCGAGCGGGAACTATATATATATGTATGTGCGTATGTATGTGTGTATGTATGTATGTGTATGTGCATGTATGTGTGTCTGTGTGTGTGTTTATGTATGTACTAGCGGAGATACCCGGCGTTGCCCAGGTTTTTTGAGGTTTTTCTAATGTTTGTCTCTTTCTCTCCCGTTTCCTTTCCCACCTGCTTTCCCACTCCTGTTAGCTTTTCCGTTTTCGGTCGTTTTCCCACTGCCGGTCGCTTTCCCGCTCCCGGTCGCTTTCCCGCTCCCGGTCGCTTTCCCGCTCCCGGTCGCTTTCCCGCTCCCGGTCGCTTTCCCGCTCCCGGTCGTTTTCCCGTCCCGGTCGCTGCCCCGTTCCCGCTCACGTTTGCTCTCCCATTCCCGCTCACGCTTGCTTTTCTGTTCCGGCTCGCTGTCCGTTCCGGGTGCTTTCCCGTTTCTATAATAGACAAACTAACCCACAAACATTCATATCTTATATATAAAAATGAAATGTTTGTTTGTTTGTTTGTTCGGACATAAAATGTAAACGGCAGAACAGATTTAATTGAAATTTGGCACACTTATGTATCTTATTCAAGCGGTGGTTTCTGTAAAATTTTAAATAAATTGGTTTCTCCGTTGATGTTTTATGGACAAAAAACGTTTTGGTCAGCGGTAGTAAGTTGGAGTAAATTTTTTTTCTACAAAATAAAATAAAATTAATTTATAGTTAAATTATACAAAATATTTTTAATTTTTTTTTAAGTTTTAAAGGTTTTAAATATAAATATTAAATTAAATAAATATGTGTGTTGTTTAGTGCCGCCCATAGATATCTATGGTGCCGCCGGATACCTTTGTTTTGATTTCATAGAGCTCATTGAGGCTCATTCTCTTCCGAACCTCCGATACGACAGCTCTGCTATCGGTAAACTTTATATTTGATTTTAGCAACTTATTTTTTAAATCTAGATAACTTTGGATTTCAGGACTAATCAATAAATTGCAGGTGGAATTTTTTCTATTTAGAGATATTTTGTGCTTCACAGAAAGAGTTCCAGACTTAACAAATTAAAATAAAATCAAATTAGAAATTCATTGTTCATATCTCCCATTCAAAAGTAAGTGGCAAAGCTTTGGTAATTTGTCTTTAGTTTTTAAAATCATGATTTACTGTGTATCTTTCAATTTGTTTCGTTTGTTGCCTTGCACGTGTTTAATTATGTTATATTATTATTAATTATTATAAGTTTATCATTATGCTCTAACATTTTGTGTTTTACAAAAAGGAGTTGCAGATTGGAAAAATAAATTTAAATTCATTGTTCATATTTATCGTTCAAGGCTTCTGACTTCAATTCTTCCTCATCTAATATTGTTGAGCGACGAGCTTGCTATCAGCCTATCGGTAAATGAAATTTTTTTGGGCAGGTAGGTTTTTTTTTATGTGATGGCATTACAACCATTATTATTCACGAGTAGTTATGACTATAAGATTATGAATTAATTTATCGGTCTTATTTTATTTTTTACTTTTCAGAGGAAATTAGAAAATTACATTTTAAAGAAAATCTTACATGCAACACCAATTTATTGTAAAAGTTTCACTGATATATGAGGTGCATGAAATTTGAAAGAAATGAAAGCAAGTGCAGTATTTTTGTGTTTCAACAAAATCATGAACAAAGTTCTCAAGCCAGCCTATCAATCTGCTGCTGTTTTGTTCAATTTATAATTGCATCATTTGCTAAATAAAAGTGGTACTCTTCGATTGTTCCAAATTGATGATCTCAGAAAACTCTCGGAAAATTCATTAAGTTAATGCTTTGAAGGTTTTTAATATTATTATTACTTTATGTTTTATTTCAATCTGTGTTTTATATCACATTTTTCAAAGCCACGGGTCAACATTTATTAACATGCCACATGTAGCGTTATATGCTTTCTGTAGACATGACACTTAAAAACTAAGAACAACTCAAAAACTAAGACTAGCGATTTTACGAAAAGCAGCTGTTGAACAGTGTGTGATAAATCTATTGTAAGCATTTATAATCTTACAAGTATTTAAAATAAATATAACCTGTTGAGATATATGAGCGGATTTTAACATTATTGCAGCCGTTAACTAATAAAATTTTTTTTTTTCAGCTTCAGTCAATCATAATAAGCCTTTGCAGAAGATCACACTTGCAGAGTGGAACCAATACATTAAAGAACACTAATTAAAATTGAGGAAGTTCAGACGTAACTAAACGAGCAAACCAAACAACAAAGTGTTAACGAGAGAACAGATCAATTTTGATGACTGTGCACAGCATTCCGCTACAGCCCATCTAAGCCACATTGGGAAGGCTCTAAAATTTAATGAAGGAACAGAAGAGCAAAAAGAAGAGCAAGCTGGAGCGGTAAAGCGTAAAAGCAACCGGGATCGGGAAAAGTAAAAGAGACCGGGGCCGCAAAAGCGACCGTGAGCAGAAATGCGACCAGGAGTGAGAAAGCGACATGGAACGGGAAAGCAAGCGGTTAAGGAAACCGGAACCAGAGAGAAAACGATAAAAAGCCTTTAAAATCCCCGGGCAACGCCGGGTAACCCAGCTAGTATATATATATATATAGTCTTAGCAAATCTATTTTGCGTTTTATAGGCTAACAGAAGTTATGAAAGAATGTAAAAGAGAAAATGAGCGGGAACGGAAACGGGAACGGGAGAGCTACCGTGACCGGGAATGGGAGAGCAAGCATGACCGGGAACGGGAGAGCAAGCGTGAGCGGGAACGGGAAAGCGACCGGAAACGGGAAAGCGACCGGGAACGGGAAAGCGACCGAGAACGGGAAAGCGACCGGGAACGGGAAAGCGACCGGGAACGGGAAAGCGACCGGGAACGCGGAAAGCGACCGGGAACGCGGAAAGCGACCGGGAACGCGGAAAGCGACTGGAATCGGGAGAGCAAGCTTGGAAGGAAACGCGAGCAAGAGAGAAAATCGATAACAGAACTTCTGAGCGGGAAAGCGACCGGGAGCTGGAAAACGACCGAGAGCGGAAAAACGACCGGGAACGCTACGAAAACGGGAAAGTGGAGAAGGGAACGGGAGCGAGAGAGACAAATATTAGAAAAACCTCTAAAAACCGGGAAAGTGGAGAAGGGAACGGGAGCGAGAGAGACAAGCATTAGAAAAACCTCTAAAAACCCCGGGCAACGCCGGGTAACCCCGCTAGTTTTTAATAAATCTATTAAAATTGTAGTTGTCATGAATTTACGAGATTAGGAAAGTTTGGCTAGAAAAAAGATTAATGCAAAGTGGTCAATCGTTTTCAACAGAACATATTTGAAAAACAAGTAAATGAAAAATCAAGTTTTTTAAAACAAACTTTAATTTTAAATACACTCGATTAAGAAATACGAAAGATGTTCAAATTAGGTTGTTTTTTATTACCAATGCTTTTATTAACTCGTCGGCTCTGTTTCTCTGTCTGTTTCTCTGTCTGTCTGTTTCTCTGTCTGTTTCAAATCTTGCAATCAATTTTTGAGTCACTTCCTGATGATAGATTTTTTCAAATTTTGCACACATGCTTAAAATAGAAGACAATGCAATATTCAATTATTAGTTTTACAATAAGTCAATTAATTTAGATAATTTTAATTAATTTCGATATTTCGATATAATTAAGATATTTCGACTTTAACATAAAATAAAAGAGTAATATAAGAAAAAATTGATTGCAAAATTTGTGTTTTAATTACATATAAGAGCATTGGTTTTAAAAATTCGTTTTTAATTTACTTGTTTTTAATTGAATCATGTATTGTCATCCAATAAAAACCTATGCTGAAAGTTTCAGCTTTCTAGCTAGTCAAAAAACTGGTTAAATTTTACTTTCAAGATTTGAGTACAGAGAAAGCCACACACACACACACACACAAACAGAGATTGTAACCTAAATTAAAATTTGTAAAAACATTACGCCTAAATACCATTAAAATATATAAATATATATACATTTATATATGTATATATATATATATGTATGTATATGTATATATGTGTATATATATATATATATATATATATATGTATATACATATATATATAAGTATATATATATATATATAAATATATATATGTGTATATATATGTATATATGTATATAGGTATATATAAATGTATATATATATATATATATATATATATATATATATATATATATATATATATATATTTGTATCATCGATATGTTTAGTCTTTTTCCGAATTTTAGACCCTTAAATCAACTTTTTCTTAATCAAACAGGATTTAATCTAAATTTCAATTGATTAAGCAAATACAACTTTAATTCAATTTATAGTATAACAACAGAAAATGGCAAATAACGAGAACAAAGAAGATTTGTCTACTGCTATTTTAAAGAGGAAACCAAAGCCAAACCGTCTCTTAGTTGCAGAATCAACAAATGATGATAGTTCATTGGTCACATTGTCCCAGGCAAAGATGGATGAATTGCAGATTTTCCGTGGTGATTCAGTTCTCCTGAAAGGCAAAAGAAGACAAGAAACTGTTTGCATTGCGTATGATGATAAAGAACTAAGTGACGAAAAAATTGGAATGAATCGGAGTGTTAGGAATAACTTGAGAGTGAAAATTGGAGATGTTGTTAGCTTGCATAACTGCGCGGAGATCAAATATGGAACACGTGTTCATATTTTGCCCATAGATGACACGGTTGAAGGCCTGACTGGAAACATTTTCGAAGCATATCTCAAGCCTTACTTTTTAGAGGCTTACCGACCTGTTCATAAAGGAGATGTTTTTGTTGTAAGAGGAAATATGCGGGCTGTAGAGTTTAAAGTAATTGAAACCGAACCTTCTCCATTTTGTATTGTTGCTCCCGACACGGTCATTCATTGTGACGGCGATCCAATAAAACGAGAAGACGAAGAAGAGTCTTTAAACGAAATTGGATACGACGACATTGGTGGTTGTCGCAAGGAACTAGCTCAAATAAGAGAAATGGTAGAATTACCCCTTCGTCATCCACAATTGTTTAAATCTATTGGAGTAAGACCACCCATGGGTATTCTTCTCTACGGGCCTCCAGGAACTGGAAAAACCTGTATTGCAAAAGCAGTCGCAAACGAAACTGGATCTTTTTTCTTCTTGATCAACGGACCAGAAGTAATGAGCAAACTTGCAGGTGAGTCTGAAAGCAATTTGAGAAAAGCTTTCGAGGAAGCTGAAAAAAATGCACCGGCCATCATTTTCATTGATGAAGTCGATGCCATCGCACCCAACAGAGAAAAAACTCACGGAGAGGTTGAGAAAAGACTTGTGTCACAGCTGCTGACTTTGATGGACGGAGTTAAAAAGCGAAATCGGGTTATCGTCATGGCTGCGACTAACAGGCCTAATAGCATTGACCCTGCTTTGAGACGATTTGGTCGTTTTGACAGAGAAGTTGAAATTGGCGTTCCCGACACTACCGGACGTATGGAAATTTTGCGTGTTCACACGAAAAATATGAAACTCGCAAGCGATGTTGACCTGGAAAGAGTTGCTCTTGAAACTCATGGCCACGTCGGAGCTGATCTAGCTAGTCTCTGCACTGAAGCCGCGCTTCAGCAAATTAGAGAAAAAATGGATTTGTTTGATTTAGAAGACAGTTCCATTGATGCTGAAGTTCTCGCTGGATTAGCCGTTAGTCAGGAAAACTTCACGTATGCACTGCACAAGAGTAATCCAAGTGCTCTGAGGGAAACATCTGTTGAAATTCCAAACGTTACTTGGAATGACGTCGGAGGCTTGGAACATGTCAAAAAGGAATTGCAAGAAATGGTTCAGTATCCAGTTGAACATTCAGAATTGTTTGTCAAGTTTGGTATGACACCATCAAAAGGTGTTCTCTTCTATGGACCACCTGGTTGTGGTAAAACGTTGATGGCTAAAGCAATTGCCAATGAATGCCAAGCCAATTTTATTTCTATCAAAGGCCCTGAACTACTTACCATGTGGTTTGGAGAATCAGAATCAAACGTCAGAGACATTTTCGATAAGGCTAGAGCCGCTGCTCCTTGTGTACTTTTCTTTGATGAACTTGATTCAATAGCTAAAGCTCGTGGTGGAAGCGGTGGTGATGCCGGAGGTGCTGCTGATCGCGTCATCAACCAGCTCCTCACCGAAATGGATGGAATGAATGCCAAGAAAAATGTTTTCATCATCGGAGCAACAAACAGACCGGATACTATCGATTCGGCCATTTTGCGCCCGGGACGTTTAGATCAACTGATCTACATTCCTTTGCCCGATGAAAAATCCAGAGTTTCTATTCTGAGAGCTTGTCTTAGAAAATCGCCTGTCGCCAAAGACGTCGATATCGAAAAGCTAGCTAGCTTTACTCAAGGTTTTAGCGGTGCCGATCTGACTGAGATTTGTCAGAGAGCATGTAAACTTGCTATCAGAGAATCTATTGCTAAAGAAATCGACAGAGAAAAAGAAAGTGATGAAAAAGGAGCTGACGCCATGGATGCTGAATACGATCCAGTTCCAGAAATCCGACGTGATCATTTTGAGGAAGCCATGAAGTTTGCGCGCCGTTCGGTTAGTGATATGGAGATCAGGAAATACGAGTCGTTTGCAAAGACGCTTCACCAGAGCAGAGGCATTGGATCAGATTTCAAATTTCCTACAGCTCAGGAACCTGTTTACGATCAAAATCAAGGAGATGATTTATACGATTAAGACGTATAAATATCATGAGCGGCTTTATGTTAGGTCTTGTTTGCTGCTTTTAATTTTTTTTTCTTTAAATTGTATTCTTTAATAAAGTGTTTCAGTAATAATATTGTAATAGTTTCACCATTTTATTCATTGGAATTGTTTTTCTTTACATTTCTTACGCTCACACACACGTCCAAAAAAGCAAAAATTCTTTCTATGTTAAATTGAACAGTAAAATAAAAGTTTTATTAACCAAAAATAAGAATAAATTTTTGCTCTTTCATATTTTAAATTTATTTAAACAGTGTTTTTCAACTCTTTATTCTAATTAAATTAACTTTATGGCCAGTCTTGCTTGCTTGCGGGAATGTTTGCAAACCTTGAAAGTAATATTTAACTAACTTCCCGTCATCCAATCGAGCTGAAATTTGAAAAATAAGCTCACTCATGCATTCTGTTAAAGTTTAAATTTTTTTTGTAAAAAATTGTTTCATAATTAAAAATAATTATCTATATTTTAAAACAATAACAAATCAAACACAGTTATATAGATGTTTACATATATAAATTACAAAAAAAATTTAAAATAAAAAATTTGCATAAAACTGTTGAATAGCTGCTAAAATGATCCTGCTGTCTCAAGATGTCAGTTTGACAATTCCAGTAAAAACTGTTTTGTGGCACTTCAAGAAAGCTGGTCGATATTTAACCTAAACAATCAACATTTTTGTAATAGAAATATTAGTAATTTCATCGACTATCAGCATGCAAAATTCAGATTCACAAATTTCATTCGTTATCGTTTCTTGAACAACAGTATTTATGCATTCAACAAATTCAAATGCATACTTTTTGCTTCGTCAACTCTCCGGAATAGTCAGATATTTAGATAAATGGTCATGAATATCCAAAACTGCCTAGCATTGATGCATTCATGGACATTGCTAACAAAATATTGTCAATTAGAATTTTTACTTGCTTACCCGAACAGTGCTGACGATTGCTATTTTATAATCTCGTCTCTCGATCAATGGTTAATTCTGTTAACAACTTATTTATACTGCTTCCGGACTTCAGTGTTTTCAATTTTACAAATAAATCCAAATGTAACTTTTGTATTATATTTCTTTTCATGTAATCCATTGATCCTAGAATTTGCCTAACACAAAATCGCAGTTAGAATTAGCATTAGAACAGATCCTACAAATAACCAGTGGCGTAGCTATCGTGGGGCGGTAGGGGCGGTGATTTGAAAAGCTTGCCAAGAAAACGGATAAACGTAAAGTGGTTATCGTTTTCAATAGAGAATATTTGAAAGAAAACATTAGGCCTAAAGACGTTCAAAATATATAAATACCTCTACATTTATATATGCACTAGCGGGGGCACCCGGCGTTGCCCGGGGTTTTTAGAGGTTTTTCTAATGTTTGTCTCTCTCGCTACCGTTTCCTTCTCCGCTTTCCCGTCGCTTCCCGGTCGCTTTTCCGCTACCGGTCGCTTTCCCGCTCTCGGTCGCTTTTCCGCTAACGGTCGCTTTCCCGCTCTCGGTCGTTGTTTTCCAACTCCCGGTCGCTTTCCCGCTCCCGGTTCCTTTCCCGTTCTCGGTCGCTTTCCCTTTCCCGCTATATCTTTCGCTGGTTGGTACAGACAGCTGCATGATTCTACTTTTTTTTTTATATCAGTAAGGCTTCAATCTCTAGTTAAATATTCAAACTTGTCTATGGAGGATATGCCATAGGCATCGCAACCGGGGGGACAGGGGGACATGTTCCCTCACTATTGTTGAGTTGGGGACATCATTGTATTTGTCTCCCCCACTTTTACATTGTCATGGTTTTTTTTCTTTAGGCCATAAAATTCGCGACCACAGTTGAGCAGTTTTTTAATATAATCTTGTGATGATGTAGTATAGCAAGATGTGCTTATGGAGAATGAGACCAGAAAAATTTCAAACTTCATGCAATTTTTTAAGCTTTGATCTGAATATGACAACGCCTTAGTTGAATGGCTGCGTCGATCCAAACCTCTTACCCATCCAGAAATTCGAAATGAGATGATATCTCTCATGGCTGATCAATTGCAGAGTAATTTTTTAGATGAGATAAATTTTCGAAATATGGCTACTACGCCTTAATAGGTGATGGTACAACTGATTCTACCAAAATGGATCAGATGTCCATTTGCACCAGGCTTGTAAATGACAATTTAATACCTGAAGAAATATTTTTAGGGATCTACTCAATCTTCCTCTGTGGCAATAACGGTTGGACTTATTGAAGATTTTTTACTACGTTTCAATCTATTTTTGTTGGGATTCCAAGGACAGCGCTATGATGGAGCCGCTAATATGAAGGAAACCTTTTCAGGTGCGCAGGCTCGTTTTCTTGAAAAGGAACCGCGGGCGACTTTCGATCACTGCAGCAACCACTGCGTGAATCTGGCCACGCAAGAATCCTCTTCGTTAACACACTCTACAATAGTCCACAATATTCCCACAAATGTGCCATTTTATTCAAAGAATCCCGAGTGCATAAAATAATTTTGACCAACGTGCTGGCAGAACTCAATGAGCATGAGGAGAAGGACAATTCAACTGAGTATGGATCAAGGAGTTCTTTTTCCAGCTAAAAACTATTTGCTCCACAAAATGATCTGTCCGTGCAACGGCTCTACAGAAGATGATAGATAATTACCATGCTACAATCGTTGCTCTGCATGAAGTTTCTGAGACAGTGCATGGAGAAAACGCAACGAAAGCCAGAGGAATCCACGATCAACTTGAGGTAGGGGGAATTAAACCCGGAATGCTGCAAAAAACACAACAAGTGGCTGGTACACAAATTGCTTTTAAAAATATTACGAAGAGATTCTTAACTTTACGTTAGGACGATAGGTGCGTGCTTACAAAAATTTTCTGAATACCAGCTCAAGCAACCTTCAGCTCTACGTTCAAGAAGTCAAGAAAGCTGCCCAAGAAGCTTCAGCACACTAACACCCGGTAGGTAGAGCTTCATGAATTCACTCCTGAGAAAGATTAAAAAAATTACTTCAAAGCCATCGACTTGGTGGTCTCTGAATTAGAGCGCCGCTCTAAGTGGATACAGTAGTGGTAATCTCAGACGAACTTTGAGGCGTGCCTTAAGGTGTATACAAAATTTGACAGACGTAAAAAATTACAGCTACGCATGGTAAGTGGAATAGAAGCTGCTGGAGTTTACAAAGCGTTGTTTCTTAAATTGCGAAGCTACCAAAACAAATTCGAGGACTTTTTGCTGTAGTCGATCGTCTTCTAAGTATTCTGTTGGTTATACCAACCTCAAATGCCATTCCAGTGCGAAGTTTTTCTACTTTGGGTCGCCTAAAGACATGGCTGAAAACGACGATTCCACAAAATTGTTTGAATAATTGCGCGCTGTTGCATGTGCACCAGAAGAGGATTGACACAGTCGATTCGGGCTTACTTTGCCGCCAGTCTGTTAGTTTGTCTGAATATCGGCATGACATTTTTGGCAACCTTTGGTATCGTATATTTATGCACAAAGGTGATTCAAATAAAATTATAGTTGATGAGTGATTGTTGTAGAAATGCACATTTCATTAATACAAGCAAGTTACAAACTTTTATATTTGAGATTACAGAATAAAAAATTAATTCGTTCTCAAAAGTTGTCCCCTCACTTTTAAAAACGATGCGACGTGCCTAGGATGTGCCCAGTGTTTCTTCTACTTCATAGGCAGGCAATTGACAAAGTTGATTTGAAAGTCAGGAAGTTCACAACTAGTTTGTACTTGGATGAACTGTGTCTTTGATATCAAGAAAAGATAGACGTTTGCATAATATTTTATGTTGCTGGCTTTCTTCTAAAGTCTTTGACAAAAAAAAGTTGCTCTGCATGCCAAGCTTTTTTAAAAGCAAGTGATGACACACCAACAATAACAATTGAAGACTTTTCTGACATTACAGAAAAAGAAGCTTTGAAAAAATCAAGATTTTTTGACCAGATCAACAACGGAGGCGTATTTACTCCCAGGGACTTTTTCTACATGTCATGCTTGTATGGTTAGACCTTCTAGCACAAAATCATGCAAAATGAAGATGCAAAAAATGTTTTCTTGACATTACCCCACTCCTGTACGTAGAGAAGCTGGTAAACTCCTAGTCTAGACACAAGGACTAGAAGCCAGATCAAAAGGTTTAGGTATTGATATCTTCCAATAAATTCTCATCTCAGTGTTAATTAAACTGTTGGTTTAAATTCTGCTTTCAGGTTCTGTGGAATTTTAAACCTGCATATCATCCATTTTCATCACTGATTACAACAGTTGTATCAAATATTATAATGGTAAATCATTTGATGGCACATGTTTGACTGCTGGTAAAAGGTATTTTGAGAAATTTGACAAAAACAAACAGCAGCCTATTTATTTTTTAAAAGCAAGTGATGACACACCAACAATAACAATTGAAGACTTTTCTGGCATTACAGAAAAAGAAGCTTTGAAAAAATCAAGATTTTTTGACCAGATCAACAACGGAGGCGTATTTACTCCCAGGGACTTTTTCTACATGTCATGCTTGTATGGTTAGACCTTCTAGGTTCTGTGGAATTTAAAACCTGCATATCATCCATTTTCATCACTGATTACAACAGTTGTATCAAATATTATAATGGTAAATCATTTGATGGCACATGTTTGACTGCTGGTAAAAGGTATTTTGAGAAATTTGACAAAAACATGTCATAATTTTATAAATTATGTAGACAGAATGGTGTGTAGTAAAAGGGTCCATCAGCATAAATATATTCAAAAAGCAGTGATGGAGCTCTGCATTATACTTAACTGACAAGGCAACCCAGCGTTGCTCAGGGTTTGTTAAAGTTTTGTCTCGTTTTTTCACAATTAAACGTACATTAATGAACCGATTTTTATTTTTAATAGCTTAAAACTTTTATCTTTATAAAAACTACCTCCGTGCAAATTCTTTTACACAATAACCAGCAATTCAGATGTGATAAACGAAAAAACACAAAAACTCGGAAACACACATTGCCTTTTACATATAAAGATTTGTAAATGTGGTAGCGACCTCTAAATGAGTTCGGATTTACTAAAACATTTTGTGATTTTTTTCCTGCTTATGAACATGTTTGAAGAGTGCCCCATTGAAATATCCAATTTTCAAAATTAAGGACCACTTTAATATACATACATACATACCTACATACATACACACATACATACATACATATATTTTATTTTATTTATTTTATTTTATTTTATTTGTTTTATTGTCAACATATCTGCATAATAAAATAAAATGTCAACAGGGAGACTACTAATAAGCAATGCTTGTAGTGTAGCCACCCTTTACAAAAAGAAACAAAAATCACACACACACACAAAATCAAATATAAACACAATGCTCAGTTTTTCATAGAAACGATTGTAAATTATGTTCACAAATAAATTTCTTGACAAGAATTTTAAAAATGTGAACTGAAGATGCACATCTGATGTCTTCTGGTAAAATGTTCCATAATTTTGGTCCAATGAGGTAAATACTTGTAGAAAGTATTTTCAATCTGCAGTAAGGTAAATGAAAGATACCTGTATGTCTTGTTTGTCTATTTTTTATATCTGATGATAACATAAAATTATCAAAGACAGGGCAATGCATAATATTATTAATTAGCTTAAACATGAAAACCAAGATGCTATAGCAATGAATTTGTCTTGGTGTTAACATATTTAGGGTTTTGATATAATTATCAACATTGTCCGTTCTTCCAAGTCCGTAGAGCATTCTAACAAAACGATTCTGGATTACTGAAAGGGTACGCATAGAGGAAACAGGACTGTTTCCCCAAATCAAATTACAATAAGTAATATGTAGGTAGATCAAAAAGTAATAAAGATGACATATAATATCATGATTCAAACGATTTCTGAACCTTGATAATAATCCAACAGATTTGCTCATTTTTCTTCTAACAGCATTTATATGATCTGTCCAGGACAGACTTTCCGTAATGGTAACACCAAGAAACTTTGTGAACCCCACTCTAGGCAGTGAAGTTCCACCATATTCAATACGAAATAGAGGAAGAGCATTCATTTTAATTTTTGGTCCAAATATCATGTAGTTTGTTTTGCTGAAGTTAATTTTGAGACGATTGGCAGAGAACCAATGAGAAAATTTCACTAATTCAATATTCATCACAGCTGTAACTTCATCTAAAGAATTTCCAGAATAAAACAAATTGGTGTCATCAGCATATAATATTGTAGAGAGCAGTTTAAAAGTTTCAAATATGTCATTAACAAAGATGTTGAAAAGTAGTGGGCCTAGGATTGAACCTTGTGGAACTCCTATGGATATGCCCCTCAAAACAGAGTTTGTGTCGCCAAGAGAAACTAGTTGTCTTCTATCTTTCAAATAGTTAACAAACCATAAATGTGCAGTCCCACGAATACCATAGTGTGAGATCTTATTCAGCAGAATGTCGTGATTGATAGTATCAAAAGCTATGCTAAGATCAATGAAATCACCCACTGTGAGATGCTTGTTGTTCATTTGCTGTAGTAGTTGCTGGGTGAGATTGATGAGAGCAAGAACAGTGGAACTATTTGCTTTAAATCCAAATTGGTTGCTATGAATGACGTGGTGCTTGTTGAAAAAAGATGTGATTCTATTGAACATAAGTTTTTCCAGGAGTTTTGAGATTGGAGACAAGAGTGATATAGGTCTGTAATTATCAAGGGATTCCTTGTCACCCTTTTTAAAAATTGGAATAACTTTTTATGTCTTTAATGGATCGGGAAATATGCCTTTCTTGAATGAGAGATTAAAAATATGACAAAGAGGACTGGATATGGAGTTTATTATCGACTTGAGCAAAAAATTACTTAAATCATCTATGGCATATATATGTATATATATACATATATATATAAATATATATATATATATATATATAAATATATATATATATATATATATATATATATATATATATATATATATATATAAGACGGGAGTACTATTGTAAAAACAGAAGACATAAAGTGGAGTGAAACTGCGTTATATATTGTTGGGTGTTTGATATAAAGTGAAAAACGGTTTTGGAAGATGTGTAAACTTACTAGAAATCGACTTCAAAAACCACGAAGCAACCAGCGTTTTCGTGGTTTTTGAAGTCGATTTCTAGAAAGTTTACACATCTTCCAAAACCGTTTTTCATTTTATATATGGTAGACGTGTTGGTCTGGTAGACGTGTTGGTCTAGTGGTATAGATACCGGCTTTGAGAGTCGTAGGACCCGGTTCGATTCCTGGTCCAGGCACGTAATTTCCTTGAGCAAGAAACTAACTCACATGTGCTCACGTCAACTCAGCGTTATCTAGGGTTAACTCATGTCTATGAAAATAGCGTGTTCTTCGAAGTTTCCGATCCAAAGGAACCTTCGTAAGCGCCTCTGACTTATCTGGCGCTATATAAATTCATTATTATTTATTATTATTATTATATCAAACACCCAACAATATATAACGCAGTTTCACTCCACTTTATGTCTTCTGTTTTTACAATAGTACTCCCGTCTTTTATATACCATGTACCTCGCTTTAATTTTACTTCACACTATTTTACCTGTTCGCATTATATTCATCGCCTAATCGTCTGGTTTTAAGTAAGCACGTTTTACCATTATTCTAATTTCACTTCGTTCGTTTTTGAATATTCGCATTATTTTCTATTCAAGGGCTCTGATGATGGCTTTCGAGCCGAAACTGTACAGTAAGCCCGCTACGAAAATTAATAAAGAATTTTACTCAAAAAACAAAATCGTTGTCCGTAGATTGGAATCTTATGTTAAAAAATAATAAACAAAAAATGGGCAGTTATTTTTAATGGAGCATGCATGAAAGAAAATCTACTGCCGAGTTATGCAAAAAACACAAAATATATATATATATATATATATATATATATATATATATATATATATATATATATATATATATATATATATATATATATATATATATATATATATATATATATATATATATATATATATATATATATATATTAAAGTGGTCCTTAATTTTAAAAATTGGATATTTCAATTGGGCACTCTTCAAAATTGTTCACAAGCAGGAAAAAAAATCACAACATATATATATATATATATATATATATATATATATATATATATATATATATATATATATATATATATATATATATATATATATATATATATATATATATATATATATATATATAAGTATATATATATATATATGTGTATATATATGTATATATGTATATATAAATGATATATATATGATATATATATATATATATATATATATATATATATATATATATATATATATATATATATATATATATATATATATATATATATATATATATTTGTATCAGTGATATGTTTAATCTTTTTCCGAAATTTAGACCCCTAAATCTACTTTTTTTAAATCAAACAGGATTTAATCTACATTTCAATTGATTAAGCAAAAACAACTTTAATTCTATTTATAGTATAACAACAGAAAATGGCAAATAACGAGAACAAAGAAGATTTGTCTACTGCTATTTTAAAGAGAAAACCAAAGCCAAACCGTCTCTTAGTTGCAGAATCAACAAATGATGATAGTTCATTGGTCACATTGTCCCAGGCAAAGATGGATGAATTGCAGATTTTCCGTGGTGATTCAGTTCTCCTGAAAGGCAAAAGAAAACAAGAAACTGTTTGCATTGCGTATGATGATAAAGAACTAAGTGACGAAAAAATTGGAATGAATCGGAGTGTTAGGAATAACTTGAGAGTGAAAATCGGAGATGTTGTTAGCTTGCATAACTGCGCGGAGATCAAATATGGAACACGTGTTCATATTTTGCCCATAGATGACACGGTTGAAGGCCTGACTGGAAACATTTTCGAAGCAAATCTCAAGCCTTACTTTTTAGAGGCTTACCGACCTGTTCATAAAGGTGATGTTTTTGTTGTAAGAGGAAATATGCGGGCTGTAGAGTTTAAAGTAATTGAAACCGAACCTTCTCCATTTTGTATTGTTGCTCCCGACACGGTCATTCATTGTGACGGCGATCCAATTAAACGAGAAGACGAAGAAGAGTCTTTAAACGAAATTGGATACGACGACATTGGTGGTTGTCGCAAGGAACTAGCTCAAATAAGAGAAATGGTAGAATTACCCCTTCGTCATCCACAATTGTTTAAATCTATTGGAGTAAGACCACCCATGGGTATTCTTCTCTACGGGCCTCCAGGAACTGGAAAAACCCGTATTGCAAAAGCCGTCGCAAACGAAACTGGATCTTTTTTCTTCTTGATCAACGGACCAGAAGTAATGAGCAAACTTGCAGGTGAGTCTGAAAGCAATTTGAGAAAAGCTTTCGAGGAAGCTGAAAAAAATGCACCGGCCATCATTTTCATTGATGAAGTCGATGCCATCGCACCCAACAGAGAAAAAACTCACGGAGAGGTTGAGAAAAGACTTGTGTCACAGCTGCTGACTTTGATGGACGGAGTTAAGAAACGAAATCGGGTTATCGTCATGGCTGCGACTAACAGGCCTAATAGCATTGACCCTGCTTTGAGACGATTTGGTCGTTTTGACAGAGAAGTTGAAATTGGCGTTCCCGACACTACCGGACGTATGGAAATTTTGCGTGTTCACACGAAAAATATGAAACTCGCAAGCGATGTTGACCTGGAAAGAGTTGCTCTTGAAACTCATGGCCACGTCGGAGCTGATCTAGCTAGTCTCTGCACTGAAGCCGCGCTTCAGCAAATTAGAGAAAAAATGGATTTGTTTGATTTAGAAGACAGTTCCATTGATGCTGAAGTTCTCGCTGGATTAGCCGTTAGTCAGGAAAACTTCACGTATGCACTGCACAAGAGTAATCCAAGTGCTCTGAGGGAAACATCTGTTGAAATTCCAAACGTTACTTGGAATGACGTCGGAGGCTTGGAACATGTCAAAAAGGAATTGCAAGAAATGGTTCAGTATCCAGTTGAACATTCAGAATTGTTTGTCAAGTTTGGTATGACACCATCAAAAGGTGTTCTCTTCTATGGACCACCTGGTTGTGGTAAAACGTTGATGGCTAAAGCAATTGCCAATGAATGCCAAGCCAATTTTATTTCTATCAAAGGCCCTGAACTACTTACCATGTGGTTTGGAGAATCAGAATCAAACGTCAGAGACATTTTCGATAAGGCTAGAGCCGCTGCTCCTTGTGTACTTTTCTTTGATGAACTTGATTCAATAGCTAAAGCTCGTGGTGGAAGCGGTGGTGATGCCGGAGGTGCTGCTGATCGCGTCATCAACCAGCTCCTCACCGAAATGGATGGAATGAATGCCAAGAAAAATGTTTTCATTATCGGAGCAACAAACAGACCGGATACTATCGATTCGGCCATTTTGCGCCCGGGACGTTTAGATCAACTGATCTACATTCCTTTGCCCGATGAAAAATCCAGAGTTTCTATTCTGAGAGCTTGTCTTAGAAAATCGCCTGTTGCCAAAGACGTCGATATCGACAAGCTAGCTAGCTTTACTCAAGGTTTTAGCGGTGCCGATCTGACTGAGATTTGTCAGAGAGCATGTAAACTTGCTATCAGAGAATCTATTGCTAAAGAAATCGACAGAGAAAAAGAAAGTGATGAAAAAGGAGCTGACGCCATGGATGCTGAATACGATCCAGTTCCAGAAATCCGACGTGATCATTTTGAGGAAGCCATGAAGTTTGCGCGCCGTTCGGTTAGTGATATGGAGATCAGGAAATACGAGTCGTTTGCAAAGACGCTTCACCAGAGCAGAGGCTTTGGATCAGATTTTAAATTTCCTACAGCTCAGGAACCTGTTTACGATCAAAATCAAGGAGATGATTTATACGATTAAGACGTATAAATATCATGAGCGGCTTTAAGTTAGGTCTTGTTTGCTGCTTTTTAATTTTTTGTTTTTTTTTAATTGTATTTTTTTAATAAAGTATTTCAGTAATAATATTTTAATAGTTTCACCATTTTATTCATTGGAATTGTTTTTCTTTAAATTTCTTACGCTCACACACACACGTCCAAAAACGCAAAATTCTTTCTATGCTAAACTGCAAAGTTAAATAAACGCTTTATTAACCAAAAGTAAGAATTAAATTTTGGCTCTTTCATATTTTAATTTTATTTGAACCGTGTTTTTCAACCCCTTATTCTAACTAAATTAACTTCACTGCCAGTCTTGCTTGCTTGCGTAATGTTTGCAAACCTTGAAAGTGAAATTTAACTAACTTCCCGTCATCCAATCGAGCTGAAATTTGAAAAGTAAGCTCACTCATGCATTCTGTTAAAGTTTGAATATTTTCTGTAAAAAAGTTGTTTCATAATTAAAAATAATCTATATATATAAAAGAACATGTCCTGACTGACTGACTGACTGATAATCAACGCCGAGCTCAAACGCCTCATTCTAGGAACGTGAAATTTGGAACTTATATTACTTTTATAGCGTAAACATCCGCTAAGAAAGGATTTTTGAAAATTTTGCTCCTTAGGGGAAAAAACTGGAAAACAAACTTTTTTCTAAAACAATGTATATCTCGAAAACCAAAAATGAGGAGATTTTGAAATTTGGTATATAGATTCTTTTTGAAAAATAAAAAGATACGTTTTTCACCATTTTTTAAAAATTCGGTTTCCCGGACCTCAAATGTGGGTTGGAAAATTGGGTTATTTGGTTTTTAAAGTAGCTTCTACTCAAAAACTGTTAATGCTACAGGAGTAAAAATTAGTATTTAGTTTCTACTCCAAAAATAATGAAATACGTGTTTTAGCATTTTTTTGAAAATTTGGTTTCCAGGACTTCAAATGTGGAGTGGAAAATAGGGCTAATTGTCTTTTATAGTAACTGCTACTCAAAAACATTAAATACCACAGATGTAAAAATTATTATTTAGTTTCTTTTCTAAAAATAAAGATATACGTGTTTCACCATTTTTTACAAATTTGGTTTCCCGGACCTCAAATGTGGGTTGGAAAATTGGGTTATTTGGTTTTTAAAGTAGCTTCTACTCAAAAACTGTTAATGCTACAAAAGTAAAAATTAGTATTTAGTTTCTACTCTAAAACTAATGATATACGGGTTTCACAATTTTTTGAAAATTTGGTTTCCAGGACTTCAAATGTGGGGTGGAAAAAAGGGTTATTTGGTTTTTTAAGTAACTGCTACTCAACAACTGTAATTGCCACAGATTTAAAAATTAATACATAGTATCTACTCAAAAAAAAAAGATATACGTGTTTCATCATTTTTTGGGTTATTTGGTTTTCAAAGTAGCTGCTACTCAAAAAATGTTAATGCTACAGAAGTAAAAATTAGTATTTAGTTTCTACTCCAAAAATAATGAAATACGTGTTTTAGCATTTTTTGAAAATTTGGTTACCAGGACCTCAAATGTGGGGTGGAAATAAGGGTTATTTGATTTTAAAATAACTGCTACTCACAAACTGTAAATGCTACAAATGTAAAAATTAGTATTTTGAAGTTTTGTGCCGGTTAAAAGTAGCTAAGTCCAGTTTATCATCGGCCGGGCCAAGTCGTTATTTTAGAGTCACGGGCCACGCCAAACCTTAAATCAAAGTGGGACGGGCCGAGGTTTTTCACCAAGTATATAGATATTTTTGCTATGGATGCACGGTTCAAACTCTCTAATTTCATGCGAGCGAAGCCGCTACGGGCACTGCTAGTTATTTATATTTTAAAACAATAACAAATCAAACACAGTTATATAGATGTTTACATATATAAATTACAAAAAATGTTTAAAATAAAAAATTTGCAGAAAACTGTTGAATAGTTGCTAAAATGATCCTGCTGTCTCAAGATGTCAGTTTGACAATTCCATCAAAAACTGTTTTGTGGCACTTCAAGAAAGCTGGTCGATATTTAACCTAAACAATCAACATTTTTGTAATAGAAATATCAGTACTTTCATCGACTATCCGCATGCAAAATTCAGATTCACAAATTTCATTCGTTATCGTTTCTTGAACAACAGTATTTATGCATTCAACAAATTCAAATGCATACTTTTTGCTTCGTCAACTCTCCGGAATAGTCAGATATTTAGATAAATGGTCATGAATATCCAAAACTGCCTAGCATTGATGCATTCATGGACATTGCTAACAAAATATTGTCAATTAAAATTTTTACTTGCTTACCCGAACTGGGCTGACGATTGCTATTTTATAATCTCGTCTCTCGATCAATGGTTGATTCTGTTAACAACTTATTTATACTGCTTCCGGATTTCAGCCCTCTCAATTTTGCAATTAAGTCCAAATGTAACTTTTGTATTATGTGTCTTTTCATGTAATCCATTGATTCCAAAATTTGCCTAGAGCAAAATCGCAGTTCGACTTAGCATCAGAACAGATCTTACAAAGTACTCCTTCTCTATCCGAAAAAGTAAAAATACTTCCTAATTGCACAGAAATACGCGTTTATGGGATGACCATACGTGTATTGAGTTGTGACCGAATAATGTAGGAAGAACCCCATCTATATATATATAAAAATGAATGTTTGTATATATATTTGTCCTTTATGCATTGCTACACCATTTATCCGATTGTAATGAATTTTTCACACAACCTTGAGAGTCAAGGGGAATCAAATATAGAGAAAAAAAATTTGAAATCCGTCACAAAATGAGCGGAGCGGAGCGGGAACTATATATATATGGTTGTGCGTATGTATGTGTGTATGTATGTATGTGTATGTGCATGTATGTGTGTCTGTGTGTGTGTTTATGTATGTACTAGCGGAGATACCCGGCGTTGCCCGGGTTTTTTAGAGGTTTTTCTAATGTTTGTCTCTTTCTCTCCCGTTTCCTTTCCCACTCCTGTTCGCTTTCCCGTTTTCGGTCGTTTTCCCGCTGCCGGTCGCTTTCCCGCTGCCGGTCGCTTTCCCGCTCCCGGTCGTTTTCCCGTTTCCGGTCGCTGTCCCGTTCCCGCTCAAGTTTGCTCTCTCATTCCCGCTCACGCTTGCTTTTCCGTTCCCGCTCGCTGTCCGTTCTGGGTCGCTTTCCCGTTTCTATAATAGACAAACTAACCCACAAACATTCATATATATATATATATAGTCTTAGCAAATCTATTTTACGTTTCATAGGCTAACAGAAGTTATGAAAGAATGTAAAAGAGAAAATGAGCGTGAACGGGAACGGGAACGGGAGAGCAACCGTGACCGGGAATGGGAGAGCAAGCATGACCGGGAACGGGAGAGCAAGCGTGAGCGGGAACGGGAAAGCTACCGGGAACGGGAAAGCGACCGGGAACGCGGAAAGCGACCGGGAACGCGGAAAGCGACTGGAATCGGGAGAGCAAGCTTGGAAGGAAACGCGAGCAAGAGAGAAAATCGATAACAAAACTTCTGAGCGGGAAAGCGACCGGGAGCTGGAAAACGACCGAGAGCGGAAAAGCGACCGGGAACGCGACGAAAACGGGAAAGTGGAGAAGGAAACGGGAGCGAGAGAGACAAACATTAGAAAAACCTCTAAAAACCCCGGGCAACGCCGGGAAACCCCGCTAGTAAAATATAAATGCATCCAGTCCTTACCCAATGGGAACTCCGTCTTAATGAGCTTATGTTGAAGTCAACATATGAGTATCTGTTAGGTATGAATTAATAAGCTTACAAATTGAATTTTAATACATGCTATTAATTGTACTTTTGCCGAATATTATCTGACCGACCGGAGGACCTAAACATAAAATCGTGGGGCACTTTCTTTTGCACTCCAACGATTACTTACATAGCGCATCAACCTTTCATGTTTAGATACATACAGACATTTTTTCTCTACTTTTTAGGGATGTTTTTATTTTAATTTCTTTAATATTAATTATTAATCATTTAAAAAAACGCTTGTGCCTACTAAATTCAAGTATAATCAAACAATCTAGGTACATGCTGTAATAAATACCTATCTCAGTTGTATGAGAATTTATAAGATTCGATGTAAATTATTTATTTGATAACGGAAAAGTCAATTTTTCATCTTGCTAGGCTAGAAATCCAACAATAATTATTAAAATAATTGATATATTTCGAATTATTCGCTAGAGGTTCAATTTTTCTCGTTCATAATTATTCTATAGAGGTAGGTTTTAACTGCAACTGCCGATAACTCACAATATCTATGTTAAATCTTCACTCCTTACGATGATATGAAAGTTGACTTCCTATTAATAGTTTCTTACATAGGCGTACAAGAGCTCATCCAATTGTGATGCTGAAGTAATCATTGCCCGAAAAAAACCTGATGACCGATAGGGTGGAGTCGTAGATCACTTTTAGGAATTTCTTCTAAAGACTTCTCAATTTTTACCACGTTTTTCTTGCTTGTTTTTTTGTTTCTCTGTTTTTCCCGATGAGAAAGTGTGATCAAATTTTGAAGCACTTTCCATATTTCAATCTTGCTGATATTTCGTGAATGCATTTCATTCTGTTAAATTTTCAAATTTATTGTACAACATTTAAATAAAATATTAAATAAAATTATTTAAAATCTTAAACTGCAAAATTTCGCATGTCATTAAACTTTCAACCTATTTATTCAAAAATTTCTAGACTGTTTGCCTACATTTTCAGACCGTTTTGTTAAATTTAAGGCATTTTTGGTCGAACCGGCTTATACGCTTAAGTTAGATAAACGTTTATCATTAAAGTAATAGTTTCTAAAATGTTAACAAGTTTCACAATGCCTATGCCAATGCTCTCTAGGTCTACCCTTAAAACATTTCTAATCTAACTGTATTTCAAAGAATATTTGGCGTGACGGTAAAAATTTGAGAAAAATTACTTTCAATAAAAAACATTTACTAAATTTTAAACCATTTTTATTAAAAAAATTCATACAAACCAAAGAATTTTGAACACAAATGTTAAACTTTTATTTATTGGTATATTTTTGTGTTCAACAATCATGTCAAAACAATTGTGGGTTTCCATAAAAACACAACAAAACAAAACAGTTCCTTTTGAGGATGCTTTTATGAAAAAAAACGTATTTTTATAATTTCGAAAAATGGGATTTCAAAAATCATTTGAAATAGCAAAAGATACAAAATCGTTACATCCAAATTTGAACAAAAGCAAATAAACGAATCTTTTCATAAATTTTGGTTGAAAAAAAGAAAATTTAACAGCACTTTGTGGTTCAAACTCCTGCAAAAAGTCTTAAAGCAAAGAATTCTCAACTTATTCATCATCATAAAGTAGGCTTTGTGGTTCGGCAATTGATAAATCATTAAAAATGATAAAGAAGATTTTAAACAAATTTGTTTTCAGAGATGGCAGTGTGCTATAACCCGGACCGAGTAGTGGTTGAAGCCGCCCGAACCCAGCAAGAGTTACTCAAACCGAATATCGGTTCGGATCGCCCGGACCTAATTTTAGTATTCAAGTAACTTCAATAGAAAAGACAGAATTGTAAAAACAACCAAAAAAAAACAAAGCAGCTGTTATAATTTCTGCGATTCATTTTTTTTTCTTTAACGGGGTCAGTTATTTTTAACTAGTCATAATTATATCTTTGCAGACCGATGTAAAAATTTAAACATTTTCTGAGATTCAGAAATTTAGATGAATTATAAATAATTCTTATACAAATAATAAATTATGTATAAATATATATATAATTTAAAAAATTTTAATATATATTTTTATATAGTATATTTAATCAAATTAATTAAAATATTTAATTAAACTAAGATACACTTGCTAAGTAAGATTCCGTTATTAAATGTAGTAAATTACTAATAATAAAATTAGAAACAGAAATATGAAATATTCAACATTTTCATTTTTTATTTTTTAAGTATTACCACGACAACTTATTGCTAGTATTATTGCTAATAATTATATTAATTATATTATTAATAATTATATTAATAATAACATTGTGATGTTTATTTCTATCGAATCGAATGACTGAATAAATCAAATATTATCAGCAAATATGTGCAATTTACCACAATAATATTCTTGTACTTTAGAAAATTATGCTTAAATGCAAATAACCTCAAAATAGATATGAGGCACATATAGTTCAAGAAAAAATCTAAGGGTGGTTACATAGCTAGATTACATTGTGCATATATAACTGTACATGTTAAACGACAAGGCGATGTTGTAATATTGAATGAAGGCTTCAGATTTACAAAATAACTTTAAAATACAAACAAAAAAACGTCTTCCGTTGCAAAAACAGCTTCCATTTATAAGTTCAAGGTCAAACTTTCAGAGAGGTCACACGAGGCATGCATCTACGGGGGCAGAAGCCTCCATCCGGCCACTACTGGATAAAATCGGAGGTGTGGAGGGCGGTGGCGCCACTGTAGACGGCGACGAATCTCCCGCCTTCGGGATGGAATTTTCTGGACTTCCGTTGTTCCTCCTGTTTGAAACTGGGTAACAGCCGTATGGTTTTGTGTTGTTGTTGTTGTTATTGTTGCTGTTATTGTTTCCATTAGTCGTGGAGTTGATGCTGACGTGGTTGTTACTGGTGTTGTTGTTGTTGGCCCCAGCGACGAATTGATTCGATTGGTGGTTCGATCCCATCTGTGAGGACTGCTGTGGCAGACTGATGCTTTCCACGATGAGCGACAGACAATCAAGACTCGAGACGCTCTGGGAAGATACGGGCGATGAATTCGATGACGACGACTTAGACGGCGAAGTCACAAGGAAAGGAGAGTTGGTGGGCTGGTGGTAAGGTGTGGGGGTGTGCGGGTGGTACCTTTGTAGTTGCTGTTGTTGATGAGACTGGTGTTGCCTGTAATCTGCAAAAATCAAATTTAGTCTTTAGAGACGGTTTGTATATTATTCCAGTGATTTACATATGTTAACATCTTTAATGGTGGTGGTTCTCAATAAATTTGTAAATTAAAAAAAACTGGTTAAATGTAAATTAAACGCTTCGACCTAATGTTACAGCACTGTTGAACATACATTTATAAAACGACAATTGAGTAGTTTATAATTAAAAAACAAGTGAAGCAAAAATAAGTTTTTTAAAAACACACTTTTATATTTTTACTACATAAACAACAAACATATTAGCATAGACAATAAATAGTTAGACGAAAATATCACAAATGATTATTTAATTAAATTTTGTCCAATCGATCCGAAAATTTGATAGAATGCATTATTAATTAGTTCGGAGGTATGTTTAAATTTTGAAGTCTCTAGCTCATCGGGAAGTTAGTTTAAAATCGATTGCAAAATTTGACGACAGACAGTAGACAGACAGACAGACAGACAGAGAAGTCAAGTTAAGTAAAAGTGTGTAATAAATAGAAGGATGGAGAGAAAAAGAGAAAGAAAGAAAGAGAGAGAGAGAGAGAGAGAGAGAGAGAGAGAGAGAGAGAGAGAGAGAGAGAGAGAGAGAGAGAGGGAGCGAGAGGAAGGCAGAGTAGGTGGAGATGGAGTATTGGAGAAGCGGGGAATGAAAAAGTTGTCGACAAGCAGCTTTGATCTTATATCCATCAAAATCTCACGAAATTAAGCTAATGAAGCATGCACGGGTTTCTATCTTTTGTTATCTCTCTCTCTTTCTCGCTCGGTCTCTCTCTCTCTCTCTTCCCTCTATCTCTCTTTTTTCTATTATTTCGGGTTAACAGCTGTGACGATTGAACCGTTAAATGAGTTCGGTGTTTGATTCTCCATGTGCTGGAAGGTGGAAGTGTGCCTGTGCGCCGTCATGCCATCACTTCACAAGGAGCTTAAACGGCCTGTTTAATATTTTTCAAGAGAAACACACAGACATACAAGCAGACGGACGTGCAGACGGAGCGAGTGAAATGCAAGATTGAATTCTTTGATGGTGTCAAAGTAAATTGGTCTCCAAGAAATGAACTGAGTGTGTGTGTGTGTGTGTGCGTTTGTGCGTTCTCGCGGGTGTGTTGAAAAGCAAGAAAGAATTTTTAAAAGAATTTAGAAAAATAAATCAGTAAAAAAAAGTGGACCTAACATAAAAAGAAGAAAACCTTCTAAAACCCAGAAATATGGAGAGAGAGAGAGAGAGAGAGAGAGAGAGAGAGAGAGAGAGAGAGAGAGAGAGAGAGAGAGAAAGAGAGAGAAAGAGAGAGAGAGAGAGAGAGAGAGAGAGAGAGAGAGAGAGAGAGAGAGAGAGAGAGAGAGAGAGAGAGGTAAGTATTTTTAAGTAGCAGCTGTCAGCGTCAATCTTAATCTATATGTACAGTCAAGGAAAAAGAAGAGAAGGAAATAATAGAGATGAAGAAAAAAGAGAGACAGTGAGGATAGGAGAGAAAAAGGAAGAAAATATGAAAAAAAGAAATAGAAAGAAAGAGACAGACAGACAGAGAGAGAGAAACAAAGACAGAGAGGTTAGAAAAAAATGAAATGGGGATGAAATGGGGTAGGGCTTAATGGGAGGAGTGGGGCTAAGAAGAAAGTTGAAAGAAAATAAAACAATCTCTGAGCTGGAAAACAACAGTTTAGGGACGAAAGGTTTTACTTTCTCTACTTTTTTTCTCTCTCTTTCTCTCTCTCTCTCTCTCTCTCTCTCTCTCTCTCTCTATATATATATATATATATATATATATATATATATATATATATATATATATACCAATAAGTAAAATATTGAATTAAAAGTTGGTTTTCAAATCACCATCCGTCAAAATTACCTGGACTTCCGCTACTGAAGTTCATCATCTTCGAAACGCCCTGAAATTAAAAAAACAAAAAACATTTGCAAAAATCCTCAAAAACAAAATCAATAATAGTATCGTTTTTAACATCATTATCATTACTGACACCAAGACTATCATCATCATCGTCGTTGTCATTAACCCATTGACTCCTTATATATATATATATATATATATATATATATATATATATATATATATATATATATATATATATATATATATATAAAGGATTTTCTGTTCATCTCTAAAGATATATACGCATATAATATATAATTTGATAATGCAAACCCAGGAGATGTCCAGCTGTGATTTTATCATCTGGCAATTAACAAACCATCCATGGCTGAAATCTCTTTCACTTTATAACGTTCTCTCTCTCTCTCTTTCTTTCTCTCTCTCTCTCTCTCTCTCTCTCTCTCTCTCTCTCTCTCTCTTTCTCTCTCTCTTTCTCTCTCTCTTTTTTTTTCTCTCTTTCTCTCTCTCTTTCTTTCTCTTATAAGTCTATTTTTGTGACACTTCTTAACTGACTAAGTTTTTAAATTGCACATTTGAGAGAAATGTTGCGAATTTATATGTACAGCGTGAATATGTGCATTTTGTAAAAACTGAATGTGTGTGTACAGATGTGTATGTGCGTGTGTGTGTGTGTGCGTGTGTACGTGTGAGAACGTCGGCTGTATGAAGTACTCGGCTTTGTTATGTTTTTGTTTGTATTTACAACCGATCGTCGATCTTCCCTGCATCTTTCCCATCATTGTTCCACTCCAGAAGAAGAGCGGGGATGGAAGATGGAAGATCACGTGCGCGGTGGAAACGATGAGAAAGAAAGTTGTGGGAAGGATTGTTTAAGAATTAATTTCTCGAAAGTTAAATTGAACAGAAAAAGTTTGAAATTAAAACGAAACAAATTCATCGATTAAAAAAGTACAAGAACAAATAAACCGTTAAAAATGAAGTTTTTTTTTACACAAATCTCTTATATTTCAGGGCTCACCAGCTTTTCATTTAAGGCAATTTTTTTTATTAAAACGACATTTTTCAATTTATAAATGTAAATAATTATATAATTATATTTAATTTGTTCTTGTTTCGAAAGACAGATGAATAATTTTTTAAATTAAAAAATAATTTTTTAGAAAGTTTTTAAAACCTAATAGAAAAAAAGCATTGTCCTGAGGGGATGAGCCTATATTCAAAATTTAACCTTGATTATATGACGGGAAGTTAGTTAATTATCACTTTTAAAATTTGGCAAGCATTCAAACAAGCATACAAACAAGCAGACAAGCATGAAACGCCAGTGGTGAAATTAATATAAGGGATTTAAAAATTAAAAAAGATAAATAGATAAAGACAAATATATAAAAAAAATTAATAGAAAGAAAGCAATGTGAAATTATGGAAATATTACAAGGAAACTTACAATAAGATAAAAATAAACAAAATTGTACATACAATCCCTCGTGGAAATTGAAATCAAATAACTACACACACACACACACACACACACACACACACACACACACACACACACACACACACACCACAAACACACACACACAGACACATTGATTCACATCTATTTGATCAGGGAGCGTACGTACACTGGGATGCAAGCCACGCCCTTGTCCAGTCGTTGTTGAATGGCTGTTTTGTTGTTGTTGTGCCCTCTTCATGTTGTTACGCTTGTTGTTATTTATTTACTATCAAAATTTTTCTTTCACTACCACCTTCTCTCTTTTAATTATGTTGTTTTTCTTTCTTACTTTATCATCATCATCATCATCATCATTATTATCATCATTATCATTATTATCATCATCATCATCGTCATCATCATCATCATCGTCGTCGTCGTCGTCGTCATCATCATGACATCAGCAGCAGCAGTATCGTCTGCAGCATCATCATCAACAACATCATTTTCATCAAGAACGTAACCAACACAAATGTTTGACATTTCACCTTGATTGCGCAATATTCAATTTGCAGCACACTGACAGAAAAGAAGATGGAAACAAAACGAAAGCAAAAGTAAACAACGTTGACCTTTCGTGACCCGACCCAATTAAAAAAGTTAATTATCATGCCAGGCTTCTGCATGATGACCCCTAGAAATGAGGTCGGAGCGAGCGGGTTCCGGCCACAAACCCGACTTCCAAAAGAATTAGCTTTCCTAATTTCAATTGAAACTGCGTTCAGGGAATTTCAAAGAGGCGATCTGTTGATTTGGAAAAGAAAAACGCAGCTCCACGGGTTTTATTGAAATATGCCATAAAAACTGGCCTGCAGTCAGTACTCGTATCTCGCATTCTATGCTTTCTTCTCTCTTTCTCTCCGGCACATTCACTCACTCACTCACTCACTCACTCACTCACTCACTCACTCACTCACTCACTCACTCACTCACTCACTCACTCACTCACTCACTCACTCACTCACTCACTCACTCACTCACTCACTCACTCACTCACTCACTCACTCACTCACTCACTCACTCACTCACTCACTCACTCACTCACTCACTCACTCACTCACTCACTCACTCACTCACTCACTCACTCACTCACTCACTCACTCACTCACTCACTCACTCACTCACTCACTCACTCACTCACTCACTCACTCACTCACTCACTCACTCACTCACTCACTCACTCACTCACTCACTCACTCACTCACTCACTCACTCACTCACTCACTCACTCACTCTTTCTCTTTCTTTCTCGGATTGGCTCGATGTTCTTATTTTCTACGTCGGCTTACGTCAAAACAATTAGAAGTCTTTTAAAGATAGAAAAGTCCTGAAATCCGAAATCTTAATCAAAATTCTGCTTCAAAAGGTTTCGCAATTCCTAATGGGCTTCCAGTAATAGTTGTGCTCTTTGTTACCATGACAATTATATTGTTTTCATTTTGTTTCTTATTGCCCATTATCGTCTATTATCTTTCATGCGCCGTTAGTCTTTCATTAGCCGGCGCTAGTCGGGTTGGGCGTGTTTCGCTGATGAACTGCGTGAGAGCGTGCGAGCGAAAATAGAGCGGTTAATTAAATGATTAGTCGAAATAGGAGTTTGTATTATTTTTTAATCATGTACGAAATTCCATCGCAAGACAAGTTTTGGGAAGAATTTCGTGGAGAAGAAAACGGAGTGAGTGAGTGGAAAGAAAGAAAGAAAGAAAGAAAGAAAAAAAGAGAAAACTGTGTTTATACGTGTGTCTCTCTGTGTGTGTGTGGTGTGTTTGTTTGTGTGTGTGTGTGTGTGTGGTGTGTTTGTGTGAAAGAAAAAAAATATGGAGATTAATGGAGAATTTGCAAATACTCTTTTTTGGAAATATCTGTTTTTTATTTAATTTGTTAATATGGATATATTTTGTGAATTAATGTAACATTCTCTTTTTCTTGTTTATATTCTTACAATTTTTATACATTAATGAAGAATAAATCTTTTAAAATCCCACTTTCACACCAGTTTAATTCAACTAAGCTTGTTCCCCCGCCGAGATTCTCCAACCAATCACAACTGATCTTTCTTTTACCCATTCACCACTCCACACAATTTTCCTTCCTTCCAAAACAAAACAAACATAGCTACAACAAATTCCAGCTTACTGGTATGAGTTCGCTGCACATTCCTTTGGCAAGTCCTTCCAGTTTCTTGTCCTCGTCGTCAGAGAAGGAGCCGATGACCGAAGGAGGTTTGGATCGTGCTGAAATTAGTGATCATCAATCAGCATAACCATCTCTTTTATATCGTCATAGTTATCATTTCTAAGATCATCATTATCAATCAATACCAACCACTTCGTCACCTTAGCTGTCATCATCATTTTTATTATTATCATCATCATCGTCGTCGTCGTCGTCATCATCATCATCATCATCATCATCATCATCATCATCATCATCATCATCATCATCATCATCATCATCATCATTATCATCATCTTCATCATCATCATCATCACTAATCATGTTTAATATTTTGCTCAACTTTACACTCAGCCTCGGTTTTCCCCCGTTTCAGCCCAATTAACTTCAGCATAGAACAAGTAATTAAAATAATAATATCTCCCACGTTTTAAAAATATCGCAAATATCAAAAGTTCAGTTGTCGAATAAATGAATTTACCGAATATATTATGACATAAATGATGTCGAAAACCAGTCATTATGATAACCCCTAATATCAATCCAATATTCAATTCCTTTGAAAAACTATTATTCTTATTGTCATTATTATTACAATTAGTAGTTATATTTTATTTTTATTATTATTTGATGGCGCTTAATAACGGTAGTTGTGCTGGTGTGTGTGTGTGTGTGTGTGTGTGTGTGTGTGTGTGTGTGTGGTAGCGAGGTATGTACTTAGTATGAAATCAATTATTACGTAAGCGTAAAAAGAATTTATTTATTATATAACAATAATATGATCAACAGCTGACATCCTCTGATATAATTATTGAAAGACCTCGTGATTAAATCATTGTACCATTTAAAATCTAAAATTAGATATCTTGGTATTTTTTATGCGTCTCCCATCTTAATCATCAAATACGTTCGTCACAAATATGTCGCTAATTATATAAATTAAATAGAATTATAATTAATATTAACTAAAACTATTTATATAACGGTAAACGTAGCTAATTATATTTTTATTATGAAGAATTTGGAGACAATCAACTATTAATTAGCTAAGAAGAATGCAGGAAAAAGAAATTTTTAAAACCACTAAAAATCCAATTTCGAATACTTACATACGCTGTCCGAAGACCTCGACAACTGGGCAAGTTGAGCCGCTTGTCCACCGACCCCGAGAATGCCCATGCCGTTCATCCCTCCCCCGTCAGGCATCATGGACAGTCCTCCGCTGTTTCTCAGCATTTCCTCGAGGCCTTCGATGTATTCGATTGCATTGCGCAAGATTTCTACTTTGGCGAGGCGCTGGCTGGGATTGGGACACGTCCTTCTCTTGAGCGTCTCGAATGCCTCGTTGACTCTTCTCAAACGCCGCCGCTCGCGCATCGTTGCAGCCTTTCTACGATCGACTGCCATCGTCTTACGCTTGCAGGCCTTGCAGGCCCACAGAAGACACTTGCGGCTGCCATCGCTATCGGCTCCACGACAACCCGGCTCGAAGACGTGGTGAGCCCCGGCTTCGGCGTCTTCCGACGTCAAGTGCATCCCGTCGAGGCTAGCTGATTTCGATTCCCCGTCACCCATGATGGTGTCGTCGTCTCCCATGCTGTCGCTCATGTCGCTGTCTTCGACGGTGCTCGAGTCGCGACGGCTGCTGTTCTGCCGTCTGAAGCGCTGAGCGGCAAACTGTCCGGAGGTAGAATACAGTGATTGAGACTGAAACGAGCTGCTGGTTAGTTTTAGCATGTGAGCCGAACCGTTAGTCAGCGACGCGCCGTTGTGCGGAGATAAGCCGTTGAGGTTGGTCGACTCGCTTGGAGAGGCGTTATCGGAAGCCGAAGCGTCTAAATTTTCTCCCAGGTTTTCTCTTTTTCCAGCGTTTGAAATTTTAGAATTTTTTCCCCTTCCTCTTCCTGGCGGCTTATCGACCTTGGCGTTAGCCTGTGCAGTCTGCACTGCGGCATTGCCCAAAGGTGAGAAAGCGTGGAAAACCGAATTTGTGTATCTCGCTTGATTTGGCACGTTGCCAGCAGATGACGACGATGGCGACGAAGAGGTCGTACCAGCGGCAGTAGCAGCAGCAGTGGGAGACGCATTGAAAGCAGCCTCGATTGATTCAAGATAGCTCTTATGGCTGAAACCGTTCTTTGAACTGCCGTAGTTCTTGTAATCCAAATTCAAGTAGTTCTGACCCTGGTGAGAATGCTGGTTGTGGAACTGGTGAAAATGTTGCTGTTGCGATTGAGGCTGTAACTGGTGGTGGTGATGGTATGGTGATAGATAGGGTGACGACTCTTTAGGGTCAACATCGATGCCAGAACCGAACATTGGCTGGCCGTACAGTGGGCTGACAAAGGCTGCCGCAGTTTGAAAGAGCTTCGGATCGTCGTAGGTAATCGATGGGTAAACGTTCCTGTAAACGTCACTGCCGATGTTGAGGAAACTGCCATCGTCGAAAGAGGAGGAAGTGATGTTCGGCAGGAGACTGGAATTGGTCGTTTGGTAGAAGAGATGAGCTGGAGTGTCGAGGTTCAAAGTTGTGGCAGGATTGGAAGTTGAGGTCGATACGTTCGGCAAGGTCGAAGGTACAAGCGCTGATGGAAGCTGATTTGACTGGAAAACCTGCTGTTGGAAAATCAAAAATATTTATGAATGGTTGGCGTGGATTTGTTTTTTTTGTATTGGCGCTTGTTCTGTAGCGAATGGAGTCGCAAATTAATGGATTCGCCGCGACAATTTTCAGTTTCGCCCAAAGTTGGACATGGGTCCATATTTTGGCAATTCAACCCATTCCAAAAAAATAATATCGGACCCAATACACTTAAAAATTACTAAAAAAACCCCGACGTAACCAGACCCAACCCAGCCTATTCCTGTCTACCCAGAAGTCAACATAGATTTTTTTTTGACAACCCAGCCCACCACTTTCTCAATCCAACTCAATCCATTCAGAAAGTTAAATTTTCTCACCCAACCCAAACCACAGCTAATTGTTTTGGTAATTATTAGTTTTTTTTAAACTTTTTCGACCAAACCCAACCCACGCATGTGCCAAAAAAATTAGATCCAACCCAATCAAACCTATGTCCAACTCCGTGTTTAACTCTGGTTAAGCTTCATCGCAGCTCGTCTCTACACTCATTGCCACCACTGTCATAATCATAATCATAATCGCCATCATCATCAGCACAACTAGAACTATCGTTTGCATGATCACAATAGTAGTCATTGTTATAATCAGCAGCATCATCACCACCAGCACTAACACCACCATAATCATCATCATGAAACTTTCGTTATACTTTGAAGAACGAAATGAAACGAGGTATAAAATAACAGACAGAAGAAGATTGTTGATATTCGATTACCTGGCAGGCAGATAGGCAGGCAGGCAGAGGGGGCCCGGAAGAATTTTTGAACCCCTCTCGCCTTTTAGCATTATAATTTCATTGATAAATTATATTTTGGTTTTAATTATATATTAATATTTATGTTTATATAAATGATTTTTAAAAATGGTGCTTTGGAATAGACTTTGTAAATAACGCAGTGAAATTCAGATAAACATGTACTTGGTGGGAATTCATAATCCATAGCACAAAACGGATTTAAATAAAATAATTATAAAAAATATTATTAAAAATATCAGGCTTAATTTAAATAAAATATTTTAGCTTTCCCACGCAGCGTAGAAGCTGCAGCGGTGAACTGAAACATTTAAGTTATAAGATGATCTTTAGACAGCGGACAAAAAAAACTTGGCTGTACTCGTAGAACGAAAATAAAAACAAAGTATGATGTACACCTTCCCGCCTAAACATGTACGTGTGTGCGTATACTTTAATAGGTATGTGTATGGATATACCGAGTACCCACCAATGTGGGTATTAAAACACATGTTCACATTTACTACACACGTTTTAAGATAGCCAAATAAGTACTAGCCGTTGTAAATCTGATTTAAATGCCACTAAAAACTGCGCTTTTATTGTTTCTAAATAGTTATCTGAAAGACACTGAAAAGTTATTACTTATCAGCAGATAGATATCTCTATTTCCTATCTTTTCAAGTGTTTAAGTTTTTTTTCTATATTTTTATTTTTAATACTAATAATCTTTTGACGTTAAAAAGGTATTTTCCATTCCAGACAAATTCATCCACGTTGCGAAGTGTTTTTTTATGAGAAATTAACAAACTCTGAATAAGAACCAAAATATTATCATAAATATTTAAATATAATATATAAAAAATGTCTGTCTGTTTGTTTGTCTTCTAATACAAATCCAAACCGCCATACCAATTTTGCATGAAAGTGAATCTTAAAGAGGAAAAAAAGATAGGGTAGTTTTATTTGAGCGGAAGAGCGAGCGGTAAAGGGAAAGGAAGCGGGACAGCAAGAAAGAGCAGAAGAGTGAACGGGAGCGGGAGAACCAGTGATGATGGAAACCAAAGCAAGAGAGACAAAAAACTATAGAAAAACTATAGAAAAACTTTTCAAAACCCCGGGCAACGACGGGTAACCCCCTCTACTATACAGAATAGATTAGACTACAGTCGACCATGATTATTTCTATGCAAACTGTACCAGAGTACCACAGAGGTGGAGATGAATAGGATTAGGTTGGGTTGGGTCCAATATTTTTGAATCATGCGTGGGTTGGGTTAGGTTAAAATAAAATTTGGATATTTTTTTTAAAATAACGTTTTAACTGTGGGTTGGGTTAGAAAATTTAACTTTTTAGGTGAGTCGGGTTGGGTTGAGTAAGTAGTGGGTTGAGTAGTTGGGTTGTACATTCCCACCTCCGCTGTACAAGAAAAGGCAAACACTTAATTGTCTCGTGCATGGTGAGAGATGGAATTATAAATTATTAACTAAGATAGTGTTTATTATATTTAAATAATCTTCAGTTTATGCACAAATTTACGACAATTTATGTCAGTATAACATTACTTAGCGATGCAACCCAAGAAAGAGCATTATCCAGGGTGAAACCTTGGCGAGGTCACTTCAAGTCACGAGAGAGAGAGAGAGCAGATGAACTTGAACTACACTTACTACACTACAGAAGACGAAGATGTAACTACAATAATAATAATAATATTGCTGAGAATGTACAACTTAAAATAAACACCGTTTATAATTACTATAATAGACATCGTCACGGGATGAAAATGATGTCACACGACTAAAAAGATGGTAGGTATAATTTGTAAGTATACGGACTTCAACCAATCTCAGTCACTCGCTCAGTCACTAATGCTAGTAAACATACAAATATGACCAGGTAGTCTATTAAAAAACAAATAGTATGTTTTTTATAAATAATCATTGCATATTCATGTAAATATTTAATATTTATGTAAAATTTGGATAAAAAGATAAATAGCTATATAAATATTTTTTTAGTTTCCAGTATTAAAAAACACAAATTGATATAAAATGCATTATAATTAAAACATGGAAAAAACAGCTATCATACAACCAAAACTATTACTGACTTGTGCCACCAGATTGCCAGGGGAGCATGCAAGATTTCCTTTCTCCAGCTGGCCACCAGGGAAAAGGCACCCGGAGAACGGATGACCAGGTTCGTAACGACAACTACGCATGTCTGTCATCATTTTATCAACAGCTGTCGAAGTTGAAGCTAATCGCTGGCTGCTACTACAAACGAATTGCAGTTAGTGTAGTCGTGGCGCTGGCCTGTAGTCGTAAGAAATCAGACGACCAGCAGCTGAAGCTGCAGTTTCTATAGAAACCCAAGATGAAGTCAAGGTTAGACTAGTGACAGGAAATGTCTGTTAGATCAGCCGAAAGTTAGCAATCGTGTAAAAGTTGAAATATCGTTACAGCAAGGAACGACAACCAGACATTCCCTGAAGAGACATAAACTTCGAGGAACTTGTTTTGAATTATGGCTGACCAGTTAATATCAGCTCCTTCAGCTGAAAATCAAAACTTTGCGCTGAAAAAAACTTTTCAAATAAAACGAGCCACGCTGGAATTTAGACTGAAATCATAAGTTCTGGAAGATCGCGTTCTCCACTGACGATTTCAAAAGCATTTAGGGAGGCTATCTATTCAAAGATTCAATCATCGCATCATTAGCCCCTTGCTTTCCTTTACTCTCTACTCAAAGAAGCGTTCTTCGTACACTTTCTCTCTCTCTCTCTCGCTCTTCTTCTACGTTAACTTTTTTCTCTCTCTTTCTCTCTCATTTTGCTGTTTCATCATATTTCTCGCTCAGTAAAGTTTCAGAGGCTAAGAAGCCTGCTAGTAAAGAAGTTAAAACTTTTCCGATTGGACGACCGGCATTCGCGTCTGGCCAATAGAAAGATGATCTGGAAAAAACCTTTTCTATCCTGGCTCTGATTGACAGCTCAGAATAGAAAATGTTTTGAAAGACTATGACGTGTTTTAGATTGGAAAAAAAATCTTATTTTGAAATATAAACCTTTGGACATATCGACGCGAATTTTATGAATTTACTAAAACTTATAAAATATAAAAAAAAAATTTTTAATTGTTCAAAAGCTATGAATATACGCTGCGTTTTTATTTTCCAAGCTAATTTAAAACTTCAAACTAAAACTTTAAATCCAAAATATATAAACTATTAAGGATAGTATTTTGCTGAGAACGTAATAATATTGGGGAAATTGTGGACACAAAAATAAATAATAGTGGTGGCAGTGATAATGATGACGACGACGACGATGACGATGATGACGATGACAATGACGATGACGATGACGATGACGATGACGATGATGATGAAGATGATGATGACGATGATGATGATGATGATGATGATGACGACGACGACGATGATGATGATAATGCTGATGATGCTGATGATGACGATGATGACGATGCCGACGGTGGTGGTGTAGTTGAGGTGCTGGAAACTAAAATCTCGATGGTCATTGTGCCGCTGATGATGATGATAATGAAAAAAAAGAAAACAAAGTTAATGGTGTGGCATGGCTTTCGGGTAATTAACCCCTTTGATGTCGGTTCATCTTTCTTGGATGATCTGTCGAATGCCAATCGTCGTCAGTTACATAAGCAATGCGATGACGTCTTGCATTCTCCAATAAAGTAGAAAGAGAGATAATAACCGGTTAAAATGGTACTAGCCGCAAGTTGGTACGCTCTGTTTAAGTGTTACATAGCGGTCGTACAAGTGCGGGTTTTGCGTGGCGTATACCTTCGGGGTACTGCGGTATTCTGGTTTAATGTAAGCGCATACCTCTATATTGTGCTATGTGCAGTGTAGGTATTTCAGCCGAGTAGTGTCGTCGTTACTGTCATAATCATCATCATCATCAGTTTGCAACGATGACTCCTATGATAATCACACTCATAATCACATTGTTTATCATTGTCCCATATTCGTGTCGAATGACTTAATACATTCAAAGCACATCAATCAAAACGACTCTCCATCACTTAAATTAATCTTCTACATTTCACTGTTGAGTCTCGGGAAAAAAATCATCAACCAACGTGACCACGTGATCGCTCATTTTTGTATTTGTGAAATGAAGAGAAAAAGAGGGAGAGGAAATGGGAGAGAGGAGAGAGAGAGAGAGAGAGAGAGAGAGAGAGAGCGAGAGAGAGAGAGAGAGAGAAATGAAAGAGAGAAAGATCATTAACTTTGGCCTGAACCAGCGGCTTTTCCCATCACGGACCGGCAACAACAGCTGCCCTAATTGAACTGATCACCATCCGTATTATGAAAGGATGAGCTTCAGATGAGATATTGATTCTTTCGAATAGAATTTTACTATTATTTAAATATATAATGCGATAAAATGTTTTTTATTTCGTTGACATTCAGAGGCAATTTCATTCTTTCATCGTTGACTCTTCAATCCCATTCAAAAGTGAGGAAATGTCATGAAGAAAAATCTACAAATTTGTTGTTTCGACGATTTCTCAATTTATTATTTTAATTTATTCAAATTTAATATTTTATTCTGTTAACGTTCAGTTAGTATAAAAAAAAATTTGTAAAAGAGATATGTCCGATCTTCGTATTTAAATCAAAACTGAAAAACTTATAAAAAATAGTTAAAAAAACAATTAAATCTTATTTGTCAATTAACATCTTAGCAACAGTAACTAATACCAGAACGGAAATAATTTTTTTGCAGATAAAACAATTTTTAAATTAAATTAAATTAAATTAAAAAGCACAATTATTTTTTAGAAACTATCTAAAGTTCAATAGAATTGTCTAAAAAGATGGAGTCTATAATTCAAATTTCAATTTGACTGGATGACTGGAAGTTTTTTAATTTCTACTAAAAGCACGTAAAATCAAGAAAACAAACATTTTTATAATAGTTTATAGTTCGTTACACCAAGTGTTTTAAGACTAAAATGGCTGTATGTTGGAAGCACCTAAGTACTTCCTGTCGTGGATCATAATTTGATTTTTTTAACTTTCCCCTCCTCCTTTCTCCAGGCTTGGGACTGGCTTGCAAAAGCAAGGCGGAGTTAAAAAACAAGCAGGCCATGTGATAGTGAAGCTACTATAACAGATCTAAAAATGGTGATTTAGCACAGACGACGCATTAGAACTCCGTTATTACTCTTGAAATTTTAGTGTATGTAATTTTTTTTTATTAAACTTAACAAATTTGTATGGAACTTAAAAATAATTTGTAATCAAATTGAAAGCCTTCGGGTGACGGGTAACTCTGACTCTATGTGATCCCAGCGCACTGATCCCTGGCACTTCTTATCAGCTGTTATTAGTCATGTTATTTTTATAATTTTTTAATTTTTAAGTGTTATAATGCCAATTTATAGACTTCTAGACCACAAAGAGATGCGTTTTTAAACTTCTACGGAATTTGTCGACAGTCGCTGAGCCGGTGATGGTGGACGGAAGCTCGTTCAAAAATCTGGGACATGCAACGGCAAACATGCGCTCACCAGCCGTCTTCATTTGAGTCTCTGGTAGATGGAGTGATGCCGAAGATGAAGATCTTAGTCTCTTCCTTGCTGGGAAGTCAAAAAAAAAATTGATTTAAAATATTTTAGCTGTGGGCTTGGTTAGGTTAGAAAATTTAACTTTTCAGGTGGGTCGGGTCGGGTTGAGTAAGTGATATGTTAGGTTTTGTTGGGTCGCCAAAAATGGACCAATGTCGACCTCTGGGCTGATAGGATCGGTTTTACGTGCACCGGAAACCAGACATGTCGCTGCATTTTTCCTCAGCCTTTCCATGTGGTCTGACCAGGCATGAAAGTAGATGCATCTAAAATGTGTTGTAAGCTGCTACAATGTTTGAGGATCGTCATTATTTCCTTTCCTTTCTCAGAACTAACTATCACATTTTGCATAAGCCATTTCGTGAAAAAAAATTGATGGAGAAATAGAAAAAAAAACAAAATATAACATTTTGATATAATATAATGGTTAATGCTAATTAACTCTTTAAAATATAAGTGTTGATGAATTTAATTCATGATGAATTTAATTCATGATGAATTTAATTCATCATGAATTTAATTTATGATGAACTTATTTTGGATGAATTAATCTAACGCCAACGGACGCGACCATCAATTACTTTATATTCTTGCTATGTAAAGTAAATAAAAATGCATAAGATATTCATACAATTTGTCTTTACACGTAACATAAAATCTAATTATGTAAAACATTTTTAGTCACTGCATTTTCATTTGTTCATAGTATTCCTTGTGCGTAATGTGCGATTGTAATGTGTGTGCATGCTTTTATATGTCCATGTGCATTGTTGTGCATTATTGTGCAAGTGTGTGTGAATCATCCCATCAATAAAATGTAATGTTTTCTTTTCGTCTCTTGAATGTTTATAATCATTATCTTCCGTGACAACATCATAATAACAGCATTTTGATATAATATAATATAATATAATATAATATAATATAATATAATATAATATAATATAATATAATATAATATAATATAATATAATATAATATAATATAATGTAATGTAATGTAATGTAATGTAATGTAATGTAATGTAATGTAATGTAATGTAATGTAATGTAATGTAATGTAATGTAATGTAATGTAATGTAATGTAATGTAATGTAATGTAATGTAATGTAATGTAATGTAATGTAATGTAATGTAATGTAATGTAATGTAATGTAATGTAATGTAATGTAATGTAATGTAATGTAATGTAATGTAATGTAATGTAATGTAATGTAATGTAATGTAATGTAATGTAATGTAATGTAATGTAATGTAATGTCATGTCATGTCATGTCATGTCATGTAATGTCATGTCATGTCATGTCATGTCATGTCATGTAACGTAACGTAACGTAACGTAACGTAACGTAACGTAACGTAACGTAACGTAACGTAACGTAACGTAACGTAACGTAACGTAACGTAACGTAACGTAACGTAACGTAACGTAACGAAACGTAACGTAACGTAACGTAACGTAACGTAACGTAACGTAACGTAACGTAACGTAACGTAACGTAACGTAACGTAACATAACATAACATAATATAATATAATATAATATAATATAATATAATATATCATCGCTTTATTTACTATTTAAGCAATAATAAACTTATCAATAACTACCATCATCATCGTCATCATCATCATCATCATCATCATCATCTTCATCATAAAACAAAAAAACTTAAATAATCAACTCCCTCAAAGCAATCAAGATCGAGATTGATGCATATAAGAAATATTGCTACTAACACACCCACACCCACACACACACACACACACACACACACACACACACACACACACACACACACACACACACACACACACACCCACACCCACACACACACACACACAGACATACAAACAACCTGACATTCAAGCATAGTCGCTAAAACGTACAAATAAAACCAGTGAGATGAACAAACGTAGACAACGCGCAATCAAAAGTGCCTAGTTTCTAGGTATTGGTGCCAGTCAAAACTTTAAACAACAGCTGTTCCATCTCCGGCGATGATGATGATGATGATGATGATGATGATGATGATGATGATGATGATGATGATGATGATGATGATGATGATGATGATGATGATGATGATGATGTGGGGGTGTTGATGATGATCACGATGCTGTTGATGATGATGGTGGTGTTGATGATGATGGTGGTGTTGATGATGATGGTGGTGTTGATGATGATGGTGGTGTTGATGATGATGGTGGTGTTGATGATGATATTGGTGGAGTTATGCAGTTGATAATAGTGTTGATGATGATGATGATGACGATGTAAATGATATTCAACAAGGTGTCAACAAATAGCGTGGGAAAGAAGCAATTATAAGTCTCCATGAACTTGCGGAAGAAAGAGAGAGAGAGGAAGAGAGAGAGAGAGAGAGAGAGAGAGAGAAAAAGAGAATATAAAAATGGGATGCTATAAAGAGAAATTTGCTTGGTAGTTTAGGGTTCGAATTTGCTTTTAAGAAGGTTCTCGTTTTCTTCATTTTCCTCCTCCTCCTCCTCCTCCTCCTCCTCCTCCTCATCATCATCTTTATTATTCTCATCATGATCATGATCATGATCATGCTCATCGTCATCATCATCATCACAATCACCATCACCTTACCATCATCATCATCATCGCTTATATTATTCTTATTATTTATTATTTATTATTATACCTCTTTCATTTTTCATAGGTAAACAAAAGACTCTGGGAAAGCGATCGAGGAATGCTGGGAATTCTGCGCATCAAACTTCCTGCTCTATTCAGTGTTTTTGTGTCTTTACTCCTTTGTTATCTTTTGCCGATCTCCCCGTGGTAGTGATGATAACTATCTGTAACTAAGGTCTTGATGATGATGGCGGTTAGGTTGGAGGTGATGATAATGATGATGGTATTGCTTGTGATTGAAGATAATAATGATTGTATGGAAAGTTTTGATTTTGCATTTTCACCTATCACTTACTCTAATCTCTTCAATAATCATGATCACCAGCATCAACATCGTCCTCATCGTAATCAGCATTATCCTCAGGAACAACATCATCATCATCACCATCACATCATTACCACCACTATCATCATCATCACCATCATTGTTGTGGTCGTCGTCATCATCATCATTATCATTATCATCACCATCATCATCATCATCATCATCATCATCACCACCATCACCACCGCAGGAGTGATTCCTGACAAGGGTCATGCGAAGTGAACCGCGACGTTTAGAAAACATTTTACGGTGATTGGTTTCCTTTCATCCAGTTCGCTTCTTGATTCCTTTAATTTTCTCCATAGATGGTTGTGTGTACTTTGTACGTGCCTGTCTGCGTGCATCTGTGTGTATGCGTGTTCTTGTGAATGTCTGTGTGTCTCTCTGTGTTTCTGCCTCTCTGTGCGTTTTCGTGTGCGTCTGTGTGTATATTTTTTGTAAAGTCTATGTACGAAAACGAAAGAACGCACAGATATGGAGGCAACCTGGTTTTGAACCAAGTGGCATGAAACGGATCAGAAGGATGGTGTGTTTCAGGAAGTGAATGGTCGCATGGAAGAGTTCCATCATCAGAGGGATGCACAGGATGATAATAGAATTGTCTGTGCACCTGGATGTGAATGAATGATGGAGTGTTTTGTGGATGAGTAGACGAATTGATTGAAAGGCAAGTGAAAGCGATTGATTGAAAATTTCAGAAATGAACAGACTGATTGATTGATTGATTGATCGATCGATTGAACGCATGATGGACTACTGGATGACAGAACTGATTGATGAATGAACATAAAAAAGAGTGGAGCAATTCAGCGAAACTTTCTGGAAACTGGATGATGAATCTGGCGTCACAAACGAGATAGTAGACACATGACCTCGTGGTTTCGTTTCATCGTTGTTCATAAATGTTAAATTGTGACGCTTCTTCTGTGTCCATAAGTCAGTGCGCGCGTTTACAACAAAGAATTTTTTTATTTTTTTGCTGATTCACACAAATACCTAACAACAACAACAACAGATATATCTGTTTATATAATTTGCTAGCCTTGTCTGTCTGTCTGTAATTCGATCTGATTTTTTTTAATAGAACTACGTCGATTTGTAATGAAGTTTGGCATACCTGGTGGTTAATTTGTAACACTGCTTTCGAAAATAATGTTTTTTTCCTTTAAATTTAGACATTTGAGTTTCCTTATTTTTCTTCGATTTTAATGCCTGCGATGCAAATGTAGTAAATAAATACATGTTCACTGCAGTTTGAAGATAATCTAGTAATCTACACCGATGAGAAAGTTTTATGCAATTTAATTTACAAAAACTCTGGCTAGTTATATTTAATATATCAATGCACGGATTTTATTGATTACACCAAAACCACCAAACAACCATTCATTCATTCATTCATTGTCCTAATGAAGTAATGCGACTTCTTCCGCCTTGTGCCCAGCTAGAGCAGGCCGATCATGGACTTCTTGATGGTTCAATTAATTCAGACACGTGGAGAAACCACATTTTGTTGACTTTAATTGGAATCGTTAGTTATGATAATGATTATGGCTGATGATGATGATGATGATGATGATGATGATGATGATGACGACGATGATGATGATGATGATGATGGTGGTGGTGGTGGTGGTGGTCAGTGGCTTCTATCCTTATACAGCCGGGAGCAGCTTCGCCCGGCAAAAAACAGGGGGGGGGGGAAAGGGGGTAAGGAAAAAAGTTTAAAAATCCATCCATTTCGAAATTTCGATTGAACTTAAAGAATATATCTAAACGACGTGAGAGTCGTGAGACGTCGTGTGGCTTCTCAACGTTGACTCGCTATTCGTTAATTAACATTTAATGTCCATCTTATCTTTCATATAGCTCATCTAATACGCTTCACGATGTAGCCGCAACCGAATGGACATGGAACATAATTTATGCTGAAGCCCATGAATGCTGATAAGTTCTACGACTGATGGCGGCTATATAAAATAAACTTGACTCTTTTTGGCTCCTTCTTGTTCACAATTTGTTTACTTTGTTAAAGAAAAGAGTATGGCGCGAGAAAAATTCAAGTTTAAGTTACGTTGTTGTGAGTTAGCCTGCGGGAACCTGGTTCGATCTGATAAATGGATGGAGCATTGTCGAAAGCGTCACGCTTTCAAATGTACTAGGTTAGCTTACCTTATCATTGTAAAAGAAATAATTTTGAAAAATTGAGACGGATTTTTAAACATCAACACATATTTTTGTGGTTTTGCGATTTCGGCGCCAACTTACAGGGTTACGAAAAGATGAGCCTCGAGTAAAGACTCTTAAAATAGTTTCGGAGACAACGAGGTCTTGGCGAAGCGTAGAAGATGGGGTTTGCGTTGTTCTTGATCGCTATGACAGCATTATTGATGCACTGGAAGAACTTTCTACAGTGTCCAGTTATGACGCAACTACTGTATGCAGCGCCGATGGCCTGAAACGTCGTTTAAGGGAATTTGACATCATTGTGACACTTTTCATGCTCCGCAATATTTTTAAAAATACGGGGCCCGTGTCTCGTTTGCTACAAGGAGTTGCATGTGATTATGGGGTTGCAGCATCACTTATTCAAGATTGTGTCAATAAATTTAATAAAATGAGAGACAATGCCGACATGGGCTGGAACAAACTGATTACTGAAGCAAATCAGTTTGCAGTTGACCATTTCATTGAGTCAAACTTCCCCGTTAAACGCCAAAAAAGAACAAAACTAATGCCGGGAGAAGTGACTCGAGATGAACGAATCCAAGACCCGGAAAAAGCTTTTAAAGTAAATACCTACATACCAGCACTAGTATGTGTTCAGAGTGAGTTTAGAAAAAGGTTTACTGACAAGGCCATTGATGTTTTGCGCGAAGTTCAGTTTTTTACGCCTCGTTTTTTGCTATCCAGCCTGCCAGACATTCAAAGTGTAAATATTGAAAAACTGTGCAATTTTTACGAGATGGATGCAATGAATGTTGCAAAAGAATTAACAGAGTTTAGACCAGTCTTTCAATAACTACACACTATTATATGCGTAAATGATCTGATGTCCGGCACACGTTCGATGCAGAATGAAAGTGAAAATGAAGATGAAGGTGACGATATTGAAACCGATAGCAAGGTTAATAATTGTAAAAAATGGGCCGAAAAAAGTTTTGTCAAACCATTTAGAGCGCTTCAGGAATTGTCTGGATTTCCCGCATTGGACATCTTGTACAAGATATTTGTGTCGCTTGCAATTACAAGCGCTAGTGCCGAGAGAGCGATGAGCAGGGTTCGACTCATTAAGAACCGGTTAAGGACCTCAATGTTGGATGATTGGTTCTCTTCATTATTAATACTTGCCTCAGAAAAAGACATTTTGGAAAACATTCCTGTAGATAAAATCA
>OZ022239.1:46121472-46213972 GCA_963978895.1 Erpobdella octoculata | reverse complement strand
TTATAACTCATAGTTTAACTTTAAAAAAAAGTTTTTGCCTATCTCTGAATGTAAGCATGTTTCCTTGGACGCTCTGGCGAAGATTTAGTTGTCATTATAACGATTGAAAAGAATTGCGTGAATCTTTGTAAGACTTTGGTGAAAATAATTAATTCATTCATTCAGTGAAATGTTGGGAATTTCAAGTAAGGAATATTTTACGGAGGACTGATTCGAATGACGTTTGTGTTTTCAGTTTTATCACAATTTTCTGTGTCAAACCACATTCTAATTCATCATCGTCATCGTCATCGTCATCGTCATCGTCATCGTCATCGTCATCGTCATCGTCATCGTCATCGTCATCGTCATCGTCATCGTCATCGTCATCGTCATCGTCATCGTCATCGTCATCGTCATCGTCATCGTCATCGTCATCGTCATCGTCACCGTCACCGTCACCGTCACCGTCACCATCACCATCACCACCATCATCATCATCATCATCATCATAATCATCATCATCATCATCATTCACGATATCAATAATGGTGGCGAATTCCCACCACCTTTCCCGCAGATAACATATCTACTAAATCTATCAATTCACCGCTGCTACTGTCGATGGTGGAGCGGCGCCGAAGATCAAGCTGTTTGTGACAAGCGTTGTGGGAGACTTCGGCCCCATGCAGAGCCAAGACCACACAACTGTCGGAGTAATAACGTAAGCTTCTTCTTCAAGATTGTGATCATGTAAGTAAGTTATATCGGCGTTGCTGTTAATAAAACGGTTTAGCCACGTATGATGTTAAAGTTATCAGCAACACCATATTTGGGATATGAGACATTATTTGTTGTCTGTTTGTCAAACATTCTTTAGATTCTGTGACAGTGTTTGTTAGGGATTGTTGTTCTCAACATATAGTGGCTGAGTGTTGGTTCCTTTAAAGGTTTTGTCAGAAGAACGTCAGAAACCATCTTTTTTTTATCAAAAACACACTCTGGACAGCAACTTGAGCAGTTTTCTTCAAAAAGATTCTAAATAGATTGGCAAGGCAAGACATAAAAAGTAAAGAAAAAAAGTTTCAACACAAACTTTTATTTCAAATACACTCGATTTAGAAATACGATATTCAAATTAAGTTTTTTTTTTAATTGAATCATGTGTTGTCATCCAATATAAAACTATGCTGATAGTTTCAGCTTCCTGGCTAGTCAAAAAGCTGGTTAAACTTTACTTGCAAGATTTGCGTACAGAAAAAGACTCCCACAAACAAACAGAGATTGCAAGTTGAATAAAAGTTTGTAATAAAAAACAGGCCATCTTGCACAATTTTCTCTAAAAGAAACTAAACTCAAATTTTTAATCTCATTCTTTTGAATCAGTAACAAGTTTAATGTATGCGCGACACGAATTTATTTATAATTCAGCCTGTAGACAAGCCAACGAGCCTGTTAGACACCTGAGAGATCTTTTTTTTCATGTCATCGTCTTTGTTTGCCTACCTGACTTAATCAGTCAACCCTTTTTTAGACTATTTTGTTTATATTTGAGTAATAATACAATACACTGCATGACTCCTTGCCTACTGACGGTCTTTCGTCTTTCAGCCTTGATCTTGGCACGTTCCACAACTTCCACTCATTAGAAGATACTCATTAATCCAAATTTGCTTAAACTGTTAAACGTTTTCGAGACAAATATTTGAAGGTATTTTTAATACAGAAAGCAATTAGTCGATACCCTATTCGTCAAAACAATACCGCAATCTGTTTTTGACGTTTTTAGTGCATATATATACCTACTACTTCTGCTACTAGTACTACTGATACTGCAGCTGCTGATACAACTGCTAGGCTACTGTTGCCAGTACAGCCACTACTACTACTGCTGTAACTAATACTACTACTAATACTACTGCAGCTACTGCTGCGGCTACTACAACTATTTCTGCTGTTACTAATACTACTACAACTAAGACGACTACTATTATAACTACTACTACGACTTTAACTAAATGTATCCTTCTTTTAGCAGCCCACACTTTCTCAAATAAACGCAAAAGTATTGACAATATTTACATAAAATTCTAATATTTTAACCATTGTCTCGGCCGATTGGTTGACAATACCGACAAAAGAAACAAGAGCGACGACAATAGGCTACTATTATTGTCTATATTATTCTTAATAATAATAATAATAATAATATCATTATTATTGTTATTATTGTTGCTGTGATCTTCCTAACCGGCTGGCTTTCTTATATCTACTCACATAATATGACATAGCTAACATAACTAACTAACTATGCTCGTAAATTCTTAACACTTTCAATAGAGACTGCGCTCCTTGTGAAAAAATCGTCTGTACGTCTGCGTTACAGTTTCTATATTTTAGAACATTTGAAGAGTTTTTAATGTGTTTTTATCGACTTCTACGATCATGGTGAAAAAACTGAATTCCGACAATACGTTTATTGGTTACGATTTTTTAGCAAATAAGGATTGGAATGGTCGTGCTTCAAATGACTGAACCTCCATGTATTCGAGGAGATTGCAGGACGTTCAGTTTTTCCTTCATTTATCAAACATCAGATGCTTTTAGTATATTTCAAGCACAATTCGAAATTGCTGCTCATTGCTGATTGCAATAAAACTTAATATTTTCAGATGAAAACACGAAATTTCAGTAGTGCGAGTTATAAAAAGAAAGAAAAGTTAGCAAAACGTCAGATTGATTGGAACTAACAATTTTCAAATAACCTATCGACGATCGAAACCTCGGAAACAAAATAAAAATGGAATTTAACAGAATTTCTAGCGGTACAGATTTATTTTCAGCTAAGTTGTTGTTCGCCGATAAAACAGCTAATAGCAGATTATCAAAGACAGTTTTATCGCCGTCGAAAATACCAGCGCACGAAATACAGACATGTAAAAAAATGGCTAAAGTCGAATCGCTACAACCAGCTCACGAGTCGCGACTACACCACCATCATCATCATCATCATCGACTGTCGTCCTTAAGCTACGGCTCACTTTCCATATCAAGAATCCTACTTATGCTGATGTGCCTTGACTTGCTTGCTTATTTCAAGATCAACTGCCTCGTTCTTTCCCTCGATGCCAGTGTCGTTTGCAACAGAATTCCCGGGCTAGTCCCGGAACAAAGAAAGCTCTGTCGGGCCTATCCCGAGGCCATGGCGGCTATAGGGGATGGGGTCGAACTGGGCCTGGATGAGTGCAGGAGACAGTTTGCTCTGAGACGCTGGAACTGCACGAGTCTACACAAGGAGCCTCCTTTGCAATTCATGTCCAATATAGGTTGGTTTTTTAGACGATAGTTGCTTAATTCGTAGACAAATCATTGAAATTTAAACATTTTTTTACAGAACCGAAGGTAATTAAAATCCCTTATATATGAGATGTGTTAAAAAAAATAAAATTAAAATATATTTGTTTAGAAGATTTACAAAATATAAATCTCGTGAGTAGTGAGTTGAGTATACATATATTCCAAGCTTCAATTTGATTGGATGAAGGGGAGTTTTGTCATTTTTACTTCCAAGATTTATCCACAGGAAAGCAAGCAAACAAGCAATCAAGAAACCAAGGATGACCGGTTTGAATAAATAAATAAATTTATCCAAACAGCTTTCGCTGCAGACAATATATACTTAGATAATTCATTCACCGCTCCTACATATATAGGTTTTGAACTAGCCGGAAAATTTTGACCCCTTCTGGAAAAAGCTAGACACAGGGCTTGTCTGTAGGATCAAAATTCTGTCTGTCGTGTTCCATTTAAGAGTAGGTGAAGACCTTGCTCATACTTAGCCAAAATCTTTCGAAATATAACTTTTTTTAATTGCGTATTCTTTAGTCAGCTTACGAAACTCGAAAGACCTTCACTTCAGATTTCCTTCTTAGTCTGCCGAAAAAGACGACAAATTACAAAAATTCAGAAGCGGCAGCGGAGATCCGAGAAGTTCTCTTTATCGCTACGTGGGACTTGTCAAAAGAACTTTCGCAGGATTTCGGCGCCACAGGTTCAACGCCTAATCCTTTTTTTTTGTTTGAGCCGAGTCGCTCAGTTAATCTCAGAGACCGCTGTGGTTCTTTTGTTTTCCGAGCAGCACGCCATCTCCATTAAGTGACTCGATTGATGATGATGGAATTAAAAACAGAAGAGAAGTGGGGGTGGGAAAAGTGAGGAAAAATCTGAACAAGATAATTTGATGTGCGGTTGTAGCTAGGTTGTTTCCAGGCTGTGATGTCAGTTGGGGTTTTCCACCTTCAAGCTTAATGGCTCACCGGAAACATGACTCTGGTCGGGGTTGACACTGACAAATATCAACTAAGCGTTGTCCTTAATTTGGCGGTTTTCTTTTTCATATTTTTAGGTCGTCATAGTTATTTTAAATTTGATTGGATATTAGCTTAAAAAATTATAACTTTGTTAAATGATCAAAATAATCTAAAAATTATACTTTTTAACAAAAAAAAAAGAAAAACCGAAGAAATTATGAAAGAACATAAGGATAAAGAGAAATAGAGAAAGAAAGAAAGAAAGAAAGAAAGAAAGAAAGAAAGAAAGAAATAGAGAAAGAGAGAGAAAGAGAAATAGAAGAACAAGATATGAAGAAGAGAGGAAGAGACGGATAAAGAAGAAAATAATAAGATACAGATTGTGACACGTGACTGAAAAACAAACTCAGACACGCTTATTAGCACAGCGGGTGGCTGAGAGGCAAGGTCGTTTTTGAACTGCCGTCGTCGTCGTCGTTGTCGTCGTCGTTGTCACACCGAGAGTCGTAAATGCCGATGGCGAACTTGTTAGACTGTAAAAGATTGTGGTTCATACGAAACGAAGAGGGGAAATGTCTGGTCATGATGAAATTCAGTGATGAGATGAAATGTCTGGTTATGATGAAATTCAGTGATGAGATGAAATGTCGGGTTATGATGAAATTCAATGATGAGATGAAATGTCTGGTTATGATGAAATTCAGGATGAAAAATTCGTCTGTCAGAGCAGCTTTTTTTAAGGAAGATAGAAAATTTTCGAGGTTTTATTTAGCCAGTAAAAGAAAGTCAGTATAGTTGAAAGAATATAATCTGTTAGGCGGATTCTTGTGAATCATAACTCAAAGAAAGCTTAGTAGGTATACGTCTAAAGCTGCAAATGTTGTAACGGCAAGTTTTGGGTTCGTGACAGTTGCACCATTGCTATTTTCAGTATTTTCTATCTTGAACTTCTAAGTCAACACAACAGTCTCTAAGGACATTTCCACCAAAAACTGCCGGAATCGTTGGAGTACAAGGAGTTGAGCAGCAGAAAACTGATAATGTCAGATATTTTTCAATAAAACATTTGCATGATCTCTTCGTTTTTATTGCTCCAAATTACTTAAACACATTCTTTTTCTTTTTACGGTGAAATATAATAAAATGTAAATGATAAATAAATAAAGATGAAATTTCAAGAGAGGTTTTAAAAAAAATTAATTTCACTTCTAAATGATTTGTAAAAGTTTATTAGTTTTATTTTGTAAGCCTAACGGGTTACGGCTATTCAGTAATAACCTTTTATTTTCCGAAAACTTTTTTAAAAATTCATTAAATTAAATCAATGCAATATTATTTAACGTATTATTTTATTTCGTTCAGTTACAATTTTTCCACACTAAACCTTTTAAAACTCTCAGAAAAGTGTATTATCTTTTACTTAAGTTATTATTAAATTAATTCTTTTGTAAAGTTAATAGTTTATTAAATTCTTTCTAATTATTATAATGGTCATATAACGATATTTCGAGTTAGTAGAACTAAATCATGAATTGTCAATCAAATTAATTAAAGAATTAATTCAAAGATTCTGTTTTCTTGTTGATTTTATTTTCATTTTTTTTTTTTTTTTTTTTATTATAGTTTATAGTCTTTTACACCATGTGTTTTAAGACGCGATTTTCATTTTATTTTATTGAACTAGTTAGAGATAGTATCGTAATTAATATATACATAAAATAGCTAAAAATAATAAAAAACCGACAGGGAAATGCTAAAAGATTGTAAGTCAACAACAAGCTTTCCAGGAGAGGGAATATTTTGTCGAGAATGTTCCTGATGCTAGGATGGACTGATTCTTCAGCATATATTCTGCTTAGAACAAACAGTCACTTAGGCTCAAAATGCTTGGTATCAAAATAAATTGTCAATGGTGCCTTTTTAATGAAATCATAAAAATAATCATCGGAAAAACATTTTCAGCTTTGCGGTCATTTTTGCGAGTTTTTGGAAATTTTTTTCTTAAAAGGAGTTTAATAAAACACTTTTTTTACTGGTGAGGAAAATTTACTCAGAAAGTATACAGCGTCGAGAGTTCGGAGTTTTTCCATTAGATTTGAGCCAAATAAGTTGTTCTAGAGACGATTAGTTCAATTGCTCTCGCAAGCGATTATATGTTCGTATGGGGAAATTTCCGCATACGAAAAATATGATCGCCTCAGCTACTGTTTACCGGAAATAATAAATAAATTTAAAATTGAAACAAAAATATTTACGGCTTCTTTTAATTGTAAAATTTCAGTTGTAAAATTGTACATAGTAGAACCTTTAAAATAACAAAAGTATTTTTTAATCGTACGTGTTTTTAAATTTATAAAATAGTATATTGTCGTAATGTAATTCTTCGGCACTTGAACACGGGGAACTTCTTTCATTACAAGCTGTTACTGTTCGGATGGCTGGATTACGTCGAGCATCAAACTTGAATTTTCATAGACTCCTTGTTCAACTCTCAATTGCTACCTAGTACCGGGTTAACGAACATCACCAAGTACAATCGCTCTCCATAGGGCATGTTATAGATCAGCACCACCAAGTTTTTAAAAGGCACAGTGGTTCTTTGATTGATTGATTGGTTGGTTGGTTGGTTGGTTGGTTGGTTGGTTGGTTGGTTGGTTGGTTGGTTGGTTGGTTGGTTGGTTGGTTGGTTGGTTGGTTGGTTGGTTGGTTGGTTGGTTGGTTGGTTGGTTGGTTGGTTGGTTGGTTGGTTGGTTGGTTGGTTGGTTGGTTGGTTGGTTGGTTGGTTGGTTGGTTGGTTGGTTGGTTGGTTGGTTGGTTGGTTGGTTGGTTGGTTGGTTGGTTGGTTGGTTGGTTGGTTGGTTGGTTGGTTGGTTGGTTGGTTGGTTGGTTGGTTGGTTGGTTGGTTGGTTGGTTGGTTGGTTGGTTGGTTGGTTGGTTGGTTGGTTGGTTGGTTGGTTGGTTGGTTGGTTGGTTGGTTGGTTGGTTGGTTGGTTGGTTGGTTGGTTGGTTGGTTGGTTGGTTGGTTGGTTGGTTGGTTGGTTGGTTGGTTGGTTGGTTGGTTGGTTGGTTGGTTGGTTGGTTGGTTGGTTGGTTGGTTGGTTGGTTGGTTGGTTGGTTGGTTGGTTGGTTGGTTGGTTGGTTGGTTGGTTGGTTGGTTGGTTGGTTGGTTGGTTGGTTGGTTGGTTGGTTGGTTGGTTGGTTGGTTGGTTGGTTGGTTGGTTGGTTGGTTGGTTGGTTGGTTGGTTGGTTGGTTGGTTGGTTGGTTGGTTGGTTGGTTGGTTGGTTGGTTGGTTGGTTGGTTGGTTGGTTGGTTGGTTGGTTGGTTGGTTGGTTGGTTGGTTGGTTGGTTGGTTGGTTGGTTGGTTGGTTGGTTGGTTGGTTGGTTGGTTGGTTGGTTGGTTGGTTGGTTGGTTGGTTGGTTGATTGATTGATTGATTGATTAGGTGACATTAAAACTTTAGTTTGTTTTTTAACCCAATTTGATTACTAAATAATAATAAATATCTGAATTAAATGTCACAATAGTACGTGTAGTGTACACATGTGGAATTCTGTTATTTTAGCAAACAGTTTAAGTCCGCTGGTTAACAAACAGTATATAACACCCAGCCAATAGAGTTGCGTAACCGATCGAACTCAAATTTTGCCGTTTGCTTAGACTTATACGAATTGCTGAATGTGTTTATTGTTGCTATTAATATTGTTATTATAATGGAGCTAATATTTGGAGGCGATTGTTGTCATATTAGTTAGTACTAGTGGTGGCTGTTGCGTTCGCCTTGTCGCCACAAACTTCGTTGTAGCCTGAAGTCACAATCAATCATTTTGTCTAGCTGTGCGTGTGTGTAGATGTGTGTTTATTTATGTGTAAATGTATTTGTATCTGTTTGTATGTTTGATAAAAAGGAGGAGGAGGGAGATAATAGATGAAAAAAAAATACACAATAATTAAACATAAGAATGAATATAATAAAACATAAATATATTAATACATTTGTTCTAATTAATATAATATTAGATGTAATGATAAACACTGTAAAACGAATTTGATTGTGTTTATCATTAGATATAATACACTGGGTAAAAAAAATAAATTACTGTATAAGTTTTGTTCAAGTGAATTAGAATAATTTGGCATTGCTGAATTCAAACATGACACCCGTTTGTTTGTATTATCAGGTCAAGTTTTTGAACCATTTTGATTAAAAAATTCAAATTTTAACTAAATCGATGACTTTTTTGCAAAATTATGAGTCATATATTGCAATTATTTTTTTTATATGCGTTTTTAAATTTAAAAACTTATGTTCTAATAAAAGTTTTCTTGTTTATGTGTTGAGCGCCTTTGAACTTACGAATAAGCGCTATATATAAGTTCATTTTGATTGATTGATTGATTGATTAAAAAAATTGATTGGTGTTTATTACATTTTAGACATTGATTAAAATAAGTACATATATATATATATTGATCATAGATCAAAATTAATGGCGTGAACTTCCTTTTCTTCAAACTTCTGTAGTAAGGGGTGTCTCTTTTTAGAGTCCAATTGTACCTTATCAGCCACCATTATGACTGTATAACAGCGTCCCTGGTATCTGATCTCCATCTCTTTCATATTCTGATGAAATCTCTTCCCTTACTCGTCACTCATAATCTCATATTTTCTACAGAAGCTGTGCAATGTCTGTCCGTACAGTACACCAGGTCCTTCTCTGTATAGAAAAAAACAGGTATTCTTGAATTCTGTTGCAAACACTTAAGGTGATGCGAACACTGTCAGATAGGATGTTTACATCCTCCAGTCTTTGAAGGAAAAAGTTCTGGAACATCATTATCGAGAACTATTAATTCATTTTCTTTTTCTCTCATTCTGCAACTCTAGAGAAACCTTCATCATTAATGTCTATATGTTCTTTAGGAATCGGATACTTGAATTTCATCACAATGGGCCACTGGACGACGTGCTGATTTGAGATCAGGATCCTTTAGGACCGCTCCGGTTATTTCTGTTAATTCCAGTTACATTATCAGCGCAGAAGAAGCAATCAGTGACATGGTTTGTTGGTTTCTCTCGAAACCATAGTGATTCAAAACTTCAGACATTTCTTCTTACCCTTCCCGGGGTTTAACTAACTACGCAGATACTCGGCGCACCCAATTTCTAGCTTTGTCACCAAATTGTATACCAAAATAAGCCTCGTAATGATAGACACGTTTTCTAGCACCTGCTAATGGATTCTTGTTAGGAACAACAATAATGTATTCAGCGCAGATGTCGCAAAATAGCTCGGGCTTATTTTTGCTATGTTTTCTAGACGATTCCATTTTAATACAGTAGTGATCTAAATATATGAAAACTGGAATAATTAAAAATAATAATAAATAATATATATATATATATATATATATATATATATATATATATATATATATATATATATATATATATATATATATATATATATATATATATATATATATATATATACATATAAATATATATAAAATAATTTTGTTTCATATAAATACAAGCTGTCGTTAATTGTAACAAAACTCTGCCTCGCTAATTGCGAACCAGTTCCAAGCCTGGATAAAGGAGGAGGGACTGTTAAAAAGATCAATTTATGATCCAAGACAGGAAGTACTTTGCTGCTTCCTACATAGGTACAGCCATTTCAATTTTAAAACGCTTGGTGTAAAAGACTATAAACTATTATATAAAAAAAACATGTCACGAAAACCATCAAAACCAAACATTACGTGACAATCAAATAGTTGATTTGTGAAACCAATGTGATTTTCTGACGCAGCGCTATAAAAATGAATTCAATCTGTCAAAAAACCCTAAACAATTTTATTGTTGCTGCTCGGTGTAATTGTTGTAATATATAATAGATAGATTATAAAAAAAATAAACAATTATAAAAAATACAGCAGCAAAAAAAGAGTTACGCTACCATTTGCTTCCCAACAATTTCACTAAAATTAACTAATCGAAGAAATTTTCTTTCAAAACAGCCAGCAAAGAATCAGCTTTTGTCTCGGCCATAAGATCAGCAGGAGTTGCTTACGCCGTCACTCGAGGCTGCAGCTACGGCAACCTAAGCGGCTGCGCTTGCGACAGAAGCCAGCGATCGACTAAAGGCGACTGGGAATGGGGCGGTTGCAGTGCCAATATTAATTACGGAATCAACTTCTGCCGGACGTTTCTTGATGCCCGGGAACGCCGGATGGATAAATCCCAGGCGCTTATGAACCTGCACAACAACAGAGCTGGGAGAAAGGTTTGATGTATAATTAGATCTTTTGTTGAACGTAGTTGTAGCATATTTTATTGAAACAAAGTAACACACGGCACTTGTTGAGGTGTATATAATTTTTTTTTATTACGGAACTTTAACGGAAAAAAGTGAACATGTAGGTATATAGCTTCAGAAGTATAGTCGTGTGCCAATTTAGTTTAAAACTTGTTCAGATTAATTCAAATTTTATTTAAATGTTTTGATTGTTTCAAAATTGTTTCGTAACTATTTATCGGCTCAAGTCGTTAAGAGAGAACATGAAAATGAACTGCCGCTGCAATGGGGTTTCAGGTTCGTGCTCCCTCAAAACCTGTTGGACATCACTTCCAGCCATCAGACAGGTTTGATTCAATTAATTATGTATATATAGTGAAGCTAAATTTATTATCATTTCACAGAAATGTTTTTAGTTCAAAAAATTGTTTTTTTATTTCTTATTTAAATAATATTTTCATTAATAATTTAAAAAAATGGATATTTATATGTAAAACTGAGAAAATCCGACAACTTGATGTTGAAAAAAAATCATCTGATCAATGATATTTTTAATCTGATGATTTCAAGGATCTTCATTTTAAACTACAGATTGGAGACAGGCTGATTGAAACATACGAGCGTGCCAGACAAGTCGAGCCGATTCGAGGACAGCGAAGTCTCAGCGCCGTCTTCCTCAAGCTCAAGCGATCGGCGCCGAACACTCAGAAGAAGCCGCAATGGCGAGAGCTTGTTTACTTAGCCGATTCTCCCGATTACTGCAGACGTAACAAAACTCTGGGAGTGCTTGGAACAAGAGGTCGAACCTGCCGACGGAGCGGCAGAGGAGCCGAAAGCTGCAGCCACGTCTGCTGTGGTCGCGGCTACGACAATCGCGTCGTCACGCGTCGGAATCAGTGCGACTGCGTTTTCCACTGGTGCTGCTACGTGACTTGTAAAGAGTGCATGGAGGTCATCGAAGAAAGTACGTGTCGATGATGATGATGATGTATGCAGAAGTGATCTCGAAGTTCGGGTTTGCTATGGTTACAGGAACAGAGAGTAAAGTAGAAAAAGAAATGAACTACGAGATGTGATGTGACAATTTATGCCCCTTAAAGGAAAGCTTTGTCGGAAAATTAGTGTGCATCGCAATTTGCCGTATTTGTTATATTATGAATTTTGGACGTTCGGTTTTGATAAACACAGACTTTTTGTTGTTGTTGGAACACAGTAACGGTCTAATGAAAAGAACATTTGAATAATTTATACACCTAACATATAATTTCTTTTCGGAACTGATACCGAACGCTTCCGCTATGCTTAAATGTTCAACGTGTCACTTCTCTTATAACGGCAAAAGCTAATGAGCTAACGTTTTCAGCTGAACTGCATATTTGTTAAATTTTTATATACATATTACATAACCTTGTTATTTTAATGTGTAGACAGTGCCGTGGCTACAGATCCCCGGACCCCAGGTCGGAGGGGAGGGGCGCAGGCTTTAAGGGGCTCTAAAATTGTGGTGACTCAATGTGTAATAAGGATTTATTTTAATCGTTGCTATCCTACCTGAATAAACAAAGGGACACCCGCACTTTATTCCGGCCTTTTTATAGAAATGTTTATTACCTCTTACAAAATTTTTTTTTTTATGAAAATGAGGTACAACTACTCTTCTTTCCTTTCGGTCACTGGTCATTGAATTTTTTAAGGAATAGAAATGTGATAAGACATGCAAGCAATAATCATGTAACTTATCAGTAAATGTTCCCAATAACCTTTTCTTAGATGGAAGACACTGATACAATGGCCAGGCTTTGACGGGTTCAGAGAATGCATCTTTCCAGCAAATTATCAATAAAATATTTGTGTGCTATTATTACATCGTGTTTTGAAAATTACCATTTTAGGAAAGAGTTGATTATTTTTTTAAGAATATTTCAAATTTTTGTCAATGACTTAATGACATCGCATTTTATTAAATATTCAGATCAATTGAACAAAATTTGAGTGAAATATAAAATAAAATTAATTGAAATTTTTAAAAATTTAAAACTCTTTTCAAATAAATAAAACCATCAGTTTTAAGTTCATTCGAAGAAAGCGATAATTAATTTTTCAAATCAAAGATTTATAATACAAACTTTGTATTTTCCCCATTGATTGAAAAGTTCAATATTTCCAAAAGTTTCCTACTACTTCTCATATCAACAGAACCGTGTTTATATGATGCTGGCGATGCTACCCCACCCCAAACAGTGCCAATTGTTCCTAAGAACAAAAAGTAACACTAAAAGAATTGCTGACAATATCGTATTGCTATTGTTCAAAACAGTTTTTGGAACAACTTTGTCATCAAGGTTGTTGATTATTATTGTTGTATATCATCGGTTGTGCAAAATCCTTTTCAATGAACAACATAGCCAAAATCGAGATAATTCGTTGCTCTTTATTGTAATGAAAATTAAAAGAGTTATATGTGGTTATATAAGATGATGTTCTTCGTCTTTCAAAATAACTACAAAACGCTTCAATTCCATGTCATTGTTTTGCATAGCTTTCCGATATTTTCATTCCATAAGAAAAACAATATATTTGAGATATCGTTAATTCTATTAAAGCCTTTTTATACTGATGTCAGGCAAACAAATCTACTTAGAGTTTGCTCTCTGGCCTCTGGCGTGAGTGACAGTTTTTTTTTCGTAAAAAATTCTAGAGGACAGTGTCGTCAACATTTTTATCTCCAAATAACCTTGTAGAGTTATTTTTATTATTTAGCCTCTATTTTACCATTAAACGGGTCAATGGCTGCTGTCAAAGATTGCAAACGCTTCTTCTAGACTTATTAATACGAAACGATTTATCAGGCTATCAGTCAGCAGGGCCAACGGCCACTTACACCATTTGGATAGCAATATAAACAAAACAAAAATGTGATTGTGCATTCGAAGGGAGTCAGATCAGGGAATTTTATAACTAAAACAATCGGATTGAAAATGGAGACGTTTTATTTTGTTGGTCAAGAAATTAAAGTTCTACGCTTAGTTCGTCTGGAGCCAACTTTTCGTTTCACAGAAATGAAGGTAAAGTGTGGTTTTGCAATCTTTTAGGTAGAATATGTAAATTTTTGTTATGATTTGATTGACTCGTTATGTTAATTTATTTTTTCTAATAAATGTTTATCATTAAATAGTTTTAAATGTTTTTAAAGCAGTAAGTTAATTAATTATTCTTTTATTAATATTGATAACAATTGAACATTGATTTTTAATGATTGCAGACGAACGGTAAGCTAGACTTTTATTATATGAGTTTTGATAGAAGCATCGAATCATTTGAATTCTTGAAAAACCGGAACATAACTGTGAGGCATCTTTTAATTTCTGGATTATTCAACTACAGGTGGGACTTCTCAGCTTACGACCAGCTGAAAAAGCTACTTGGTAGTATTAAACCTGGCAAACAACCAAATTCGTCAGATCACTCCAGAATTTGATTTCGATTACTTTGTAACATTAAAAGAATTGTACCTTAATAGAAACAATTTAAGCATTTTTCCAAATCTAGCACAATCTCTTTCCAAACTAGAAGAAATTAGTTTATCAGATAATCCGATTGTGCGCAATTGTGCATCCATGTCTTATGTCAGAAAGAAGCAATGGATCCATCTAAACATCTTGACCTCCACTACTTGTAAAAGCCATGGACAAACATCTCTAATCGAGGAATTCTTAAACGAAAGCTGTTCAGCTGTGCATATTGAAATAACAAATTTCACAGCGTGGATGACAGAAGAAAAAATCTTAACGATTAAGTGCACTGTAGTGGGATGGCCACCACCTTATATTTTTCTGCACTTTCCTGACGACTACAAGGAGTTTTTTTTTTTAATTTGAAACAAAAAGAGCAATTTTCGACCATACATTCGATCGAAAATCCAGATTTCACGCACCTTGGAACATATACATGCGTTGGCAAAAATAACAATGGAAGTGTTGTACGAGCCAATCTGACTGTCGATGATATTCCAATTTCAGCTTCCGTTAACCTTAACGCATCTCTTGCAATTTGTTATATTTTGTTCATTTTGATTGTCGTTCGATGATTGAGCTATGAAGGACCCTCATTCAAGAGGCTACTCTTCCATGACGGTGCTGGCTAGAACTTGAAAGCAACATTTTTCATTGTATTTTGTATGTATATGAGTGTATTAAACCGTTTTATTTTTTTTTAAGAATATGTAAATTTGTAGATAGTTTTAATTAGCATAAAGTTGTTGCATTAAAAATTGAAGTTTGGCATCGTCTGCTATGTCTGCGTTTCATTTTCGTTTTCGCTACATTACCTATATATATATATATATATATATATAGGTAATGAATGGTCAGGTGAGGAAGAATAAGGAAAAGTGCTTTTTGGTTAGTTTTGTTTAATTTATTACGCAAGGTTCGTGGTTATTTTTTATCAAATATGAACAAGTGGCGGATTCAGATTTTTATCGTACTGGAGGGAGGAGAATTTTATGAGAGCGCAAAAAAGAGTACGAGTAGTGGTTATTGAATTTGCGCAACGTTCAGAGCACGAGAACGATTGATTGATTGATTGATTGATTGATTGATTGATTGATTGATTGATTGATTGATTGATTGATTGATTGATTGATTGATTGATTGATTGATTGATTGATTGATTGATTGATTGATTGATTGATTGATTGATTGATTGATTGATTGATTGATTGATTGATTGATTGATTGATTGATTGATTGATTGATTGATTGATTGATTGATTGATTGATTGATTGATTGATTGATTGATTGATTGATTGATTGATTGATTGATTGATTGATTGATTGATTGATTGATTGATTGATTGATTGATTGATTGATTGATTGATTGATTGATTGATTGATTGATTGATTGATTGATTGATTGATTGATTGATTGATTGATTGATTGATTGATTGATTGATTGATTGATTGATTGATTGATTGATTGATTGATTGATTGATTGATTGATTGATTGATTAATTGATTGATTGATTGATTGATTGATTGATTGATTGATTGATTGATTGATTGATTGATTGATTGATTCATTCATTCATTCATTATCATTAAATAAATCGATTTGAACTAAAACACCACTCTGAGCTGTTCGGAGAAACCTTAAAAGTTTGATTATTATCTCATTTAATTGCGAGCGGTTTTTTTACTTTTTTTTTCATACCACGTATAAATCTTTCGCCTTTTACTAAAGGTTTTCAGTCTTAAAACACATGGTGTAAAGGACTATAAACTATTATAAAAAAAAAATCTGAGCCGTTCGGAGAAACCTTAAAAGTTTGATTATTATCCCCATTTAATTGCTAGCGGTTATTTGTATATAAAATTGTTTTACATAATTAGATTTTATGTTACGTGTAAAGACGAATTGTATGAATATCTTTTGCATTTTTATTTACTTTACATAGCAAGAATATAAAGTGAAACATCCTTAAAATATACGTTCAAATAAATAATTATTTTGAAACCAGATACAGTTTCGGGGTTTTATTATATGAACACAAAACTACACAAATATTTTATGCTTTGTTTTATTTAATTATTTTTATTTCTGAATTATGGCGAGCAAGCTAGTTAGCGATTACAGTTAGTTGGCTTTAGAATAACCTCACCATTTAAAAAAATAGTTGAAAGACCTCTGATTGATTCTCCGGCTCAGCTTAAGTAGACAGAAGAAGATCTCGCTTAGAGAGAAGTGAGGAAAGCTGCATGGGAGGTATGGGAGGTCGATTAGCCGGTCCTTGTCCAACTTATTGCGCTTATTAGTTGGCGGGCTTGAGTGAGTCGAGCCTTGTGCCCACGAAAGCCTTCTGCTTTCGGTGGCCTCCCTGCCTCAAAGCCAACATAAACACGTCACCAAACACTCAACCATACATACCGTCTAAATTGCCTAATTGACAGATACAGACGTTAATTAAACCACACACACACGCACACACATGGCGCTTGTATTCCATTGTGATAGTGAAGGCCAATTGTTGGTCGATCATTAAGACCTGTATAGTTTTTGCACTAATTTACACACTTTTACTTAACTTGACTTCAGTGTCTGTCTGTCGTCAAAATGTTTAAATTTATTTTTCCCCAACTTTTAGACAAGTTAGAATTTTGAAACTTTCAGCATGGACTTCAGCCACCCGCCAAAACAATATTCATTTGTTTCCGAAGCGATTTAGTAATTATCTACATACATAATTTCCTATGTCGGTATGTATGTATGTATGTTAGCAATTTCGTATAAATAAACGGAAATGATTGATTGGTTGAATCTTTTTTTACACGCTTTGGAGAGGAAAAAAATATCTGAACTATTGATGGTCGAGAGGTGAATTTAGTAAAGATAAAGTTTCAGGCTACATAGAATGAAATTGCTAGTTAAATAAAAAAATTAAAGTACAAATTTGTTGTTAAAACTTCTAAAGGGGATCAGGGCTCCTTGGATTCGACGCTGAATGTCATGTTGGTAGAACTTTTTAGAACTGATTCTTGAGGAATTGATTATTTACAACTGCCATATTTTTGTCGTCGGAGACGTGAACATTCACCTTGATAGAGCCGACGATGCTTGGACAATTAAATTCAACACTATCATGGATTGTTTTGGGCTCGTCCAGAACATTTCTTCACCAGACCATAAAGCTGGACACACATTGGACGTCGTCATCACAAAGGTTCCAATTCAGTCGTTTTCTCTCATCTGTGACGTACATGTTTCGTCAGCATCCGATCACTCTCTGATCATGTCAAGATTGCCACTTACGAAACCAAATCCAATATCATTCATTGCAACAAGCAAAGCTTGGAAGAACTTTGATTGTGATCTCTTCTTTCATGATCTTAAATTAAGAAAACTATGCGCTGAAAACCAAGAACGGAGCAGCATTGGACCGGATAAAATGGCGCCGATGTACAACGAGATTCTGGCTGAGCTTCTGGAGAGGCATGCCCAACGTCGGTCGATCTCTCGGCATTTTCGTCCAATTACTCCGTGATTTAACCCTCCATGCAACGAAAAAAAACGAAAAACTCGCCGTTTCGAAAGAATCTACAAAAAAAACACGACTGGTTTCTGATCACGATCGATGGGTTGCGCAGCTACGTCTATGTCAGGATTTTTATAGGAAAACGCAAGATACGTACTGGAAGGCGACGATTGCAGAGAACGCTAAAAATGCAGGCAAGATGTGGAATGAATTGTCTGCATTGATGGGGAAAAACGATCTTCCATTCATCAAGACGGTCTGATGGCGGATCATTTCATGAATGGCTTTGAAGAAAAGATCGCTAACGTACGAGCGTCTACCTTCAGTTCAAACCCACCTGAGTTCAACGAATTTTCAGGAGAACGTTTCTGTGAGTTCTCACCATTGACTGAGGTTGACGTTAATGACCAAATTAAGAAGTTCCCAAACAAGTCATGTGGTCTGAACCCAGCGCCAACATGGCTCATCAAGCAATATTCAGAGACGTTGTCTCCGTTTATTACAAACCTGTTCAACAAATCGTTAAAGGCGGATCACTTTCCCGCTCCTTTCAAAGTGGCTGAAATCTCACATATATTGAAGAAATCTACGCTTGATGCTACTATACCTGCCAATTATCGTCCGGTTTCGAATCTCCAGTTTATCTCCAAAGTTCTGGAAAGGGCTGTGAACAAACAGCTTTTGCAACACCTGAATAGCTGCAATCTTTTACCGGAGCATCAGTCTGTCTATCGAGAATTTCGTTCAACGGAGACTGCCTAACTCAGAGTCACATCGGACGCTCTTCTTGCAATTGACCGTGGAGAGTTAAGACTGCTTGCCACGCTGGATCTCAGCGTTGCTTTTGATTGTGTCGATCACGAAGTCTTTGTGGCCAGGATCGAATAATCATTTGGAAATAATTCCGTTGCTCTCCTATGGATCAGTTCATTTCTCCGCGGTCGCAGACAACGTGTTCGGTACAATGGTGACCTCTCCGGTTGGTCTTTTGTCGAGTGTGGCGTTCCTCAAGGCTCGATTCTTGGACCGCTGTTTTTCCTTGTATGCACTTCGAGTGTCTTTGGCCTGGCCATTCAGTATGGTTCTGAGATTCACGGCTATGCTGATGACTTGCAGATCTACGGCAACTGCGACGTTCAAGACATTGGCTTGCTTGCGGTTCGACTGGACGGCCGTGTTTCCGCGATCACGCAATGGATGAAATGCAATAGATTAAAACTCAACGCTTCCAAAACAGAAGTCATTTTTCTGACGTCTGACGCATATCTCCTTCAAGGAAATGAACATAGCCGGAAAGCTATTCGTCTTGTTGACAATGTTCGCAACCTTGGGATTACCGTCGACTCTTCGTTAACTTTCAGCAAGCATGTAGCAAACCTGGTCAAAACCAGCTACTACCATCTGCGACAGATGAGGTCAATTCAAAACTTTCTGGCGGTTGTTCTTTTTCACGCCCTGGCCCGCGCTTTGATCTTGTCTAGGCTGGATTATTGCAACGGTCTACTTAGTGGAATTCCAGACCTATTAATTAAACAACTCGACGATATCATGCGTGCTGCTGCTAGACAGATTCTTCGACTGCCCTGGTTTGGTCATGTCACGAGGGCAATGTGCGACCACCTGCACTGGCTGGACATGAAAGCACGCATCGATTTTAAGCTCTCTCTAACTGCGTTCCGCTGTCTGCATGGCCTGGCACCAGCGTACGCTGTTGACAATGTTGGAGCTGAGACACCGGGACGATCTCATCTTCGTTCAGCCTCCCGGTGAGCTTCTTGTTCCATCATGCAGAACCAAGACGTTCGGACCGAGGGCAGTTGCAGTCGGCTGCCCAGTTACGTGGAACAACCTGCCGGAGGAACTTACCGACCCTGTAAATGCATACAGTCTTTCTGTTTTTAAGAATGTTAAATAGAATTTGACCTTTTAAATTTTGACATTGATTCATTTGTTTTTCATTTCGGCGATGTTTGCCCTGTGCTCTGAGAAAATTTATTTTTAGAGAGCACGTTATTAGCATAATAATAAAAATAACAATTTTGTAAAAAAAATATTCAAAGTTTGTAGCATAATTTATGTTATTTATCAACAATGTTTAATAATTATTAACATTTATAAAACTAAGCGCTAGACAAATTTATGAAAATTCCGATTTGTAAACAAATAGTTTTCTTCGTTTTCTTTACTTAACTTTACTTTAATTATTTCAGTTAATAAGCTCGGTGGGTTGCTGCAAGTAAAAAGTAATTAGTATTTGTCTTAAGACTTATAGACCTTAGCAATGGAAATGGAAATGGACGAAGATGAAAATGTTGAAGAAGAAAATATGGAAGAAAATGTTGAAGACAATGCTTGGGAAGAAGCAGATGTAAGTGTTTGTTTCGTTTTTAATTCTAAGTCAGAGTCTGAGAAGTATTTTTATTCTACACTTTAGTGTAGAATTTACACTTCTTATCTCTTATATTTTGAGAAAATCATTTATTTTAATTAATTTATTCAATTTATTGTTGTATTGTAAACATTATTAAAGAATGTATTTTTTTTAATTAAAACAGTCTCCAGACAGTATTGAAAACTCCAGAACAAACAACGAGGTGATTATAAGGCAATGCCTGGAGCTTTTTTCTATGACGGATTACATCATGGAGCCCGACGTGTGTGCTCTCATTGGAAGGTGTGACATACATTTTTGTCTTCAACGAAATCCAAGTTCATTTCAAAGTCCCTTTTTATACTCAAATAACTGCTGTCAAAGAAAAAAGATTAAAGAGCTTTGGTGTTATATAAACAATTGCTTTGAGATGCAATGTCACAGTAGGGAGTAGAGCTGCCCAAAGTGGGAATTCCCGTGTAATAGGTATGTAACCCGCTTGAGCATAGTCATACATGTGTACCATGAAATAGGATGCAGATAGGGTTTTAATGATAGATCGGGTAAACGAGATTGGATGGTAAGTAGACTTGAACATAATGCAGGATAGCAAGGAACTCACATGAAGAAGCAGATGGTGATGATGATAGTCCCACATACACACTCATAAGATTTGAGTTGGCACTCGCTGATCTGTTTTTCGATTCTGGTGATGGTGAAACTGAAGCTGATGAACCACAGTCTAAAAAGCTAAGATAGACTTGTCCATAAAATCTAGTTAAAGTTTGTGAAAAACTTGCCGCATTATGCCGAGCCGAAGAAACTCAAGCTAATTTAGATGATTGGAAAGATATCTCTATGAGATATCTCTATCGATGCATGCAGATATCTTTCAATACTAGAGAGAATGCCAAGCGCTTCCAGAAAATGACTGTTTTAGCACATAAATATCTGTGCATACCAGCACCAATTGTACCTTTCGAATGTGCATTTTTGACTGCTTGGCTCACCTATAATAAATGGAAGACAAGTGTTAATATCTCCAGAAACATTTTAGTCTTCCTCAACGGAAACTGGAATGTGTGCAGTTTTGACAACTATATATATATATGCATGACTTTGTTTTGAGTGTCAATATTTATTAATCGAAGGTAATTCCGATCTTGTAGTAATGTATCTAATATCTTAATAAATATTTAAAAAAATTAAAATATTTCAATCATACATGAAAACAACAAAAAATAGTGAATTATTTGGACGTAAATTATAAAAATTCATCCCTTCCAGCTACTCTTTCTTAATTTTTTCGGGTCAATCAGTGACCTGGTACTCACCTGTACAACGACAGCTATAGAAGGGAGTATCGAAGAAAAACTTTGCTCCAAAAATGAATGATAATGTTGAAAAGTTAGAAATATAAATTAGTTATTTTTTGTATATAGATATCTAAGAGTTAATGGATCATTCGATGATATGGCAAAACGTTTGACTGACAATTATGAAGGAATTGCCCAAGCTGTTAACCTCCTTGCCGAACAGATGATCACAGCAGGTTTTTTATTTTCATTTTTGTCTCGTTTTCTTTTTTCTCTCTATCATACTTTTATATTTTAATCTACTAATTTTAGCATATAACTATAAGTAACTTAGCACTTAGAACAGTGCTATATTTGTATCTTTTCTTGTCTGTTCTTAAAAAAGGTTTTGGCTGGAATACCATTCAATAACTAGTTATGAGTGGACAAGTCAAACCTCTGCAGCTCAACATGGGGAATTCTTCAACCCTAGCTTAGCATAAGGGAACTGAACGTCTTGATGATGCTCGTATAATATTTTGCAATTGCGATGACATTTTTATTGTTGAATTATACAACAGGTTGTGATGTTAAGTTTGTTCAAGAAAAAGTCGAACAATTTTTGTTGAACAAGATCCTCAGGCACTTTGACCCGAAGAAGGCCGACTCCATTTTCACCATCAGCGGCGAGGTAGGTCCGACTGATTTATCCTTGATCATTTTCCCTGAGCAATTTTGACACAAAAAAGTTTGCATTTATGGACACCAGACTCCCTCATGGCTCATACAAATGATTGAATATCCAACATGGAGGAATCTGTTTTATAAACTTGCAGAAGCATATCCAGACTGTCTTATGCTCAACTTCACAATAAAGGTTATTTTGACATATATGTTAATTTTGCATAATTTCTATTGTTACTCTTTTGGCGATTGTATCTGTTTTTGTATTTGCCATTTTTTATAGATAAAATTTGCTATTAAATTTCACAGCTGATATCGGACGCGGGTCACCAAGGAGAGATAACGTCAGTGTCAACGGCGTGTCACCAGCTCGAAGTTTTTTCTAGGGTTTTGAAGACTTTTGTCAGCACCTTCCTCCAAGGTGGAGAAGAAGCACTTGAAAAGACTCTGCCAGAGTTTACTGTGAGTCACAGCAATGTTTCTGGTTTTTATTTATTTTCTATAAGTTTTGAGTTGTCAATTCATTTTGTAGATTTTATTGCCTATTATATGCTTTATGAACTTTATAAGTTAGTTCTGCATTGTTTTCTTGGAAAATATTTTTTCACTTTCAATCATTCACTGGGGCTTTCTTGTTGATCAGGTCATTTTACAGAGTTAACCAAAACAGCTCTATAGGGTTACCTTTCTACATTCCCAGTTGCACAATTATGACTGCAAACTTTCTGCTCTATGGCTAAATGCATTACCACTAAGCCTTAGATATATTTGTATTTTGTAGTCTAGTCTGTTATTTATTAATACCCATGAAATTTAAGAAAATGGTTTGTCATGGAGAGCACACCTACCTATACAGTCAGCTGATCATGCACATTCTGGCACAAGAAAGCAGGGGAGGTTCAAACCTAAGAAGACTGTGTCAAGAGGTCAACAAATTTGCCTTACAAAAGTATGTGAATGTAATGTGCCTTTAAGTTGTTAACGATACCTTTTATTATAATTACATTGAACTTACGCATTTAGAGGTCTAGATGTAACTCCAATCACTCTGGCCTTAAATGGGGCTTCAGCCTACCCTGAGGCCTGTGGGGCATTGCAGTCCATGCTGTCAAGAAATGAATTAAATCCTGCTGACATCACAGTGGTTTGTTTTATTGATCTTCGTAAAGAATTGTTTTATCGGGGTACTAATTTGTTTATTATAGTAGTCATGAGCTACATTTTTGCAGATTGTTTCGTACAATAATTAAATTTTTTGAATATAAGTATTATTACTTTTTTAATAAATCTATTACAATGAAAGCTTTTCAGAATGTACTCATCTTCCGATCCACCACCGGTTGAGCTGATACGGTGCCCCCAATTTTTAGGTTAATTTTGTGATTATGTTTTATTAAGGTTACCCAGTACTTACATGGTTTTATTTAGTTTACCTAGTATTAATCTACCTGTACTGATTTATTTAGTTTATCTAGTTTTAAACTACCTGTAGATAGCACTGTTTTCTACCATTAGGTTTCTTTTATTTATACAGATAAGTTTTTAAATGAGTCAGCTCGTTTAATTATTATTTTATATTTATTATGTCTGGCTTACTTACCAATCCATTTATTATTACATCCACTTACTTGATAAGCTCACTCACTATTACATCTACTTACTTGTCACATCATTCCCACTAGAGCGCTGCACTGGCGATTTTCTCGCTTGGTCCAGTTTTGCAGGCCCAATTCCCTAGACGTGGCACAATAACCTCGGCCCAGTCCATTTAGATAACCTTAAAATGAGGACATGGTCAGTGCAGATCTCTAATTCACATGCTCATTTATCTACTGTTAAATATATCTTCTTACTCGTATGTTCATCCACCTACAGATCTTTTCATTGACGCCTTTTTCCTGCCTGGTAGGCAAGTAAATCCTGAACACAGGTCCAAGTACATTTACATTATTGCCTATGCTGCGTGTGTTACAGAAGTCTGGAAAAAGGTATTTTTGTTTTTTCAATTAATTTTCATAATTTATTTGATTATTTAATGAATAAAATCATTGAAAAATTATTAGTTTTATGTTACGTTCGATTAAGTTCTTCTTAAAAAAGTGTTCTAAATTATTTTTTTAAATTAATTAGTTCTCTGGTTGTACTCAATTGATTCGATTACTTCATCGAGCATTTCATTTTTTCAGGGCACAAGAAGAAGTTTGAATAAAGATGACCTGAAGGTCACTATGGCAACTCTTGAAATGGGCATAACACTTGTAAGCGAGAACAAGGGTTCAAATGAACTACTTGCAGAGTTGAGCGCCATCTTCCAATGTGTCAAGTATGTTTTAAAATATATATGGGCGGTGCTCAAAAAATTTTTTTTAGTAAATGCATGGGACAGCTTCAGATTATGTTCCTTTTGATATAATATGATAACATGCAAAATATGGCTGCAATATTTCAACATTAAGACGTGCCACATTTGTAAATAAGTGCCAGGAATTGATTGCTGCAACGACTGCCTTTTTCATTCTTTTTCTTCTGTTAGGGAGGGTGCTTAGGCACATTCAAAAAATGTTTATCCAAAAGCAATGGTAGGCAAATGGTTAACTTTTTGTGGCTTCTTTCAGTAGTTATATGCCTCTATGTTTTACACACAGAAAATCTTAAATCTGGTCTCTAGACTTGTCCTTTAATTTCGTAATTGTGTCTGAAAGAAAACCAAAGCTTAGACTGAAAAATTGTGACACAGTGTCTTGTACACATGACTTCGCAGAAATGTGCCGAAACACCTGGAAAATTGTATATACCAGACGCTGTTTTATTCTTTGTCCCCTTTTGTGCTTTAAAATTATTTTAATCTAATGGTTCTTGTTCTTTAAGTTCAAAAATTAAACTTTATTTGATATAGCCTCTGTATAAATTGTGATTTATAGTGTGTTACGGACAAGAAAATGGCATAAAATTTGTGTTGCCGTGTGGTACCCATTAATGTTGGATTATTTAAAAGATATTTTGCACAGTAGTTTCTATGATCCAAAAGAACATTTTTAAGGGTTGTCCCATTAAAAAACATTATTTAATTATTTAAAAATATTATTTGTTGAATTAAATGTAAAAGGATTCCAGTTGTTGCCATGGGACTGATCAAATGGGTTCACCACATCCTGAGGCAGCCAAATTATTTTCTTCTTCATCACGATTCAACTCCACTTCATCTTTTATTACTAGACGAGGTTTTTATTTGTTTATTATTTCTTTCTCTATATTAATGTTTTTATTTATTTATTATTTCTTTCTTTATGCCTTTCTACATTCTCGCCTCTCTCTTTTTTTCTGTTTTTCTTATATTATATCTCTTGTCCTTCTATCTATCTGTGCGTTCCAAACATGCTTTTTCCTAGCATCTCTGAAGTTTAGCAAACTGTTGCTTGTAGTAGAATGTTATTCACAGTTGGTTATGATAAGTTTTTGTTAGTATTTATTTACTCTTACATTGAAGAACCTTTGATTGGTAGCATAATGTTCGTTTGGTTCCAGATTGCCTCCACTCATGTTTTACTTCACAAAGAGATTTTCACTGTTCTCACAGACTTGTTTGAGTTCCATTTTACAGACATCGATGACATGCACAGGGTGGGTTGATTACCGTAACACAAAAAACTTTTTTTCTCAATTCAGGTTCAAAAAAATTTCTTATCATAACAAAAAATTATAATTTTTCTTGAGAATTTATCTAAGGAAGAGATCTAACAACAATTTAGTGACAACTTACTTACCCCATTGTTCAATCGATCAGTTAAACTTGAAGAAGATGATTCTCGATCGTCTCGTTCATCTTCTCAGCTGCGGCCACGTCCTGCCCACGATCGCGTACCTTCACGATTGCTGGTTGAAGTCCAGTGCTGACATTTCTCTCATCCGTCATTTTGTTACAGAGGTTATTGATCGAGTTATTTTTCAATGTTACTTTGAGATGATTACATTTGTGTAATAATTATTAAATGTATTTAGTAGTATTATTAAATGTATTTAGTAGTATTATTAAATGTATTCAGTATTTTTCATTATATGTATTATTTGAAACTTCCTAATAACACATCTCACAGGTGCTAGATATGGTAGCTCCCCCATATTCACCAGAATTCATGCAGGCCCTCTATCCACTCATAGAGAGCGACATAGTTACGGGATCACTGAGGTTGCCCACTGAAGCAGATCCCATCTCAGAGTTCATCAGTAAGATTTTAATTTGTCGATGTTGACCATTCTAATTGATTAAATATCAAATCTTTACATCATCTTCAGGACATTACAAAGCCAACTTCGGATTATCTCAAGAATCCTAACGAAGTTAAAGAATTCTACAAAAAATCCCGATATTTATTAACTCTCGCTTTTAAATTTTTTACAAATCACGTTTCTGGCATGTACTTTTTCCTTGATAGTCTTTATAAATAGAATTTATCAATCGATTTATTTTGTTGGACAAATATTAATTCAATTATGCTGATGGGCTTTACTCACACTTTGCTATTGGTAGACCAATTAGCTTACATCCAGCAGTAGAAAATACAAAGTTACTGCAGGCTGGCTACTAGCAACCATTTTGCACGGCAGCCACATAGCACCGGCCATAATTCAACTTTTGGAATCTGATGCTTAAAGTCATGCATGGGCTGACTTTTGGCCACCTGTTTCTACTTTCACCGCACCGACCGTAATTCAAATGTGCTTCCGAGTCAGGAAAGCTATGCTTGTTAAAGTAACTTTGGTCAGCTGATTTTTCACTGCCTGTTCCACAGGCCTAAAATCCCTATAGGCACCTACTTGGCACAAAAACCCTGTGCCAAAAAGCCTGTTTAAATAACCCCCAAATTCAAGGCTCAGCCTTATAAGCTACATTTTGAACCAAAAACAATGATAATTTGTTCTAACATTTTTATTTGTCCAGAAGCTTTTAAAATGAATAAACATAAATATTTAAAAAGTTGCAAAAAACATTTAAGACAGAAACGAGACCACAGATTCCATTAAAACATTGTTCACCACATTGCAACTAATATACTGCTAATATACTTTTCAAACCATGCTTGCTTCTTTGCTTACATGGGGCGTCCCCTTCCTCTACCAAGCCCTGGTCCTGGAGCCTCAGCAGATGACTTGGGATTCTTAATGGTTTCATCAACTGACAAGATGAGACAGGCAGCCTCTGATGCAGCGGTCAGAGCATTGATTTTAACAAGTGCAGGTTCCCAGACGCAAGATTCAAAGTTGTCGGCGATGCCTTCACTCAAAATGTCAACTCCGAACCATTTGCCACCTGAACATGAACAGACGGAATTAAACACCTGCAGTTAACTATTTAATATGCAAATAACAATTTTTACCTTGAGCATGCTTCTGCCTCAGTTTGTTAAGAACGTTCGTAGCATCAAAACCCGCATTGTCGCACAGCTGTCTCGGAATAACTTCAAGGGCTTTCGCCATGCAATTGATCAACAGCTGCTCCTTTCCTGGAACTGTTCGAGAATAATCTCTCAGAAATTTGCTCAGCTCCATTTCGATTGCTCCGCCACCTGGAGATGATTTGAGAAATAAAAGTGTTACAAAACAGAACGGTTCATGACAAATATTTTACAAGAAGGTGGTGGTCATCGAGACGCATCAAAATAAATTATATTTCAATTAATGGTAACCTGCAACAACTGCATCGTTCTTGATGGTCCTTCTGACAATCATAATTGCATCATGGAGAGATCTCTCGGTTTCTTCAATGAACTGTTCAGCACCACCTCTCAAGATCAAGGTACATGTCTTAGCTTTGGGACATCCGGTAAATAGATTGTATCTAAATACATTTTTAAAATTCAGTTTAGATAGTTAGAAACAAACGACATTACAAAAGATAAAAAACCGAACTGACCTTTCACCTCCAATCTGTCTCTCCTCAAAGAGGGCGCAAGTACCGAATACGTTATCAGTTAGGGATGAAACAGTTGATTGAATGGATCCACCGCAAGCCTGCATTGTTCTTTTCAAATCTTCCTCCGTAACACGACCCGCGCAAAACATGTCTCTAGTAGTTTTAAAATGATTTCAACCAATTACAATCACATACATGTTCATATATACATACGTATGTAGGATCTATCAACCACTCACCTATCAGCAAAATACTGAGTGGCCACGTCACCGATGGGAAGTTTCGACAGGACGACCTTGACACCCTGTGCATGCAGCTTGTCCAACTTGTCGTAAAGAATCTTCCACTCTGCATCAACAACTGCCTGGTATTCCTAGAGAATTCAGAAAAGATTATATATGTAGCAGTTTCAACAAAAGAAAACAAGTAAAAAATATTTATTTGCTAAACAATCCTGGTTCAACCCAACCAATTCCAGACATTTCCACACTCACCATACAATTTTGCCATAACTTACCTCAACTGAGTCTACTCTGATTTCTGCATTGTCTTTTTCGGCTTTCAGCTCGAGCTCGATGTTGAGTAGGGCAATCTTAGGATTGGTATAACTTTTGGGCTGCATCTCGAAACCAGCATAGCTGAACGTCTTCTTAAATGAAACACCTTCAATCAGCTGAGAATCCTGTAAGCAATTTGGAAGAAAAGATGTCAGCGAATACAAAACTTTTCATTCTAGTGACCACCAAATTGTAAGATTTGAAATAATACTGCAGGATTGTAACATGAAAATAAATTCTCATATTAGCTACAATTTTTTTAAAGCAAATTATAACAAAGTAAGAAGCAAAATAAGAGACATGAATATAATGAGAAAAATTGAATCGGTGGATGTAAATGACAGCTGGATGTTATTTAAAAAGAGCATGGAGGAGGCCATTCAAGAAATCATACCCATTAAGAAAAAATTTGTCAGGAAACAGCCATGGATAACAAAGGAAGTCTTAAAAATAAGAAGAGCAAAAATCAAAGCATGGAAAAGGTTCCAAATACTTCGAAATGGAAATGAAATTGCAGCTGCAAGTAATAATGAGACAGGCAAAGAAATAATACTGCAACAATTGCGCGACAAATATGTCAAGAAAAGAAATGAGACAAAAAAAACATTAAAAGAGCCATAATTGATTATGAGAAAAAGCTGACGGATAATATAAAAAATGACAGCAAAAGCTTCTATGCGTATGTCCGAAGTAAGCAAAAACGAAAAAACCTAGTGGGGCCGTTAAAAAATGAGTTAGGCGAAGTGGTTGAAAACGATGAAGAGGTAGCTGAAATGTTAAATAATTATTTTTGTACGGTTTTTACTGAAGAAGACATAGAAAACATACCGGAACCTGTGAACATGTTTAAGGGAAAAATAGATGAGAGAATGACTGATGTGGTTATCACAAAAGAGAACGTTGAAAGACACTTGAAGGACCTAAAAACAGATAAAAGTCCGGGTATCGATGCATTACATCCCATGTTTTTAAGAGAAGTAAGACACGAAATAAGCGATGTGTTAGCAGAAATAATGAACAGGTCCTTGAAAACTGGATAAATTCCTCGTGATTGGAAAGATGCAATAATTGTACCACTCTTTAAAAAAGGTAGCAGATCTGAGGCAAGTAACTATCGTCCAGTAAGTCTCACGTGTATTATTTGCAAAGTCATGGAAAAAACCATTCAGCTCGAATTAATGAATCACATTAGACACCACAACATTTTGATAAACAGCCAACATGGATTCGTACAAAGGCGATCATGTCTAACAAATTTGCTAGATTGTTTTGAAAATGTTTATACCCACTTAGATAAAGGATCCCCTGTAGACATAGTCTATCTGGATTTTGCCAAAGCCTTCGACAAAGTACCACATACACGGTTGATGAGAAAAATAGAAGCGGCTGGAATAGGAGGTAATATTCGAGGATGGATCAAAGAATGGCTAGCTGACAGAAGACAAAAAGTGGGAATTAAAGGGAAATACTCGGAGTGGAAAAGCATAAAAAGTGGTGTACCGCAAGGATCCGTTTTGGGACCATTACTATTTGTTCTGTTCATTAACGACCTTGATTTAGCGACTTGTTCAAAGGTCTCGAAATTTGCTGATGACACAAAGTTATCCATGAAAGTAGAGTGTGAGCTGGATGCCGACATTTTAAGGAAAGATCTTGCAAAAATATACCAATGGTCCCTAGACTGGCAAATGATGTTCAACGTAGATAAATGCTCAGTGATGCACATGGGTAAGAGAAATCAAGAGTTTCAGTATGAGATGGGAGGAATATTGTTGAAGACATCTGAAGAGGAAAGAGATTTGGGAGTTGTAGTACACAATAGCGGCAAACCATCAAGACAGTGTGCGGAAGCAGCAAAGCGAGCCAATAAGATATTAGGATTGGTCAAGAGAACAATAATAAGTCGAAACCAGGAAATAATTATCAGACTATACAAATGTTTGGTAAGACCACGTTTAGAATATTGTGTACAAGCTTGGAGCCCTGTTTTAAAAAAGGACATCGTAGTGTTGGAGAAGGTACAAAAAGGGCTACAAAGTTGATTAAGCATTTAAGCCAGTTACCTTACGAAGAAAGATTAAAACAATGCGGGTTAACAACTCTAGAGAAAAGGAGAAGTAGGGGTGACTTGATCGAAGCCTACAAGATAATAACAGGAAAAGAGGATTTAACACCAGCAATGTTTTTCGAACAACCACCGATTCAAAGCACTAGGGGACATAGATTCAAGCTTTTTAAAAAACAAGAAAAGACTTTAAAAAAGGCTTTTTTTAGTTCTAGAGTGGTAAACATATGGAATGACTTGGACGATGACACTGTAGCATCTGAGACTACCACATCTTTTAAAGTAGCGCTATCCAGGCATGGATACTGATTTTTTATGCAATTATTTATTTTTATTAGTTTATTTATCTATTATTATCATTTATTTTATTTTATTCTATTTATTATTATTTTTAATTCGAAGTGGTTGTCTATAGGCGTAAAGTCTTCTAAACCACTATAATAAACGTTATCTTATCTTATCTTATCTTTAAGTCAGTAAATACTTATTTAATGCTTGCAATCAATTTCATTTTTTTAAAAATATAATTACTTACAAATTCATACTTTAGAATTATTTTATTATTATTAGATAAAAATATTGTTACATCTAACCATCGCATTTAACAAGCAAATTAATAAACAGATTCTTGCAATTCTGACACACAAAAACAATACGTCCAACCATCCCATTTAACATGCAAATTAATAAACAGATTCTTGCAATTCTGACACAAACCAATACATCTAACAATCCATTTAACATGCAAATTAATAAACAGATAGATTCTTGCAATTCTGACACACACACAAAAACCAGATAAATAACGACCTCGAGGGCACCACCGTTAACTTTCTTGATGCCGATCATTTCCAGTGGGAGGAATTCATCGAGAGAAGATACGGCATTGACGACCATCTCGGCAAAGAACTCTTTCTGCTGAGAAACAAGCTTGGAACTGAGAGCAGTTGAAGCACATTTGACTAGCAACTCTCGCTGATCTCTGATTGAAAGCAAACATTAAGAGAATAACCACAAGATCTAAAAAATGTTATTATAAATTTAACATTTCCTAATATCATATAAAAAAGATCCTGTTAATCTAAGTCTAAATAAAATGTAATTTCATAAGCAAAAAACCAACAAATAATAAAAATTGACAAAATTAAAACACACCCTTTAACAGATTCTTTAATGTGAACAGCTATCTCATTAATCTTCTGAATAGCCTTTAAAATAAAATCAAAACTAAATTACAAACTCTCACCGATCAAACAAACAAAAGTAAATTCAACATTGCATTTACAACCCTCACCCAACCCCATACTGACCAAATTGGTAGCCTTCCTGAATGATTTGATGATGATTTGTGGGTGAACGCCCTCTTCAATGTACGGTTTACACATTTTAAGAAACTCTCCGGCCAATAGGACAACACTGGTCGTTCCATCTCCAACCTTTGAATAATTACATTTTTATTGAGATAATAATGAATAATAATAATGATGAATTTATATAGCGCCAGATAAGTCAGAGGCGCTTACGAAGGTTCCTTTGGATCGGAAACTTCGAAGAACACGCTATTTTCATAGACATGAGAAAGCAATGTGAGTGAACTCCTTGCCTAAGGGAGTTACGCTGGTGAGGCTTGAACTGCCGACCTAACGATCAACAGGCGAGCGCTCTACCGCTCTGCCACCAGCGCCTCAAAAGATATATAAATAAGTAAAATTAATTTTCCAGTTCAAACAAAATGACAAAAGCAGTAAAAAAACGTACTCTAGTTATGCACCCGATACTTAAAACTTTGATTTTAACTTTAAAAATTAGTAATTAGAAAATAATTTAGTGAAAAACGATTCACACCTCTGCATCTTGTGACTTTGCAATTTCAACGAGAGTCTTGGCGGCTGGATGGATGACATCGAGCAGTTTCATGATAGTGGCACCATCGTTTGAAATCGTTGCTTTGCCTGATAAATAAAAGAGCATCAAAACATTCAAAATTGCATCCAATGAATTTGTTTTTAAAATGCAGTCGTCATAAACAAACCATGTCCGTCAACAATGAGCTTATCCATGCCCCTTGGCCCGAGGGTAGTTCTGACAGCATCAACAATGGCTTGACAGGCATTGATGTTGCTTATAAGCTGGGGCTTGCCCTGGCTTGTATCAGTACCTTCTCTCAGCAAAATGATTGGAGCATGCTGCAAAAATTATGCAATTCAGTTGAACCACATTATTTAAAAGCATCTCTTAACTACCGATGAATTAATTTAATCTTTATAAGCTTATTTTAATAAACATGCGCTAAACTTTAATAATTCAATAATAGCATCAAGAATAGCCTAAAAGAGAAAAACACACAAATGTTTAAATCTAAAAAAAATAATTATATTATCAACTACAAAATAATCTCCATATAAATAATCAGCTCTGTAGTCCGGGCTGATAGAATAAGACCACTGTGCATACTCTAATGCGTGTCCTAAGAGGCGACTAAAGAGAGGTTGTGACAGGAAGGCATAAAATTAGCTCCAAAAACTTTCAATGAAGCCATTATATAAAAATGAATGGAAGCAGCAAATTGGAAGGAACTGTCCAATCCGTGCAAGCACGGAAAAACGAACGTAAAAGCGAAAAAGAAGATATTGAATCACAGACAGACAGTTAGCCAATTATGTAAAGTAAGTCTGCTTATTATTTAATTACCAAATTTAATTCGCAAAGCCATCTTAGGACCGTTAGAGCTGTAGGTCTTGTTCAAAAAATCAAAGATCACTTTTGCAATGAAATTTAAACTATGTGAACCATTTATTAAATATTATGATGACAATAAACATGACCAACTTTAAAAAAACTATTTTAGTTTCAAAATACAATGTGTAGAGGGCTCAAAAAATATCATGAAAAAGTCAAATTATTTTAATCACCCAATCCTTTCACTTTCAGAGAGTGAATTGGCAGATTTTGTTACAGAGTTAAAACAAGCCAATCTCAGTTAAAACTTTCGTTATAACAACAATTTAATTGAACAGTAAATGAGGATTATGCTTCATTAAAATAACTGAATTTATGCAGAAAACGCACAAAACCTCCCTGGCGACAAAAACAACTCTTTTATCGCCCCTAGCGTGAGTTTCAGCTCTTTTCAAGCGTAATTATGACTTATATTTATGACCAAAGCAGAGTTAAAATAAATTCACCATCACAATATTGTACGAACAAAATCAAAATCTACTTAATCGGCATCAAAAAACGAAGCAATTCTAACCATGGTGAGGCAGAAATGTTCTAGACAAAAAACACTAAATCTGTAATGGAGATTCCTAAATCCCACAGGTTTCCTTGACGATAGATTTCTTTATACTATCATATTTTTTCTAACAAATTGAGTTTAATAAAGTTAATAAAAAAAATATGTTAATGAACATCTACAATTTTTTTCTTAACAAATAGTTAGCAATTTTTCGGCATTCCATTTTCGTGTAAATTTTGTCTTCATAGACAAATACAGACGTCAAAAAGAAAAATAAATAAACAAATAAAACTTTTTAAAAACTAGTCTTATTTTAGAAATGCACTAAAAAGTAGAAAATAAAATCGTACGTCAAATTGATCATCTTGTTGTTCGCCATGATAAGACTATACTAAGTTAACAGATCTGTTCATTAAATCCACACTGAGCACCCTAGTCTTATCACGGCGAACAACAAGATGATCAATTCGACGTACGATTTTATTTTTTACTTTCTAGTGCATTTTTAAAACAAGACTAGTTTTTAAAAAGTTTATTTATTTATTTTTATTACATTTTTATTTGAATTTTGTAATAAAAATTATCAATAGTTGAATTAGTTTATTTAATAATAATAATATTTGGCTGGAAAGAGCCAAAAAAAAGGAATTGGCTGGAAAAGAGCCAAAAACAGTAGACTCAAATGAACCAATAAAGGCTTAAGTCAGGTAAATGGTTCAAACAAGCTCATTTGAGCCTACCATTGACACTCTTTTCGAGCCAATATAAAGTGAGCCAAAATGAGTCAATATTTATTGGCTCAACTGAGTACAAAGTGTGACAATCTACTCAAATGAACCAGCTTAAGCCATTTTTTTCACATTGAGACCAATTATATACAATTTTGGCTCAAAATGGGTTTTTTGACACAAATTGGCTCATAATTTTTTCTAGTGAATGGGTTAAGAGATTTTTTATTACAAATTTAACACAATCATGTTCCTCACGTCTTTTTATTTTAGCCATAAAATTTTAAACTATTATTATTGAACAAAGCATTAGTTTTCATTCATTTCATGCCAATTCTATATGGTTATTTTCATAGAATTGTTATTAGATCCCAAACATATTTCAGCAGAGTGTTATTGCTGTTTACCTATAAAACAAATTTTCAGTAAAACGTAAAACAAACACAACACAATTTGAAACTAAGAACTAATTTTTAATACTTTCTATGTAGCTAAAATATAAAAACACTTAAACAATTTTTATTTAATGTAGTAAATACGCTTAAATTATAAACAACTTATTTATGGTTTTCTCTAAAATGTTTAAACTCTTAACTTATAACTCACTTACAAAAAAAAAACAATTTGAAAACTTCTGAGTAACATGAATCTACAAAAACTTCAATAAGAAATTTAAGTAAACTTGTAACCAAAACTAAATATTTTGAAACAAAAATTTACTACTAGAAAGCTAAAAATTAAGTATGCACGAAAATATACAAGTTTCATAGAAAAAGATGTTTCCATTAAGAGTTCTACAATTAAGTGAAATTCAACATTAATTGATTCATTGCCCCATCCATGTTTATTTTTTGAAAGACAACTGTAGATTCCAATTTCTTTACTTGTCACGTGTTTAATGTTGTATGTAATGTTGAGCAATCTTTTCATTTCTTTGTTTGGAAAATATTTTGGGAAACCATCTGGACATTCGATTATAACTGTTGCTGGTGGATCTGCAAAAACTGTACATATCAATACCAACTGTTTCTTGTTTATGAATTTTCTGAAACTCCGAATTTCCGGAACTGGTTTTTCAACGTTGGTTGTTGTTTTATGTGTTTCAGTGGTTTCATTTGCCATTTCAGACTTTCCATGAGTTGATCTTAGAGTGTTCAACAAAACAGGGTCACGGGTAGTCATGGGACTCAACTCTTCCAACGATATAGCCTTATTATCAACTGAATGCTCAACTGATGAACTCGTCTCCAGATTCTGGTAAATTTGTGATGGGCTTCTGGAAGTTGTTTGGAAAGGTGTTTGAGATTCTAATAAAGGCAAAGCAACAGTTGAAAGCAGTGTAGTTCCATGAGTATTTGCAGATGTTTCAACACTTCGAGTTGCCACTTCTGAAGTTTCACGAGTTGATCTTGAAGTGCTCGACCACATCGGGTCATTTGCCGACAACGAGAGAGCTTTGTTATCAGCTGAATGCTCGACTACAGGATTTGTTCTAAGTGTTTGATAAGTTTTTGTTGGACTTGTAGAAATTGCTGTAAAAGATTGGCTCACGTCTTCTGTAGGTGAAAGGGATGAGACAAGCTGGGTGGTTTTCTCTGGAAATAATGCATTACCTAGACACAATTCGCCCCTAAATAAAAGATTTTTTGTATTCTCATCTGAACACTCAACTTGATCTTTTAATTTAAGTTTAGTAAGATTTTTATTGGTGAACCAGTTTATTGAGCAATTGCACTCAAATTTATTTTCTTTTATATAGAGCGAATCAAGTTGTGAAAAGACGTCCAAAACGTTTGCAGGAAGGCTTTTCAGTTTGTTATTTTGAAGAGATAAGTTTTTAAGGCTACTTAAATTTCTAAAAACATTGGCTGCAATTGTTTCAAAGTGGTTTCCTTCAACGTACAATTCTTCAAGACGTTTACCAATATGTTGAAACCACTCTTCCTTGAGCTCCGTTATATTACATTCAATAATTTTTAATCTTGTCAATGGAATTTTTATGTCTGATAAGAAATTCCAGTTTGAAATAACTTTAGCAAAGTAAAGATGACGAAGTTTTTTGTGCTCCTAAAAAAAATTAATTGCTTAAATAATAATTACCAAATATTTAAACAGCTTTTGAAACTACTGAAAACACATTAGGAAGGTTTTTATGAAAAATTTTCATTGGTAATTCTAAGAATTAGAAATTATTTAAAGTATCAAAATAATGGTTTACGCCGTTGATAACTAGGTTGATAACTTACTTTAAAACAGTCTTTTGGAAACTCAACTTCAGTTTTAAACAACTTCAAGTCTTTAAGAGAGGTAAGTTTGCACACTTCTGTAAAGTTAATCCATGAACAATTTTCAACTTGCAAAGCATCCACAGAACAGTTTTTAAATACAATCTTGGATTCTTGCTTAACTGTGACGTTGATAAAATGAAGAGTTTCTACATTGGCTCCTCCTAACAATGATCCTTCGTAGTTTTCAACGATGGAATTACTTAAATATAAATTTTTTATTTTGCCACTGAACTGACCATGTCCACAATTTTTTAATTTGCTATTCTTTATTTCAATAAAGCTCAAATTCTTTATGAAAACGGAATTTTCATAGTCTATTTCACAACGGTCAAATGATATATTCTTAACATTCGTCATCTTATTTGAAGTCACGTTCTTAAATTGCGATGTTGTGACATAAAGATTAATTAAAGAAACTGATATCACCTGAGACCATTTGTCTGTCTTTATATATCCAGAAAAATCTTGTTCACATCTAACCACAGTTGAAGAGTCCATATTACAAATTGGAACAACGTTTGAAACAAAAGTCATTATCAACAGCAGTCGAATAAATACTTTTTTGTTATATTTATATTTCATGTTTAACATGTTTAATAATTTGAAAATTAAACAACGAGCAGGAGACAGAGCAACGTCGATTAAATTCAATTTGAAGCTTCGAATTGTTTATAAACCTAATCTCTATGACGTCGTCAACCGAACAAATTTTTAAATGTTTTTATTACAATAAAAATCTTTGTTTACTCTAATAATTGCGCTTTTTTGGACATCGGGAAAGCGTTAGCAAGTTTTATCGTAATATAGAAAATACATAAACAAATAATAATTAAAATTTGTAGTTTCAATCAATCAATCAATCAATCAATCAATCAATCAATCAATCAATCAATCAATCAATCAATCAATCAATCAATCAATCAATCAATCAATCAATCAATCAATCAATCAATCAATCAATCAATCAATCAATCAATCAATCAATCAATCAATCAATCAATCAATCAATCAATCAATCAATCAATCAATCAATCAATCAATCAATCAATCAATCAATCAATCAATCAATCAATCAATCAATCAATCAATCAATCAATCAATCAATCAATCAATCAATCAATCAATCAATCAATCAATCAATCAATCAATCAATCAATCAATCAATCAATCAATCAATCAATCAATCAATCAATCAATCAATCAATCAATCAATCAATCAATCAATCAATCAATCAATCAATCAATCAATCAATCAATCAATCAATCAATCAATCAATCAATCAATCAATCAATCAATCAATCAATCAATCAATCAATCAATCAATCAATCAATCAATCAATCAATCAATCAATCAATCAATCAATCAATCAATCAATCAATCAATCAATCAATCAATCAATCAATCAATCAATCAATCAATCAATCAATCAATCAATCAATCAATCAATCAATCAATCAATCAATCAATCAGTCAATCAATTAATCAATGAAATTAACTTATATAACTTTACAAACTTGAAACTGCCAACAACCTTGTTTTCATTAAATTACTAAAACTAAGAATGAACGACAAACTATTTATTAACAAAAAAGAAAACTTAATAAAGTAATTCAATAGAAATCTTTGGCACATTTTTATAACTGAAAAGTTTTTTATGAGGTGTAACCAACAAATCAAATGTGATTTTCATAACCCGAAAAATGTGGAGCTTCTAAGTCAGCGTTTCTTAAACTGTAGAGCTCGGACCGGCGGCGTTCCGCAAAGGTTTGGTTGCCGATCAAATCAGTCAATCAATCAATCAATCAAGAAATGGTTGTGGACTTGCTGGGAAAACTACGAGAAGACAAATCACCAGGAATAGACGAGATTCATCCAAAGTTTCTGAAAGAAATGAAAAGTGAAATTGCAGAAATTTTGACCAGCTTATTCAACGATTCCATCATGTCAGGAGATGTGCCGAGGGACTGTAGAGACGCAATCATAACACCTCTGTTCAAAAAAGGTAATAGATGGGAGACCAGTAATTATAGGCCAGTAAGTCTAACATGCATTGTTCACAAAACGTTAGAAAAGATCATCAAACGGAATATAGTTGAGCATCTAAAAAGCAGCAAAACCATACAAAACAGTCAGCACGGCTCTGTGAAGATGGTTACAAAAATGTGGATAAAAATAACTCAATAGATCTAATTTATCTAGACTTTGCAAAGGCTTTTGACAAAGTACCTCATAAAAGACTAGAAAAGAAATTGCATGCAAACGGAATACAGGGGAAATTACTTAAATGGATCAACAACTGGTTGAAAGAAAGAAAACAACGAGTAAGGATCAAAGAAGCGTTCTCAAGTTGGTAGATGTAACAAGTGGAGTTCCACAAGGATCAGTGTTAGGACCACTATTGTTTATAATTTACATAGATGACATTGACAATGGAATAGCTTCAAAAGTTTCAAAGTTTGCAGTTGACACAAAACTATGTGCAAAAGTCAACAACAAGGAAAAGGCGAAGATATTAGAAAGTGATATAGCAAAATTATTCCAATGGTCTACAGACTGGCAGATGCTTTTCAATATTGATAAATGTGCAGTAATGCACATAGGAGCAAGAAATAAGAAATTTGACTACCAACTTGGAGGAAAACAACTGAGATCAACAGAAGAAAAAAGGGACCTGGGAATCATCATCCACAAAGACATGAAACCATCAAGACAATGTCAGACAGCTGCGGCCAAAGAAAACTGAATGCTAGGATTTATCAAAAGAACTGTGGTAAGCAGAGAAAAAACATTATCTCTAGTTCGGCCTCATCTAGAATACTGTGTCCAAGCATGGAACCCACACTTGAAAAAAGACAAAGAAATTCTAGAAAAAGTTAAGCAAAGAGCAACAAAAATGATTAAGAGATTTCAAGCATTAAAGTACGCGGATAGGCTGTCCAAGTGTGGCTTAACAACGTTGGAAATAAGAAGAAGCAGAGGAGATCTCATTGAAACATTCAAGCTGATGAAAAACAAGAAAGATATTCCAGCATCAAGATACTTCCAGACAGCGAATAGAGTAGGACTACTGGGTCACAGGCACAAAATCTTTAAACAATCGGAGGGGAAATCTAAGCAGAGATTCTTCAGCAGCAGAGTCATCAATGCCTGGAACCAGCTGAGTGAAGAAGCAGTTTCTGTTGAGTCGATTGAACATTATAAAGTGATGCTTGGACAAATTGGTTTTAACCAGTAGTGGTTCTCAAACAGGCTATTTAGTCTTCTGAACCACTTTAAACCATATATATATATATATATATATATATATAAGCAAACAAGACTCCTACATGTGTTAAACACAAAACTGGAACTGCTCAAGTCAGTTCAAGCCACTTTCTAAAAAAGAAAAAAAGAGTAAAGCAGTGCGAAAGAAAGTTTGCTTTTCTACAAAAACACCTGCAGGTATGCCAACGGTGGGAAGTTTTTTATTTAAAAAATTTCAGAAAATTTTCCAGGGGTAATACCCCCGCATAAAAGGAGAGGGAGAAAAATCAGAAAAAATGATTCCCCCCTGTGAACATTCATACCTGGGACCTATATGGGTCCCAAATGGGCATCTTTATGGGCTGTCCGTATAGGACCCGTGCCCAAGTGACACACCTAATCAAGTGGGTCCTATATGGACTAAACATAGAGACTTAAAATGGACCTTGACCGGGAATCGAACCCGGGTCCTACGACTCTCAAAGCCGGTGTCTATACCACTACCGGTGTCTATATAGGGAAACTTAATTTGTCAGTAAAATATGGTCGAATGATGTAAATCTTCACGAAAGTGGATAATAAAATTTTCGTTGAAAATTATGTTTATTTAAAAAAATAAATACAAGAATAAGTAACTTTTATTGATACAATTAATAAAACAAACAAATTGAAACAAACTTGGTTCAGCCCACTTAGAGCCCAGATATATATTAGCCCATGAACCCCGCGTGGGACCCATATAGACGTTTTGCTTTTGCAAAAGCCCATTTAGCTTACATAGCCCAGGAACCCCACATAGGACCTATATACAACCCATATAGGTTATCCCTAGCCCAGGAAGCCCATATAGAATGTTCACAGGGCCATAACACGAATCTCCGCCCCTGACCACTCCTTTCCCATTACTGCATTTTTAAATGAACTCCTGTAAATAAAACACTTTTCAGTCGTTTCTTTAAATTTGATTGAACAAAACAAGGTTTTTTTCTTCAAATTATTAACTCAAAAGTGAATTAGCACATTTTTGACTCTTAGCAATGTCCAGGTTTTTCAGCCAAATAAATAGTTCTTAAGACACACTGTAACAATAATACAACTATTCGTCCTGTTCGTTTTATCTGATTCATAACTGATTATTCTCATTCGTACGGTTAACATTGGAAGTATCTTCCCATAGGCTAGCCTAAAATAAGACCAATCAACTAATGACATTAACGTCAATGCTATTTTTTAGACACCAAATTATATTCCCTTATCAAAAGAGGTACCTCTTCATCACATAACATCCTCATTTTACCAGTTCTCTTATCCCCAAACAATTTATTAGGAAATACTTTATTCCAAAATTCTTTCTTTTCACAGCTAGGCCGTCGAAATACTGCAGAAGCGGAACGCTTACTACTCGTCAGTTTCAACAGCTTAGAAATAGGAACGCTTCTCTCAGTGTCACAGAGTGACTCACTCTTGATGACCGGACGTGGTAACGGCACTGAACTGTTGTGTGAACATTTGTTCAAATCATCGCTACTACAGTCTTCTGAACATAATTCCATAAAATCAGTACTTTCCAAGCTATTACTTACATTGCTCTGTGCTCTAATAAAGCAACCGAGGTCATCTATACTGGCACCAGTTGAAACACTACTACTACCGCTAGGCTGCATCAGAGCAATGCATTTGTACTCAAAAGTTTTCTTATAGTCAGGTAGAAGCTTCTCACCACAGGTGATGTCTCTGGCATCGTCTTCTACACGAATGCTCTTATGACTGTTGTCAAAAGTATCAACTAGCTCAGGCTGGTTTGATACAACTCGAAGAACAAGATCAGAACTAGCAGATCTACAATCACTTTGATTTACCTCGTCGGATTCCGTTCTGAACAATTTCTCTAGTTCAGAATCTTCGCCGCTGACCAGAGAAGAGCTGGTTGATTGAGAGAGCTCGCTCATTCGACTAGACGCTGGCTCACCTCTGCAAGACCTACTCGAGATGAGACTTATCGCTGCTGCTGCTCTACTCTCTGGATAACCATCGATAATGGAATTGACCAAGCGAGGATCAATGGAGAAAAGTTCTCCTAGAAGATTAGTTAGCTCCTCTGAATTGTAGCCGCTCAGATAGTTTAGAAATCCAGCATTTGAAGATATGTTCTTGTTTTTATGATTTTCCAAGCTTTGATCGGTCTGAGATGATTCCTCTGTTATAGAATCAGATTCACTACGCACAAGGCTAAGCAAAAAACTCAAATTTTTACTCGAAGCAGTTGTACCTGACCTGATACTCGATCTACTAGACGGCTCCTCCGATTTACTGCTCATTTCAGATATGCAATCTTTATCTGAATTACAGTTACTCCTCCTTTTTCTTTCAGAGCAACCTTCCATATGAGACTCATCGTAAAGTACAGACTTCAGCCTTTCATCCATAACGCGCGATGGGGACGGGTTTTGTTTTTCCTCGTTGCTTGCACTTCTAGATGCCAGAGTGATTTTGCTGGCAAATAGTTGATCCAAGTATCTTTTATCGGTAATACGTTTTGCTTTTATTGCAAGCGCTTTGTCCAAGCAGACGTTAATCGGCGAGCTGGTGTCAATGGAATTTCCATGATCTGGAGGTGAACAGTTGGTACTTTCGGAGCGGAGTCTCTTGGAGAAATTTGAAGTACCGAAGAGTTCTCTAACTTCAGGAATTGTTGGCTTTTCTGGTTCAGGGGTTTTGTCAACAGAGACCTTGCCAAACCTTTCCATCTCAGTTGACAACTGAGTTTGTCGAGATCCAGATCTATTCACTCTTTTGGAATTTGATTTTTCTAATGGGGGCTTTGAAGCTGTTTTACATTTATTCAAATCTACTTTTGAAGAAAAACAACTTTTAGAACTGAAATCACACCCACTTAATGTCATATTTTCCAAACTACTTTTACCTCCACTGTTATTTGCTTCAATGCTGAAATTATCTTCCTCTTCTTTTTGGTTATCTTTACTTTCACAGTAAGGTTCTCTCTCAATACAATCTCGATTACATGTGCTCAGCTCCGTTTCACAATTGGCACACTTGGAATCGTCACTCCAGCTGCTCACTGATGCCCAACTGCCTTCAGAACTTCGAGCGATCGCATCAAAAGTATTGTCAGAGTCATTAGCAACATTGCTGGATTTGTTCCGTTCAACGTTTTGAACTAGACTGGTTTTTTTGGGAGCTTTTTTGTGGTTGAATTCTGAGAGAAAAAAACTGCTTCCATAAATTGAGTCAAATAAGAAATTTAATAGAAAAAGATAAAATCTACTCACCTTGCATTTTGTTATTGGTTGAACTTTTTGTACCGTTTTGAAATCCAGACAGAGATTTGCGCTGCCTTCCCGAATTTTGGTCAAGTTTGTCTAATTCCAACATATCAAAGTCTCCTGACTCAGAAGAACTTTTTCTGGCATTCTGCCCAGATGGCTCATGGACGGGAGTTGAGTTGCTTGATCTGTTGTTTGATGAACTGCCAAAGCAGGGGAGTCGACGGTTTTTTTTCTCGCTCTTTATTTTCTTTTCTTTTTTATCAATAGATTTTTTGGCCGTCTTTTTACTTACTTTTTCAGGCTCACTTTTAATGCTGTGGTGACTGGTTGAAGGGTTTGCTTTGTCGGAACCAGGAGTTTCCTTCTGCCCTACGAAAGAAGACCAATTGCTTTCAAGGTAATTCAAACCCAAAAATTACTTCTAAATATAACATCATTATTATAATCGTTATTTATATAATTATCCAATGCAGGTGTAAAAATGATTAAAACCAGTACGAGGTGTTCTGTCTAAACTGTTAGCAGAAGGTTCGTATCTGGTCATCTGTACGTTTTGGGCGAAGCGTATTTTCCCAGGTGCTTCAGCTTCTTGTGAGCTTGCCTGTTCAGTAGGTTGAGGAAAAACTGCTGGGGATGAAGTTTCGTTCTTTGGTGGCACGATGAGAGGAACCGAAGGAGGGTTCTTCGCAAGTTCGTCACTAAATTCTTCCTGGTCATTGTTCAACGAGAAACACTGATAATCAAAAATCTTGGATGGAATTACCACGTATTCGGTTTCTCGCCTGTCAGAAAGTATAAACGATTGATAAGTAAAGCCTTATTTTTAATTCAGGTGAAAAAACAAGATGACATAAGTAGGAATGATCGTTTACACCTGGTCTAAACCATAAACCAAACGGTAGCATTGACTATTAATTAGTATTAATTATGTACAGAGTGAATGTAGATTTGTGAAAAACACGAACAAGTTAAATTTATGCCAAAACAGGAATCGAACCAATTCTTGTTAAGCCTTAAAAATGAAATAAAACTGAAAAAGGTTGGAACAAATAAATAAACAGTTTCAAACAATTTTTTTTATCTATTTTAATTTTAATAACATAAAATGATGTGGCTTTGACCAAGTTTGTACCTAAACCAGTCTATATTTGAAAGTACGAGACATATTTCTATAAACAAGCGGCTAGCATTGCAGTTTTTAAGCTCATCCCCCAAATTAGACAGTACTCTGTTGTTTATAACAGAAACTCACTGACTGCTATGACACCAGCACAGCTGGAATATGTAGATGGCGAATATCGTTGTGAGAGTAACCATGAGAAGGAGGGATATGATAATGGACATCAGTTTTGTAGATAGGTAGTTGTCTTCGTTTTTGTCTATCTTTTTCTTGATGCCTGTCACAGTTGTGATTGATAAAAATTAAACGATTTTAAAGTTTGAAAAAAAGCATAATGAGGTATTTAGTATTCTTTTCGTGTCTATCAGCTTTTTAGCGAGTAGGTGTAATACCCATCTGACTCTAGGTGCTACCGAGACAACTGCATCCAGTGCTCCGGCAAACGTTGGTGATATAGGTCATGTTTGAACTGATGACCACTAGATGTCACCAGATATACCAAACCAATCGGGTAGGGACAGAATGAAATATTTTTGGTAAAGGATAATCTACTCTTGAACAATTTTTATTCATTAATTAGTAGTTGCTTTTTATATACTATCTCCTCCCTAATGCTCTCTTACTTTTTTCTTTCTCACTCTCTTTCTCTCTCATTGGTTAAAATTCATCTGGCATTGCTCACAAAACTATATTATCTCATTTGAATACAATTTAATAAAACAAATAAAAGTATAATTTTGAAAAATAAAATAAAATCAAGTTATCAGTGTGAACATTAGATCAGTTTATTTTGAAAAAAAAAAACTAATCTAATGTTTATTAATCGTTGTAACCCTAGCCTTAACTCTAGGGTTAGCGTACCCCCTGTGGTTGGAGTACGGGGTCAAACTCTCCTCTTCGAGGACTAAATCCAAGCCAAATTTTGTTCAGATTGCTCCGTAGGTTGAGATGTGATAAGCGAACAAACACGCATATTGCCTTTTATACATATATAAATAAGCTGGTCATTATATTAAAATTTAGTGGTCAGTGCATTACAATCTGGTCAGTGCATTACAATCTGGGCAGTGTAATACAACCTGGTCAGTGTAATACAATCTGGGCAGTGTATTACATTCTGGTCAGTGTAATACAATCTGGTCAGTGTAATAAAATCTGGACAGTTTATTACAATCTGGACAGTGTATTACAATCTGGTCAGTGAATTACAGAATGGTTAATGTGTTATCCCAAGATATCTGAAAATATGGAATTGGTTAAAAAATAACGAATATGATTTTTGTTTCTTATTTGCGAATTGTTTCCTTAAATTAACACAAGCATATTGAATTTGAAAAACCACTGACTTATTGGAAACTCCTGATCATCGGTACAAAATCTTCCTTTAAATCCGGGCGGGCAGACGCACAAAATCGAGCCTTTCTTGTCCTAAAAAATAAACTATAAAATACTTTTATAAGCAAAAAATGGAAAGGGCCGAGAGAAAAAGTATCCGGAAAATAAACTCCCGGTGGGCTACCCCATCAACCTTTGGATCAGAATATCTTTTTGTAACGACATCATAATAACACAGTTGGGCTACTAATGTATTCTATGGTTACCAAAGTTATAATGATAAACATCAAGCTATTATTATTGATACGAAACTTGAACTAAATAAATTCTTGTAATGGAAACAAATTAATGTTGATAAAAATATGAATGACTACATTTCTCTAATATTTTACCTTAGTTATGATGATGATGATAAAATATAATTAAAATTGATAGAAATGAAATGTGTCTTACAGCATAACACGTCCCATCGTTCGCGCACGGGTTGCGAGCACACGGAGTAGAACCATCAAACAAATCATCTTTCCAACTGTAAGATCTTTTGGATTTTTTTAAAATATGGCCATTAGAATCAGCCCTCTTATGGTTCTCATTACCGGCAAAACTTGGAAGAATTCTGGAAATCTCCACAAAATCATTCTTGGTTCCAGGACGACCTGCACCGATCTCCGCAGACTTGCCAAAAATAACATTACCATGAAAGCCCTCATCACCAGTTTTGTTTTTATTATTATTATTATTTTTATCAATAATAGATCTTTTAAGACAGTTTTTGTTCCGGAACTCTACGGGGCAGAGACAAAAATAGTTGAGCCCTCCTTCCGTCAGAATGCAAGTTGCTTCGGGCAGACAGGGTTGATTTGAACAAGCATCGCTCTCTCTCACTCTTCTGCAGCTTTGACCAACTCGCATGGACGAACAGTGGCAATTCAGTTTGTCGTGGGTAGTGTTATGAAATGTTCTATGAGTTATAAAAAAATTAAGGTGTAAATTATTCAAAGCTGACATCATCACAGAAAAATTTCAACTAAAGCTGTTTTATACCCCTTCCTTCGTCCTTCCCTTTATTTATTTCATCCTGCTCATCGTTTCTTAATTAAACCATCTACCTGCAGTATGAGCCACCATAAAAGCAGGTGTTGCGACGACATTTTCCTATCCTCGCGCTTCTTTCGCATCGTTTTCCTCGAGTTCCGGGTGGGCATATGCACACGGTCTTCTTCTGGGACAGGCTAATGCAGGTACCCCCATGATGGCATCGGTTTGTGAAGCACTGAGTGACCCTCTGCTTGCAGCCTCTTCCAAAAAAACCGAACGGACAAGTGCAACTGGAGTTTCTCGTCCAAACTAAAATCAAAATCACAAACAAACAGTAGCGATACTAATCTAGGCCAAAATGTCAGAACAACAGCAGTGACACTTACAGCAGTTTATTTTACAAACAGCTTAGTCTCGCACAACTTCCTGTTTATATTTAATATAACTAAAGATGAAATTCTATTCATACTTTGTCTAGATTTATCAACAAGTAGTTCATGAAACCCAGAAGCAAGAATTCTGCTAGAAAAAAATGATAAAAAATAGTTACATAATAGAGTTGATGCCTTAGTAGGCAATTGAGAAATTTGAACAAGAAATTTAAAAAATTGGAGATATACTTGCTGTCCACAAAAAGCAGGCAAAGGCAGTTGAAGCTGTCATCTGTTGTTATACATGCCCCGTGTTCAGTTTCTTTGTTTAAACAGGCTGTATCACGACATGGGTCGTTCGAAAGGTCACATCTGGGCTTATAGCTACCAACAGAACATTGACAACTAGAGATGATTTTCTTTCGAGGGCATTGATTATTATCATGCCGCGACATGATGACTCGAGATGAATTCTCAAGAAAATTTCCACTTGTTTGCCTTTTCAATAAGAGACGATGTGCAAATGCAAAAGATACGTCAACTGGTTCCGGATATTCGGAGTTCCCTTCGGCAACACTGGCTCTGCCGTATTCATCTCCAGTGTCACCATAATTTGCACCGTATTCTGAATTTGTAGATGGAAGTGGGATGAAGTAATCGCTACACTCACCCGAACTACAGAGATTTTTCAGCACTTTTTCTTTTCCATTTTTACTTAAAATCACTATGGGATCTTGTCGCCTCCAGAGAGAAATCAAAATTTTTTGTTCTACGTTTGTCACTTCGCCTTCTTTGACGAGTCTAGAAGTGTAACCATCATCTATTGACCAGTAACCCAAGTTGGTGACCAGTTTACCGTTTAGAAAATCTAAATTTATTTTGGTACAAGTATCGATAGACCCGTTGGGAAAAACTTGATCTGCTGTGTTAATCAATTTGCAAATAACAATTCTGTGGTGAAGCTCATCGTTATTGTCAAGTTCTTCCTCTTGCTCCTTGAATTCCGACACGTTGACACAGTTGACCAGCAGATTAGTAGGATTTTTTTGTAAGCATTGATCTTTTTCAAAATGCGCCTCACTTGTAAGAACTTCGCAATTTTTTTTACCTGCGCAGCGATTTTTCAGGTTAAGCGCTATTTTGGCAAGCTTTGGACACAATATATGACTAGCTACCGATTCATTTATCTGCAACTTTACCCCAATAACTTTCCCTTTAGGACAAGAAAGATGATGAGCATGCTTCTTATTGATTAATTGACAAGTATAACTGACTAATAAGTAATGTATGTGAGTGCAATGCTTTCGAATCTTTTCTATGCTAATTAGGTCGACCAAACACGATCTGAGACTATGGCATTGGCTTCTTAGTTTCCGTTCGAGTTTAGCAACGTCAGGACATTTGTGCAGCGAAGACATTCTATGGACGGCAAAGTCCAACATTTCGATGATGACTTTTTCAATTGCTCTGTCGGTTTGACATTCCATTAAATAGTTTTCTATCAACTCGTAATTTTTGTGACCGCAGGATATTTCCAGCAAAACCCCGTCAACATCGCAAACACGGTTCGAGATTGCGTCAAAGTCCCGGTGGAACAGCCGACAGTTGTGGTTGTCGTGGCATCGCGATTTTATATTTTTTTTTAAATTTTCGAAGCTGGGACAATCTACGTCTTTTTGGGTCAAAACTTTGTCCCCAAAATCACTCGACATGGCAACATTTCCAATGGATAGTTCAAGTTCGCCCAAACACCAGAGACTCAAATAAACGGCAAGACCTGGTCGTGAATGATTCACATTTTGAAGGCACTCATATTTTACGACTAACACCGTAAGAGGGCAAAGTTTAGTCAAACTCATGACCAATTCTTCGTGCAGAAAGCAATAAGGCTGGTCATTGCACATGCGCACCAGCGCCTGGAATACGATCTTAGCAACTGGACATCTTGTGTATAGACTCTGGAATATGTCCATCGTCAAAATCTCATCGGCATCCTCAATGGCATGAATGCTCAAAACCAAGGAATCTGGACAGCTTAACCTCAGAGTAGCATCAGAGTTCCGTTTTTGTTTTCTAACGTCGCTATTCTGAAAGACGCATTTGACGTGGGACAAATAGTGATGGAAGGCTTCGTGAACAACCTGCAAACAGTTTTCCAAAATAAACTCCTTGGTTTTTTCGAAAAAAAAGCAGCTACTTTTCTTGTCACACGTTGACTTCAAGTACTCCAGTCGATTATCAATAGCAGGACAGTCCTTGATTCCATCATATGCTATGTGAATTTCACTGAAAATCGTCTGAAAATTGTCGAAAATCATTATCATCGACTGATTTACGCAAGCCATTAGACGCGTGTACATGGAAAGAAAGTTTACGACATCACGTTTATCATCTTCTGCACAAGAAAACTTCAGATCCTTAGCTGAACGAAAACAGCGGATAAAATCCATCATTCTGTCCTTGTAAATTTGAACAATGCAGCTGATTTTTCCGGAACACTGGTTGAACAATTGGCCAAGCGTCCGGTGGAAGTAGCCGCATTCCAAGGTGCTTGTTGCGTTGATAAAGCTGTTTTGCCACATTATTTGCAACATTCGGTTGACTGGACATCTCAATCTGTAGGCAATGCTGTGGGCTTTTGAAGATTTATAGCTCGTCAAGGTTGGCTCTACTGAACCTGTTAAATAATTAATTGGAGTAAGTGTAATACTTTACACAATATGCAATCAGTAATTCAGGTACATTAACTTTTATAAAAGTCGGGATTGAAACCGTAGCTCAAAACTGAAAATAATTCTTAGTTTATAAACTCAATTTAAACTTTTAATGTAGAAAATATAACAGCTATATTCTCAAACTAAAAATGAGAAATATGCCAAATTGACTAACTTAGCTTCGATCGACAAGTGTAGTTCATTCCAATGAAGCCTGCTTCAGAACAGTCTTCCTTCTTTGACATTTCTAGTTCTGATTCTTCGATCGCACACTCATGATTTCCAGTGCATCTGACATCTATAATGGCTATCAAATTCTTTATGCTCCGACACTCTGATATGTCGATACTGTGACCAATCGCTGAGATGTAAGTGATTTGAATTATGCGAATCAATTTTTTTTCACCACAATTAATGTCTGAAACATTTATTGTTATATTTGTATATGCTACTAATGATATGTTTACCATTTGGAAAATATCAGCTCACCAATTGTGTTTCCAGCAGTGGCAAGTTCAAAGCTGAATATCACCAAGCCTAAGCCTAGAAGAAAAAGTAAGTTTTTTTAAAAGAAGATCGGTGCTATTGACAGTGCGTGCCTGAAACAATGGCTCACTGTCAAAAGCACAAATGGCTACTGAACCAGCATAAAACTTATGCAAAATATTTGTCAATTAAATTAGTATTAAACTACCAAAGTAAAACATTTTGAGGACATTTTTTAATGAGAAGATATCAGATATCTGTCAAAGTTAATGATTTGTGGAGTACCACACTGGCGCTTATAAACAAAAAGAAAAGTTAGCCTATTAAGAAATAAAGTAAAAAAATAAATAAAATTACTTTTTAAGCTCTTGAGTTTAAATTAAACAAGTTTTTAATAATTTATTTGTTCAAGTTTTAATGTGTACGTTTTACATCTTGGGTGAAAGAGAATAGTTCCTCATAGCGAAATATTTTGAGCTCCTGCTGGTTTTATATTATAATAAGTTGAAAATTCACCTTAAAAACACTTTCTAACTAATTATTCTTCAAGATTTTTTCTTTTTAATTATCTTTTTTTATTATTATTTCTGAATGATACCCTGTTGTTTTATAGCAGAAATAATTCATTCTTTTAAAGTGAAAGATTATGCACGAATTAACCTCCACAGTTAATTACTGATCCTGACGACCTAACTGTCCTAACTACCTAACCCACCCTTTTTTCTTTTTTTTTCTAACCCACCAAAAGGGAGTTAGGGAGGTAATATGCAAATTAATTACTGACATGTTCGACCTTACACCTTAGTGTTATAAAAAATTTTAATCTAGCTAGACTGTCCTAGTCCTAGACAGTGTCCTGTAATAGATTTAATTTAATAATTTAAAAACTTAGACTTAATTAAAAGGTTTTATTAAGTTTTAGTTTTTTTTTACAGAACCCTCTTCGAAGTCATAATAAATAATGTTACTGCGCTTTCACTACTAACCTAGAACGTATTTTAAAATTGAACACGCTTCCATCAACAATAATCATAACAGATTTTATTAGAAGCGCATTGAAAGCAGAACGAAAACGCAATTTAAATTGTAAACCCCACGCCGATAATGTTGTTGTTTAAGATGGTAGGGATGGGCAAACAATATATATATATATTTTTTTAATCTATATATATATAAAAGAACATGTCCTGACTGACTGACTGATAATAAACGCCGAGCTCAAACGCCTCATCCTAGGAACGTGAAATTTGGAACTTATATTAATTTTATTGCGTAAGCATCCACTAAGAAAGGATTTTTTAAAATTTTGCTCCTGAAGGGAAGAAACTGGAAAACAAACTTTTTTCTAAAACAATGTACCCTATATCTCGAAAACCAAAAATGAGGAGATTTTGAAATTTGGTATATGGATTCTTCTTGAAAAATAAAAAGATACGTGTTTCACCATTTTCTGAAAATTCGGTTTCCCGCGGACGCATATTTCTAAATGGTAGTATGCAGCAATACTAGCAGGCTAAGAGGGGCGTGGCTTTAGCCTCTACTCTAGATATCTATGGTTGCTATTCTTAGTATGGCACTAATATATATGCATATATTAATCTACTATTTGTTTTCATTTTCATTGCCTTTCCGACCGATACGAGTCGTTGCGTACGCTTACACTACACTGGCTTGCAGTCGTTGCAGTGTCTGGAGATTTTATAACCCTACTTAACATTGGATTATTCAAATAACTGAACTGATATGATTAAATCATTATTAACCGTTAATCATTAATGTTAATCAATGACATTACATTAATTAGTACGTAGTCGTCGTAGTCTGACATCACAGAGTCACATAAAACATTCATTCGCTGGTGATAAAAATATAACTTACTATGTCAGTGGAGCTCAGCTCTGCTCCAGATTGATGAAAAGTTCAACTACTCTGCTTTAGCTTTCATAAATCGTGAAGGTTTGTCTAAGCTAAGCTACTGCACATTTATACTCTGTAAACTGCTGGAGAATCTATGAGAAAATTCAAACATTCCCATAACTACTGAGCAAACTTTTGTCAACCAGCAGTTTCTATTGAAAAAATAATGGAACGAACTGTGAACAACTTTTGTCTTAAACACTTAAAGCACATTACTGCAAGGCAGAGTTGAGGTCTATTAGTCTACTATATGTGTATTAAATTGAAACAAAATTTAAATAATGTCAATAACAAGACTTTAATAATAACTAACAGTATAACATTTCAGCAATAAATGAAATAAATTCTATTAATAGAGATATACACAATTACATGAAACACACGTGTTGATATTGATATGAAAAAGTGTCAATTAATCAGGACAAATGATTCTATCTAATTAATATACACACAAAAATATGTAAATGTAGCATGTTTTACTGTTAATAAAAACATATCGCACAGCAAAAAACATTGCAGAAAGAAAAAAAACATATTGCACAGTGAAACAAACATATTGAACAGTCAAAAAACATATTGCACAGTCAAAAAAGTGTCAATAATTCAGAACAAATTATTCTATTTATTATACAGACAAAATATGTACATGTAGCATGTTTTACTGTTAATAAAAACATATTACACAGCAAAAAACATTGCAGAAAAAAAAACATATTGCACAGTGAAACAAACATATTGAACAGTAAAAAAAACATATTGCACAGTCAAAAAAGTGTCAATAATTCAGAACAAATTATTCTATCTATTTAATATACACACAAAAATATGTACATGTAGCATGTTTTACTGTTAATAAAAACATTGCAGAGTGAAATAAAAAACATATTGCACATTGAAAAAACTATAAAATTTTAGCAGAAAAAAACCTATAAAAATAATAATTACATGCTCACATTAAAATAAATTATAAAGAAAGATGTTAGCAACAAATCAAATTAATTAATAGAAATATAAAGTATTTATATCTACACAGCTTTTCGGTAAACTTTCTTCTAAAAACGAGTCGGAATCCATGAGTCCTAGTTGTAAGATGCGCGCGCCGAAATGTAAGCTATTAATAGCAGAGCCTCTAGTCTTGAACCACGCCCCTCTTAGGCTACTAGTCGACCTCTCTCTATTGTCGCATACTACCATTTAGTAATATGCTTCCCCCGGACCTCAAATGTGGGTTGGAAAATTGGGTTATTTGGTTTTTAAAGTAGCTGCTACTCAAAAACTGTGAAGGCTACAGGAGTAAAAATTTGTATTTAGTTTCTACTCCAAAAATAATGATGTAAATGCTACAAAAGTAAAACTTAGTATTTAGTTTCTGCTCTAAAAATTTCATACATGTGTTTCACCATTTTTTTAAATTTTGGTTTTCAGGACCTCAAATGTGGGGTGGAAAAAAGGTTTCTTTGGTTTTTAAAGTAACTGCTACACAAAAACTGTGAATGCTACAGATGTCAAAATTATTATTTAATTTAGTATTTACTCAAAAAATAATGATATAAGTGTTTCAACATTTTTCAAAAATTTGGTTTCCAGGACCTCAAATGTGATAATCACATTTTTGTGATAATCACATTTTTGTGATAATCACATTTTTGTGATAATCACATTTTTGTGATAATCACATTTTTGTGATAATCACATTTTTGTGATAATCACATTTTTGTGATAATCACATTTTTGTGATAATCACATTTTTGTGATAATCACATTTTTGTGATAATCACATTTTTGTGATAATCACATTTTTGTGATAATCACATTTTTGTGATAATCACATTTGTGTGATAATCACATTTGTGTGATAATCACATTTTTGTGATAATCACAGTTTTGTGATAATCACAGTTTTGTGATAATCACAGTTGTGTGATAATCACAGTTTTGTGATAATCACATTTTTGTGATAATCACAGTTTTGTGATAATCACATTTTTGTGATAATCACAGTTTTGTGACAGTTTTGTGACAGTTTTGTGACAGTTTTGTGATAATCACATTTTTGTGATAATCACATTTTTGTGATAATCACATTTTTGTGATAATCACATTTTTGTGATAATCACATTTTTGTGATAATCACATTTTTGTGATAATCACATTTTTGTGATAATCACATTTTTGTGATAATCACATTTTTGTGATAATCACATTTTTGTGATAATCACATTTTTGTGATAATCACATTTTTGTGATAATCACATTTTTGTGATAATCACATTTTTGTGATAATCACATTTTTGTGATAATCACATTTTTGTGATAATCACACTTTTTGTGATAATCACACTTTTTGTGATAATCACATTTTTGTGATAATCACATTTTTGTGATAATCACATTTTTGTGATAATCACATTTTTGTGATAATCACATTTTTGTGATAATCATATTTTTGTGATAATCACATTTTTTTGTGATTAATCACATTTTTGTGATAATTTAAAACGGGCTGGGCTAAGTTGTCGACGGGCCGAGCTCAGACCTAAAAAATTGATCCCTACTATAGATGCAAGGTTCAAACTCTCTAATTTCATGCGAGCGAAGACGCTACGGGCAGGAACGGGCACTGCTAGTTTCCTTATATTAATTTCACCGTTTCGAATTTTAGAATTTGAAATTGAAAACTAACAAGTTTTAAGAAAAAATACTTTTTTCAATAATCCACGCTTTATAGACTTTTGCCTCCAAAAATAGCTGATGACCGGTGGTCTATAACTTCCTCCATACACAAAGCAGCGCCGGGGCTATGTTGTGGACGTGTGGACGTGTGGTTGACCCCCGAAACATTAGTGGGGTACAAAAATTAAACTTGTATATTCGATTCGTATAGGTAGAACTCGACGCGCTGATCACGAGAATGATGTCGTTTCTGCTCAGCGAGACCAGGTGTTGGATTGGATTGCTTTAAATGCAGAATGGCTGATGAAACCATTGACATGCTGATTTTTTAGCGATCAAGATTTAAATCACAACTTAATTGGCCAGGCAACTGCGTCATTTGCGACGCTCTGGAAGAAAACGAAGATTAAAATCGTCTTTATCGAACATTGATTCTTCCGATCCTCTTATATGGCTCGGAGACATGGACATTTGTTTTAATCCGACGTGAATAGACTCGAAGTATTCCAAATGCAATGCCTGCGGCGAATACTGGGAGTCTCCATCCGCGACCTCATTCGAAACGAGACGATCCGTGAACGGTGTGATCGACAGCCACTGATCGACGAACACATCCAACAACGGTGGTTTGGGCACGTCTGCCGAATGGATGGTAAACGGCTTCCCAATAGTTTACTTTGGCGGGAGCAACCGCTTGGCAGGCGCATCCAACGTTCGGCGCCAAAGAAAACATGGTTGAAAAACATTGATAAAGACCTCATGAGGAAACGACTGACCGCCGATGAAGCGAGAAAGATTGCAGCCAAACGAGGAAAATGGAAAATTATCGTAGAAAGCGTTCGTGATCCCGTGGCATCGACAACAAACAGCGTATTGGCTGCGAGGACATCTTCCTCCCCAATCGCCGGCTACGGACTAAATAAATAATAATAAATAATGAAATAGGAAACTACTTTTTTGGTTTAGTTGAAACTTTTTTCGCTATAGTTGCAATTAACTAAATAGTTCCGTCAAAGTAGTCAGATATTGCGCCGCACTCATTAGAGCGTTTTTGACAAAATATTTAAACCAACCATCTCTTCTTATCTTGTGGTGTTTTAAAAAAAAACATTTGAAACAGAATCAATTTAATCAAGAAATGTTTAATTATATTGTTTTTCATTCAATCACCTTATTGAATTTATAAGTTTCTACTACCGATCTTCGATTGTCTGCAGTAGCGGATCTGGGGGGGGGGGGGGGCGGGCCCCCCTTTGAAGTTTAAAAAAATTAAACATTAATTTTTTTAATTAGCTTGCAATTTTATTCTGTTCGTCTGTATCCTGAGGCTTTATCTTTTCATGGACGTTAATTTGGAGGGAGCAGAGAGGGTATTCGCCTTCTGAATTGTCAGTGGCCCCCCTAACGTAGTTTTGGGCCCCCAAGAAATAGAAGTGAGGCTCCAAAATTGGCCTAGAAAGTGTAAAGTTGAAGATTCAGAGGTTTGACCTTTTCTGTAAAGAAATAAACCACCAGATTTTAGTTTATTTAAACATAGTTTATTACAAAGCGCAGGCAAAGCCTATATGCCCCGACAGTAAAAAAAATTCATAAAAATAATAAATTAAAGCACATAAATTGTCATTAACAAAAAAAACTCCTTAATAAATTGAAAAGTAACAGATAAGTTAACATTCATTCCTCAACAAAATCGAGTAGGGGGGTCCATCCAGTGAGCACCCAGGAGACTTTTGAATTGGAAGATATCTTTTGCTTCTATGACTGAAGCAGGAAGTTTATTCCATGTATTGATTACTCTTGGAGTAAAGATAAACTTTTTAATATCTATTCTAGAATTTGGTTTTTTTAACTTGTGAATGTGCCCTCTTGTGTTGAATAAACTAGATTTTTTTATCAAACTTTGAGCTGAATTGGCACAATAAAAATTGTTTAATATTTTATAGACTTCAATCATGTCTCCTCTAGATCTCCTAAGCCTTAGAGTAAATAGATCGAGATACTTCAGTCTTTCTTTATATTTCAAATTCTGACATTCACCCACTAACTTAGTGGCTCTTTTTTGTACTTTTTCAAGTTTTTCTATCATGCCTATATGGTGAGGGGACCATACCACAAAAGCATATTCAAGATGAGGACGGATTAAAACTTTGTACAGAAGCAAAAAACATTCCTTGGATAAGTTGTGGAAATTTCTTTTGACAATTCCTAAAATGCAATTAGCTTTTTTTATTAGTTTGCATATGTGAGTAGTAAATCTTAGTTTGCTGTCCAATACAACTCCTAGATCTCTGACTTCTTGGACTGATGAAATGTGGTGTTTAGTCTCCCCTTCAGCAAAGTTGTAATCAAATTTATAAAATGTATATGTGTTATGCAATGAAAGATATACACACTTGCTGTTGTTCAGTTTTAGGAGCCAATCTTTGCACCAGCTGGAAAAGAGATCTAAACTGCATTGTAGAAGTTGTTGATCATCTACACTGTTGATTATCTTGAAAATTTTTGCATCGTCAGCGAATAAAGATATTTAAACCTTCAATGTCACAAGCTTGAAATACGTCATTGATATAAATTACAAATAGCAATGAACCTAAGACACTACCTTGTGGAACTCGGCTTAGGACTTTATGCTTAGCTGGTCAATAACTTTGACTTGAAAGTGTCTTGAAAGCGATATTTGATTTTTTCAAGTCAAAAGTTATAATAAGAACTTAGTTTTTTTCCATTTTGATTCGAAAGTTTCTTATATTTTCAATTTACAAATATTTGACAAATCAAGTATTTAGAAGAATGTGGTCAAGATTTTCTGTTTTATAGACTTATTATCATCAAAAAATTGGAAACATTAGTAGCCGCCTAATTGCAAAAGTTTTTCATGGTTCACTTAATTTTAGCTTTTAAGTGTCTGATGACCTAACTCTATGATGAAAAAAGAGGTGTTTTGTGTTGATATTGCTCCAGAGAGAAAAAATACAGAAAGAAAGTGAAAGAGAAAAAAAGAAAAAAGAGGAGAAAAATGCGAGTAGATTAAAAGTTTAATTTTGATTCCTTTTGTTTCGTTTACTAAATAACAAATTCAAGTTATCTTACAACGGGCTTTATAGCAACAGCAATTAAAATTTAAACAAGTAAAGGAAAAAACGAGTTTTTTAACACAAACTTTAATTTCAAATACACTCAATTTAGAAATACGAAAGATGTTCAAATAAGTTTTTTACAAACTTTTATTTAGGTTACAATCTCTGTTTGTGTGTGTATGTGTGAGTGTGTGTGTGTGTGTGTGTGTGTGTGTGTGTGTGTGTGTGTGTGTGTGTGTGTGTGTGTGTGTGTGTGTGTGTGTGTGTGTGTGTGGCTTTCTCTGTACGCAAATCTTGCAAGTGAAAGTTAACCAACTTTTTGAGCTAGTCAAAAATTTGGTTAACTTTCCTCTAGCTAGGAAGCTGAAACTTTCAGCATAGCTTTATATTGGATGACAATACATAATTCAATTAAAAAAAAAACTTAATTTGAACATCTTTCGTATTTCTAAATCGAGTGTAGTATTTGAATCAAAGTTTGTGTTGAAAAACCCGTTTTTTATTTATTTGTTTTTTAATTGAATTATGTATTGTCATCCAATATAAAGCTATGCTGAAAGTTTCAGTTTCATAGCTAGTCAAAAAGCTAGTTAAATTTTACTTGTTTAACTAGTAAGATTTGTGTACAGAGAAAGACACACACACACACACAGAGATTGTAACCTAAATAAAAGTTTGAAAAAAAATTTCGGTCCCCCCCCTTACGAAATTTCTGGATCCGCCGCTGTCTGTATTATTCCAGATGCCGTTCCACCAAAAGATATTTCTAGCTGGTTGGAAATTGGCAGATATCGTGCCGATTTTCAAAAAAGATAACATCTCAAAAGCAGGTAAATATAAACCTATCTCAGTTCACACATCAGTGGTTTGCCAAGTGATGGAGTCGATTTATAAAAGATGCACCCAAAACGTTGCAAAAAACCAACTTCATAGGCAGATTCCAGCACGGATTTCTGCATAAACAAATTTGTTTACCTATATGTAACGGGATGAAGAGTCGCGGTTTGAATTTTCGCGGTACCTTTTAAATTTTTTTTTCAACAAAACACGCACAACCATACAGTAGTATTTTATAATTCAATCAATGTCAACTCTTTTCATGGTGATAAAACTCTGAAACTGACAGTTGCCTGGTCCATGGATTGTGAAACTGAGAACAATATTTGTTTTTAATTATATTAATAAAAAAAAATTGTTTTAATTTATACATACAATCAAAGTAAGTTATGTAAAAACAAAAATAAATTTAACTATAGCAAAAAGCCTCTAACTTTCAACAAACATTTCCTGATACAAAGGGACAATGCCGTTTCTCATTCTGAACAACGTCTTATTCGGGTAGCCTTTTTGCATGGCAAACAAAAATTTTCCTCTCCACTCTAGACCATCAACTAGAATTCCGAAAGTATTGAGATCATCTTGTACACTGATGATGTTGCTTAAAGGCTCATCCCATGTGTAACCTATAACAACTTTCCCGATCGGAAGCGACTTAAAAAAATTTTTTGTTTAAATGAAATCGGTAAGCATTTTGCATCTGCTATTAATTATTGTAATTTTTATGACTAACCAAAGAGTAGTTTTTCAATAACGTTGCGTCACTCGCAATATTGCAGTAATTGAAATTTTGTTGGTTGCTCATCGTGCAGGTTTGGGGATCAAGTTCAACCAAATTAATTCCACGAGCTTTTATTTCAACTTTTCCAATTCCATAAACGTCAATAAATCCATCGCTTTGCTGTGTAGCGCCAATGTCATCATTACCCCAAGAGCTTACATTAACATGGCAGGTATCTGTATAAAATTAATTCTGTACAGATTATTAGATTTATCTTATTTCAAAAAGACTCTAACTAAATTTATGCTTTTAACAACAAATAAAAAGTTTTAAATAAACTTTTGCTTTAACGTCTAGGTTTTGTGATGTAGAGCCACGCGACTAGCCTAGCTCTTAAAAGTTTACTTATCAACTCAAATTAACTTAATAACTTCAGTCAAAATTATCAACAACTGGATACCACCAGCTCAACCTTGCTGAAAGTTCTTAACTGGAAAGTGCTCGATGATTTCTGAAACTTATAAACCTCTGCCACCTTTGTTTGTAAATAAGGCCTCCTTTATCCAATCCTGGATAAAGGGGGAGGGACAGTTAAATGAATCAAATACAGGATGTACTTATGTGTTTCCAGCATATACTGTTATTTCAGTTTTAGGACACCTGGTGTGAAGTACTATAAACTATTATGAAAAAAATTGTTTGTTAATTGGCGCATGGTTATTAGGTATATAAATAAATTAAATTATTATTTAAAATAATAATAACATCAATTTCTATGTTCATTAAAATTGTTATAAAACATTTCTAAATTTTCAAAAATTATTTCAAAAAACCGGAAATTCCAATGTGACATTGCAAAAAGTTATATTGATAAAAATATCACTAACGTTTTGATGAAAAAAATCTACATCTTTGAATAGATTTCAATGAAAGACTTCCAGTCTCAGAGTAAAATTCGCATCTCGTCACATCATCTGACACTTGAGTGACTTGAAATGCAGAACATTTGAAACTTTCAGAACACAAAAGTCCGCATTTAAAGCTTGAAACATGTAAGTTGTAATTCAAAAATATGTTCTCAACCGATCTGTTGTTCGTGCAGACGCCTCTTGGAGTTATTTTTGGTGATAACAAAGTAAATTTTTGGCTGCTGATAACTGTGTTCCATAAGACAATGCAAAATATTAAACGGCTCAACACAAGATTACTCATTTTGAAAGTTGTTATATTGAGATTCTAGCGCATTGAAATGTATTGTATATATTTATATATGTATAAATTATAAACCTATATTTATTGGTATACGTATAAATGTATATATCAAACATATACCTCGTAATTATATAAAATTCAATGAAGTTCCATTACAACAATGCTTTTATTAAACCCGTTAATTTGAAATGAGATTGTGACAGGTCAACTTGCTCGCTGTTATGTTTTCCTTTCATTTCATATGCATGGCTTAAATGAAAGCCGTTTTATGAATTGCAAAAATTGACAACTCTTAAAAATATTTTTGCGAATTCACTTAGAACAAAAACTATGTTAAAACACTTATAATTAAATTGAAAACATTTAGCATTAAAACGGTAGTTTTTCATCAAAACTCTAACAACTACAGCTTTTCAGTATGCAAACAAATTTTGATTAAAATTGTTTTTTTGCTTGCAATTTGAAATAAACATATTTTTGTTGTTTATAAATAGTTTTAAATAATATTTATTAGATTTATTTGATGTTTTATTGGTTTTCTTACACCCCGAGTACTTTTTTTAACCTCAAAAATTAAAAAATCATTGCTATGTTAAATATTAAAAATTGTTAAATAAAGATTTTAAGGCAATAATTTAATATTAATTCAATTTTAATTATTAAAAACAATTAAAAACGACTTATGTGTGTTTCATTTGGTTAACTTATTAATTGGCATTACTAAAATTAGCAAACCTCTAACTTTCAACCAGTATTTTAAGATACAAAGGAATAATTTTTGTTTCTCATTTGTAACAACGTCTTATTTGGGTAACTTTTTGCCCTGTAACTGAAACATTTCAATCTAATGCAAATACTAATTAAAAATGTTTATTAACGTGAACAAAAAATTTTTATTCAATTTATTTTGTTAAACTCAGATAAAAACTATCAGAAAAAAGTTTTATTTTTAAAATTTAATTTTGAAAAACTGTTTTTCAGTAAATTTTTCTACTTCTATATGTAACTTAATCTTATTGCATGACTGAACAAAACATCTAAATAGACGGATACAAGGAAAATCAAAATATAAATCATTAAAAGAAATTATGATCGTGTTTTGTTTCTGAAAAACTTTACAACAACAGTTTCGTCATTGTTCTCTATAACGATAAGTGATTCTAGGAACTGAAGAGCTTTTTTTTATTTCTTTTAAGCAACACACGCACAACAAATCACAGACAAACATACAAACACACAAACAATGTTTCTCTGTAAAACGTTAACAACGTTTTTTTTTATATCATGAGTCAATTTTTTTAAATAATTTCAAAAATTAAGTATGTAAATATAATATCGAAATACAAACACAAATAGTAACTTGTAGTTTTCTCCATAAACTTCAAAGTTTAGCATTATAGAGTTTTCCACTCAACATACCTAAATAAACTAACACAAATTGACAACACAACAAAAGCAGTATTTCATTACTGATGAAGATACTTAAATTTTATTTGAATAAACAAACAATTGAATCAAATTAGTTTTTATTTACAAACAAATATTATCAATAATAGTATTTTTGTAAATCAATAGATGTCAGCTCCTTTCATAGCGATAAGGCTCTAAAATAGTTGTCTGATCTGTAGATTGAGCTACTAATTTAATTGAAAATCAACAACAAAAACTTTGATTGCTAAATATAATATGTTGTTTATTTAAACTTTTTTTGAAGAAACTTCCTAATATTAGCTTGCTTCCGTCTATATATGGTTTACAAAATCTGCTATCGTTAATTTGACCAACTTTCTGATATCGTAGCGAGCTGAAATTTTGCACAGAGTCCTAAGTCGGATGACAACAGCTTCTATCAAAATTTGAGCTCGATCCCAAATTGTCGACCCCAGGTTGAAAAATTATTTACGTGCCTAGTTTGATGAAAAACTGTTCTATTCAATAACAACACTGCCATCATTGTTTTTTAATACAATTAGCGATTTCTGAGAAGTCTTGTCAATCATTATTCTTTCATTCTGTTTTACTCTTTTAAACACGCACACCCTAACACACGCATGCGATCAAATCGAAAAATACAAGCAAACACACAGAAATATTCACACAGACAAACACACATAGAAAAAAATTCAAACTTGCAAGGATACACACATAAAAATTCAAAGATGCAAACACGTAGAGACACAATCACGTGCAGACAAGGAAACACAACCTTGTAATGACTGCCAGCGTATAAGTCATCTGGAAGGCTGGCAAATTGGTCCAAAGATTTAAGATAATCATCATCATCATCACCTACCGATAAAGCAGAAAAAGTAATTGCGGCGTCGGAAATCGTATGTAACTTTGTCTCAGATACACAAGGGTGATGGTAATTACAATTACTGTTCAAAGCCAGCGAAGTGGACCCGTGATGAGCAGGTTCAGACTCTCCAATTCTGTAATCATATAAAGTTGAAGACCTGCTTATAACTAGAACACTACTTTACTTGTATGTACTCGTACATCCAGTAAGCAAGAAACAAACCGTATCTTTACGCGCCAACTTGCAAAGTAAATTCCCGTCGTCTCTTCTAAAAAATTGTAGAATTTGGTTGAAAGAATTATTTTGAATATTGATTGTAGGGTGTAAGCATTTTGCTGGTTCATTCATTGTCTTGTGTATTTATAATGTCTGTTGGTTAGTTGCTATTAGTTAGCAATGTAAATGAAAATCTGGAATTGATACTAACTAACTTAACGACATATACAAATACATTTACATTCTTTAGTATGACTTTTTATTTTATTTTTATTTTGACCATTTACTCAAATGTTGTCATTATGTTTTGTCATTAAATGTCCGCTTTAATTGAAAATTAGATTTAAGATAACGGTTTATCTTTCTATTGTGTTGTTTGTTTTTACGCAGTACAGAGTGGCACTGCCATAATTTCTACTGTTTGGAAAACAACAAATTCAACATAGCAACAGAGTTTGTCTCAAGCCCAGTAGAACATTAAGAGAACGTATTTTGATCAACCTGATGCTGAGAGCGCTTTACATATTTTTCAAATTTGTTCACAGGTCTGTAACTTACCGGGTAAACGTTTCTAAAAATAATTACATTTTTAATCATATTTCTACATACACATTTGAAATTTGGTTTATTTAGCTTTTCCAAACTTAGGATTTTTCAGCCGTCATTAGTAAATTAATAAATTAAAAATTGTTGAATAACAAATTAAATACAATTTTAAATTGTTGCAAACTTTAAAAATCAGTTTTTTACAATGATAGGTATTGCTGTTAAATTTAGAGTTGCCTGGTTCAGAGATTGAGCAGCTGGAAAATATCAACAACATCAAAATCATTTTTATAGTTAATAAAAAATATGTTTTATTGAAAGTTGTATAAAGTTATAATTAAATATCCTCTGAACAAAAATTTTAGAAAATAAATATATAAATTATTACAACTAACGACTTACTTTCAACAAACATTTCCATATACAATGGAACGTTCCCATTTCTCATTCTGAACAACGTTTTTTCTGGGTAGCCTTTTTGCATTGCAAACACAAATTTTCCTCTCCATTGCAGACCATCAACTAGAATTCCTAGAGTTTTGAAATAATCCCGCATAGGTTCAATGTTGCTTTCTGGTTCGTCCCAGGAGTAGCCAATTACTATTTTTCCGATTGGAAGAGACTTGATAAAAAATGTTAATACTTACAGCCTATCGCAGACAACCACACTTGTTTTACAATCAAAACAAACCTGTAAATAATTCACTGGAAAGTTTTTCACAGTTAGCTCTGAAGCATACATGAAACTTTGTGGGTTGCCTGTCAAGCAGGATTGTGGATCAAGTTCAACCAAATTAATTCCGCGAGCTTTCATTTCAACTTTTCCAATCCCAAAAACGTTAATAAATCCATCGCTTTGCTGTGTAGCGCCAATGTCATCATTACCCCAAGAGCTCACATTAACGCGACAGGTATCTATATGTTTGTTAAAAACTAATTAAAATTTAAAGCTGAACAAAAAACATAATTGAGCGGTGAGCGGCTATGGCATTTTTTATCTAGAAACAAAATGGCTAAACGTTTTCAATTTTGGCAATTTTTGTTTTTTTTGGCTCAGTACTAAAACAATCACAATCACAACCGCAACTAAACTAAAATTTTAATAATAAACTTTAAGTAGTAAATAAGACTCTAAAAAAGATTTTTAAAAGTCCGTAATATGTTATCTAACTATTTGCCTAAAGATAAAAAAAGTTGATATTAAACATACTTTTTTATAGGCAACTGAATTTGCAGGCTTTTCACTTATTGTAATACATTTTCTTTTAAAATAACATTTTTTGGAATTTATATATGCAAACATTTATTTGAATGTATTTTATATGTTTTTGTTTTAAAACATAAACAGTTATTTTAATTATTAAAAATTTTTTGAAAATTTTTTAAAACTTTAATAGAATGCATTCTCATGAGGAGCAAGCATATATTTCAAGTTTCTACTTGATTGAATGACAGGAAATTAGTTAATTTTTACTTTCAAAGTTTGTAAACATTCAAGCAAGCAAGCAAGCTAAAAAAATGACACTTACATTTTGATAGAAACAATTTACATCCTGGAAGCCATCCTAATAGAAGAGTCCAAGTTTCAGGATAGAATTCACATCTGGTTACATGTTCTGAAATTCGAGTTACTTGAAATGCAGAACATTTCAAATTTCCAGAGCACACAAGTCCGCATTTGAAACTTGAAACATGTAAGCTGTAATTTAAGAACGTGCTTTCTGCAGATCTGTTATATGTGCAGATGCCCCGTGGAGATATTGTTTGTGTCAGCAAAGTAAATTTTTGATTGCAGATCACAGTATTCCAAACAATTACTTTAAATATTAAATTTCTCAATTTAATTTTAATCATTTTAAATAGTTTCAATTCAAAATTTGTTTTATTATAAAACTATTTTCAGTTATAACATCAATACCAGCATAAAAGCAAAAACGTTTTGTGATGTGTGGTGACGTTGTTCATATTATATACCATTGGGTTGTGTGTGTATATATATATATATGTTTCACTTCATAAATTATTTATCTGGCAGCAGACTAAGCTGTCGAGCCGAAGTAAGGAGTTCTGAACCTATCATAGTCGTAGTCTAATGTTAAGTAGCTCCGAAAGACTGAGACTTCTAGCCATCCTTTTTTGGGGATGGTCGGTGGCTCAGTTGGTAAGAGCGCTTGCATTTAGGCGAGGCGGTGTTGCCGTAGACACGTGGGTTCGATTCCTAGTAGAGTCTTATAAATATTTGCGTTTCTTGTGGTGACAGTTAAGTCATCCTATTTGTAGGCTCTTGAAACATTTCAACGCAATGTTTCACTTCATAAATTATTTATCTGGCAGCAGACTAAGCTGTCGAGCCGAAGTAAGGAGTTCTGAACCTATCATAGTCGTAGTCTAATGTTAAGTAGCTCCGAAAGACTGAGACTTCTAGCCATCCTTTTTTGGGGATGGTCGGTGGCTCAGTTGGTAAGAGCGCTTGCATTTAGGCGAGGCGGTGTTGCCGTAGACACGTGGGTTCGATTCCTAGTAGAGTCTTATAAATATTTGCGTTTCTTGTGGTGACAGTTAAGTCATCCTATTTGTAGGCTCTTGAAACATTTCAACGCAATGTTTCACTTCATAAATTATTTATCTGGCAGCAGACTAAGCTGTCGAGCCGAAGTAAGGAGTTCTGAACCTATCATAGTCGTAGTCTAATGTTAAGTAGCTCCGAAAGACTGAGACTTCTAGCCATCCTTTTTTGGGGATGGTCGGTGGCTCAGTTGGTAAGAGCGCTTGCATTTAGGCGAGGCGGTGTTGCCGTAGACACGTGGGTTCGATTCCTAGTAGAGTCTTATAAATATTTGCGTTTCTTGTGGTGACAGTTAAGTCATCCTATTTGTAGGCTCTTGAAACATTTCAACGCAATGTTTCACTTCATAAATTATTTATCTGGCAGCAGACTAAGCTGTCGAGCCGAAGTAAGGAGTTCTGAACCTATCATAGTCGTAGTCTAATGTTAAGTAGCTCCGAAAGACTGAGACTTCTAGCCATCCTTTTTTGGGGATGGTCGGTGGCTCAGTTGGTAAGAGCGCTTGCATTTAGGCGAGGCGGTGTTGCCGTAGACACGTGGGTTCGATTCCTAGTAGAGTCTTATATATATATATATATATATATATATATATATATATATATATATACTAGCGGGGGCACCCGGCGTTGTCCAAGGTTTTTAGAAGTTTTTCTAATGTTCCCGTTCGCTTTTCCGCTCCCGGTCGCTTTCCCGCTCCCGGTTGCTTTCCCGTTCTCGGTCGCTTTCCCTTTCCCGCTCTATGTTTCGCTCTCAGTTGGCTTCCCGTTCCCGTTTTTGCTCATTTATGGATGTATATGTATGTGTATATATATGTATATAGTTCCCGCTCACTCACCCGCTCCGCTCCGCTTATTTTTTGACAGATTTCAAATTTTTTTCTCTATATTTGATTCCCCTTGACTCTCAAGGTTGTGTGAAAATTTCATCACGATTGGATGAATGGTGTAGCAATGCATAAAGAACATACATACATACATACATACACACAAACATTAATTTATATATATCTATACTAGCGGGGCACCTGGCGTTGCCCGGGGTTTTTAGAGGTTTACCTAATGCGTTTCTTTTTCGCTCCCGTTTCCTTCCCGCTTTCGCTCCCGCTACCGGTCGTTATCCGTTCCCTGTCGCTCTCCCGCTCATTTTTTCGCTCTCAGTTCCTCCCCTAGATCCGATTCTACATACATACATTCATACATACTGTAAGGTGTTTGATTCACCTCACAAATTTTTATGAGTTTTTTTGTAAATTAATTTATTTAGTAACGGTATACCTTAGGTGTGTGTGTTTGTGCGTATGTGGGTACGTGATATTTTTATCGGTTTTATATACGTATGTAATTATGTATATATGTATATATATATATATGTATATGTATATATATATATATATATGTGCATATACATATGAATGTGCGTGTTTGTACGTGTGTGTGCTTATTATCTTTTACTATCTAGGTATTTATATATATATATATATATATATATATATATGTGTGTGTGTGTGTGTGTGTTTTTCCGGTTATTTGAGGTTACCATTAGAAATATAATTTTGTGTATGCATTTTTTGGAATTTGGACAGTGTGTTGAAGTTGAGTGTTCGAGAGAGAATAAAAGTTTGTAAAAGACGTGCTGCAAAGACAATTTGAATTATCAAGAGATTAGTAAGAATAACAGGAGATTCTGCGAAGTGAGATAATTTGTGAAACCTGCATCTTTTAGTAAATATCCGATAGAAGCAGTAATAACCAGGAATAGAATTCGGGAAAACTTGTCCTATAAATATCTTCAAATTACAACGTTACGAATCGCTACTGAGCCAACTCGTTCAACGTTTACATTGGTGACCCCGACAGTTATTTGATCACAGGTGACCGAATCTTCTGGTTTAGAGATGTCTGATACAGAGAAATTCATGAAGATGGGGCAGGATCTGGGCTATTCTGGAGAGGAGTTAAGAAACTACATCAAAGAATTAAAGGATGAAGAAAGAGTCAGGAGAATGGAGAAACGGGAAGAAAAAAGGCTCAGCAAGAACGGGAAGAGCGGGAACGAGAGCGCGAAGATAAAAAGTCTCAGCAAGAACGGGAAGAACGGGAACGGCAACGAGATCACGAATACAAAATTAAAAAGTTGGAATTGGAGGGCCAAGAAAAAATAGAGCCAAAGCCGTCGGGTCGGGTCGGGTCGAGTCGAGTCGAGTTGAGTTGAGTTGAGTTGAGTTGAGTTGAGTTGAGTTGAGTTGAGTTGAGTTGAGTTGAGTTGAGTTGAGTTGGGTTGGGTTGAGTCGGCTTGGGTCGGGTCGGGTTGGGTTGGGTTGAGTTGAGTCGGGTCGGGTCGGGTCGGGTCGGGTCGGGTCGAGTTGAGTTGAGTCGGGTCGGGTCGGGTCGGGTCGGGTCGGGTCGGGTCGAGTCGAGTTGGGTTGGGTTGGGTTGGGTTGGGTTGGGTTGGGTTGGGTTGGGTTGGGTCGGGTCGAGTCGAGTCGAGTCGAGTCGAGTTGAGTTGAGTTGAGTTGAGTTGGGTTGGGTTGAGTTGAGTTGAGTTGAGTTGAGTTGAGTTGAGTTGAGTTGAGTTGAGTTGAGTTGAGTTGAGTTGAGTCGAGTTGAGTCGAGTTGGGTTGGGTTGGGTTGAGTTGAGTCGAGTTGAGTCGAGTTGGGTTGGGTTGGGTTGAGTCTGCTTGGGTCGGGTCGGGTCGGGTCGGGTCGGGTCGGGTCGGGTTGAGTTGAGTTGAGTTGAGTTGAGTTGAGTTGAGTTGAGTTGGGTTGGGTTGAGTTGGGTTGGACGGGTCGGGTCGGGTTGAGTTGGGTTGGGTTGGGTTGGGTTGGGTTGAGTTGAGTTGAGTTGAGTTGAGTTGAGTTGGGTTGGGTTGGGTTGGGTTGGGTCGGGTCGGGTCGGGTCGGGTCGGGTCGGGTCGGGTCGGGTCGAGTTGAGTTGAGTTGAGTTGAGTTGAGTTGAGTTGAGTTGAGTTGAGTTGAGTTGAGTTGAGTTGAGTTGAGTTGGGTTGGGTTGGGTCGGGTCGGGTCGGGTCGGGTCGGGTCGGGTCGGGTCGGGTCGGGTCGGGTCGGGTCGAGTCGAGTCGAGTCGAGTCGAGTCGAGTCGAGTCGAGTCGAGTCGAGTTGAGTTGAGTTGAGTTGAGTTGAGTTGAGTTGAGTTGGGTTGAGTCGGCTTGGGTCGGGTCGGGTCGGGTTGGGTTGGGTTGGGTTGAGTTGAGTTGAGTTGAGTTGAGTTGAGTTGGTTTGAGTTGAGTTGAGTTGAGTTGAGTTGAGTTGAGTTGAGTTGGGTCGGGTACGGTCGGGTCGGGTTGGGTTGAGTTGAGTTGAGTTGAGTTGAGTTGGGTTGGGTCGGGTCGGGTCGGGTCGGGTCGGGTCGGGTCGAGTTGAGTTGAGTTGAGTTGAGTTGAGTTGAGTTGAGTTGAGTTGAGTTGAGTTGAGTTGAGTTGAGTTGAGTTGAGTTGAGTTGAGTTGAGTTGAGTTGAGTTGAGTTGAGTTGAGTTGAGTTGAGTTGAGTTGAGTTGAGTTGAGTTGAGTTGAGTTGAGTTGAGTTGAGTTGAGTTGAGTTGAGTTGAGTTGAGTTGAGTTGAGTTGGGTTGGGTTGGGTTGGGTCGGGTCGGGTCGAGTTGGGTTGGGTTGAGTTGAGTTGAGTTGAGTTGGGTTGGGTTGGGTTGGGTTGGGTCGGGTCGGGTCGGGTCGGGTCGAGTTGGGTTGAGTTGAGTTGAGTTGGGTTGAGTTGAGTTGAGTTGAGTTGAGTTGAGTTGAGTTGAGTTGAGTTGAGTTGAGTTGAGTTGAGTTGAGTTGAGTTGAGTTGAGTTGAGTTGAGTTGAGTTGAGTTGAGTTGAGTTGAGTTGAGTTGAGTTGAGTTGAGTTGAGTTGAGTTGAGTTGAGTTGAGTTGAGTTGGGTTGGGTCGGGTCGGGTCGGGTCGAGTTGGAATGAGTTGAGTTGAGTTGAGTTGGGTTGGGTTGGGTTGGGTTGATTTGGGTTGGGTTGGGTTGGGTTGGGTTGGGTTGGGTTGGGTTGGGTTGGGTTGGGTTGGGTCGGATCGGGTCGGGTCTGGTCGGGTCGGGTTGAGTTGAGTTGAGTTGAGTTGAGTTGAGTTGAGTTGAGTTGAGTTGAGTTGAGTTGAGTTGAGTTGAGTTGAGTTGAGTTGAGTTGAGTTGAGTTGAGTTGAGTTGAGTTGAGTTGAGTTGAGTTGAGTTGAGTTGAGTTGAGTTGAGTTGAGTTGAGTTGAGTTGAGTTGAGTTCAGTGTTGGGTAATATTTCAAATATATTGTATTTGAAATACGTACTTGAATTATTTCTAAGTATTTTTGTATTTTCATTTGAAATACTTTTAGGAAATTTATTTCGTATTTTTATTCTAAATACTTTTTAAAAGTGATTTTAATATTTTGAACAAAAAATAAAATACAAAATACATTATCGACATTTCCAAAAATATAAAGATTAGTACACTTTAAAATTAATAAATGAGTGTTATGATAATGTTTATATCATGGTTTTATACCATAATCGATGTTTACTTAATGTACTTCCTTTTGTTTCGATAGCTTAGCGCGAGGTTGGATTTTAGAGTTTGTAGTAAAAGTAGGTCGTTGTAGTTAGAATTAAAGTTTAAAGTTTTATTAATACTAAAATAGCAGATAATTCAGTGAGTGGTGGTCGAATGACGGCCATATTAGATGGCAAATTCTTTAAAATTGTTAGCCGAGATGGAGATTAAGTTTTTGTGGCCAAGTATCTGCCCTTCGAATAAAAACATATTCAGGATTAATATCTGCAACAACTAATTTCTTGCTTCACTTGAAACGTGTTCTCATTTTAAAAGCTGAATCTGTTTATCTGTTTATTTTATTGCAATAAAAGATTTACCCTGTTGACTTGTTTTTTCCCAATGCTTTTATCTACTCGTCGTCTCTGTTTGTTTCTCTGTCTGTTTGTTTCTCTGTCTGTCTGTTTGTAATCAATTTTTGAGTCACTTCCTGATGATAGATTTTTTTCAAATTTTGCATACATGCTCAAAATAGAAGACAATGCAATATTCAATTATTAGTTTTACAATAAACAAGAAACCGCAAATTGAATAAAATTTTTCTCATGGGAAGCTAGCTAAGTTGTTTATTTAACATGATGTGGTAGTCTGGAAGTTTGCCAAGGGAATTGTGAAGCTAGTCAAGTAAAGCGGTTTGTTTATTCAACTCAACATTAGGTGCTTGGACTGGCTTGGAGACCTAGTTTTCTATGAATAAATAGAGAGTAAGTTTTTTATGATAATCAGCTAAGGAATTTGTCAATTATCATTATCATGGTTGGGCAGATTAAAATTAAGATTAAAAGATTGATTGCAAAATTTTTGTTTTAATTACATATAAAAGCATTGGGTTTTAAAAATTCGTTTTTAATTTACTTGTTTTAAAAAGTGTTTGAGATGCGTGTTGATGCATTTAGTGTTATAAAAAGTATTTTAGTATTTTTCAGTAAAATACTTCAATGCATTTTTTATTTTTTATTTGAAATAATTTCAAAAAAACTATTTGTATTTTGTACTTAAAATACTTTTTAACAAAGTATCTGTATTTTGTATTCAAATTACATTTGAACAGTATTTTACCCAACACTGGTTGGGTTGGGTCGGATTGAGTTGAGTTGGGTTGGGTTGGGTTGGGTTGGGTTGGGTTGGGTTGGGTTGGGTTGGGTTGGGTTGGGTTGGGCTGGGTCGGGTTGGGTCGGGTCGGGTCGGGTCGAGTTGGGTTGAGTTGAGTTGAGTTGAGTTGGGTTGGGTTGGGTTGGGTTGGGTTGGGTTGGGTTGGGTTGGGTCGGGTCGGGTCGGGTCGGGTCGGATGAAAAACTTCGGCCAGTCCACCTTGACTTCAGGTTTAGCCCGGCCCTGGAAACCAAATTTTCAAAAAATGGTGAAACACGTATATCATTATTTTTAGAGTAAAAACTAAATACTAATTTTACTTTTGTAGCATTTACAGTTTTTGAGTAGCAGTTACTTTAAAAACCAAGTAACCCTATTTCCACCCCATATTTGAAGTCCTGAAAACCAAATTTTCAAAAAATGGTAAAACACGTATATCATTATTTCTGGAGTATAAACCAAATACTAATTTTTACTCCTATAGCATCTACAGTTTTCGAGTAGCAGTTACATTAAAAACCAAATAACCTTATTTTCCACCCCACATTTGAGGTCCTGGAAACCAAATTTTAAAGAAATGGTAAAACACGTATATCTTAATTTATAGAATAGAAACTAAATACTAATTTTTACATCTGTGGTATTTACAGTTTTTGAGTAGCAGTTACCGAATTTTTAAAAAATGGTAAAACACGTATCTTTTTATTTTTCAAGAAGAATCCATATACCAAATTTCAAAATCTCCTCATTTTTGGTTTTCGAGATATACATTGTTTTAGAAAAAAATTTATTTTCCAGTTTCTTCCCCTCAGGAGCAAGATTTTCAAAAATCCTTTCTTAGTGGATGCTTACGCAATAAAAGTAATATAAGTTCCAAATTTCACGTTTCTAGGATGAGGCGTTTGAGCTCGGCGTTGATTATCAGTCAGTCAGTCAGTCAGGACATGTTCTTTTATATATATACTAGCAATGCCCGTAGCGGCTTCGCTCGCATGAAATTAGAGAATTTGAACCGTGCATACATAGTAGAGTACCCACTGCACGGATCAATTTTTTAGGTCTCGGTCCGCCCGTCGACAACTTGGCTCAGCCCGTTTCAAAAACCGAAATTCCTGGCCCGGCACGGCCCGTCTAATATGGGCCCGGCCCGTTTTTAAAGGCCTAGAAGTTCTATATACTTGATGAAAAACTTCGGCCCGTCCCACCTTGACTTTAGGTTTAGCCCGGCCCGTCTGAACACCCTAAAATCACTCAAATGTCTATATACTTGGTTAAAAATATCGGCCCGTTCCACCTTGATTTAAGGTTTGGGCAGGGCCGTATGAAAACCCTAAAATAACGGCTTGGCCCGTCCGTCCGGTGATAAACTGAACTCATCTACTTTTAACCGGCCCAAAACCTCAAAATACTAATTTTCACATCTGTAGCATTTACAGTTTTTGAGTAGCAGTTATTTTAAAATCAAATAACCCCTTTTCCACTTCACATTTGAGGTCCTGGAAACCAAATTTTCAAAAAATGGTAAAACACGTATATCTTTATTTTTAGAATAGAAACTAAAAACTAATTTTTACATCTGTGGTATTTACAGTTTTTGAGTAGCAGTTACTTTAAAAAACAAATAACCTTATTTTCCACCCCACATTTGAAGTCCTGGAAACCAAATTTTCAAAAAATGCTAAAACACGTATTTCATTATTTTTGAAGTATAAACTAAATACTAATTTTTACTCCTGTAGCATTCACAGTTTTTGAGTAGCAGCTACTTTAAAAACCAAATAACCCAATTTTCCAACCCACATTTGAGGTCCGGTAAACCGAATTTTCAAAAAATGGTGAAACACGTATCTTTTTATTTTTCAAGAAGAATCCATCTACCAAATTTCAAATTCTCCTCATTTTTGGTTTTCGAGATAAACATTGTTTTTGAAAAAAGTTTGTTTTCCAGTTTTTTCCCCTCAGGAGCAAAATTTTCACAAATCCTTTCTTAGTGGATGCTTACGCAATAAAAGTAATATAAGTTCCAAATTTCACGTTCCTAGGATGAGGCGTTTGAGCTCGGCGTTGATTATCAGTCAGTCAGTCAGTCAGTCAGTCAGTCAGTCAGGACATGTTCTTTTATATATATAGATATATATATATATTACCAATTACAGTTTTTGAGTAGCAGTAATTTTAAAAATCAAATAACTCTATTTTCAACCTTACATTTGAGGTCCTGGAAACCAAATTTTCAAAAAATGCTAAAACACGTATTTCACTATTTTTGGAGTAGAAACTAAATACTAATTTTTACTTCTGTAGCATTAACAGTTTTTAAGTAGCAGCTACTTTAAAAACCAAATAACCCAAAAAAATGATGAAACACGTATATCTTTTTTTGGAGTTGATACTAAGTATTAATTTTTACATCTGTGGCAATTACAGTTGTTGAGTAGCAGTTACTTTAAAAACCAAATAACCCTATTTTCCACCCCACATTTGAAGTCCTGGAAACCAAATTTTCAAAAAATTGTGAAACCCGTATATCATTATTTTTAGAGTAGAAACTAAATACTAATTTTTACTTTTGTAGCATTAACAGTTTTTTAGTAGAAGCTACTTTAAAAACCAAATAACCCAATTTTCCAACCCACATTTGAGGTCCGGGAAACCAAATTTGTAAAAAATGGTAAAACACGTATATCTTTATTTTTAGAAAAGAAACTAAATAATAATTTTTACATCTGTGGTATTTACTGTTTTTGAGTAGCAGTTACTATAAAAGACAATTAGCCCTATTTTCCACCCCACATTTGAAGTCCTGGAAACCAAATTTTCAAAAAATGCTAAAACACGTATTTCATTATTTTTGGAGTAGAAACTAAATACTAATTTTTACTCCTGTAGCATTAACAGTTTTAGAGTAGAAGCTACTTTAAAAACCAAATAACCCAATTTTCCAACCCACATTTGAGGTCCGGGAAACCGAATTTTCAAAAAATGGTGAAACACGTATCTTTTTATTTTTTAAAAAGAATCTCATTTTTGGTTTTCGAGATATACATTGTTTTAGAGAAAAGTTTGTTTTCCAGTTTTTTCCCCTCAGGAGCAAAATTTTCAAAAATCCTTTCTTAGCGGATGTTTGCACTATAAAAGTAATATAAGTTCCAAATTTCACGTTCCTAGGATGAGGCGTTTGAGCTCGGCGTTGATTATCAGTCAGTCAGGACATGTTCTTTTATATATATATATATATAGATTTATATATATATATAGATTTATATATATATATATATATATATATATATATATATATATATATATATATATATATATATATACATATACATATACATGGTTGTTAAGATTGGTATTGGCCAAATACCAATACACTATTGGCAAAAAATTGACTGTTCATTAAGCCATTCCATTAGTCAGGCATCTGCAATACTGCGACCGCTTGAAAGCGCTTAAAGTCCAGTCCCTTGAACACCGACGGCTCATAGCCGATCTCTGTTTATGTTACAAGATTGTCAACAACCTAGTATCTACTGAATTGAAAAACCACCTACTCGCCTTCAACTATTCATCTACTCGAGGCCATCATCTTAAACTACGCTCCCAATTAAGCCTATCGGACTTTTTTACTAACCGCGTTGTAAAAGTCTGGAACTCACTGCCTATAGATATCGTCTTGTCCACAACTTATAGTCGATTTTTTCGTCTAATATCTGTCCATGATCTATCGTCTTTTCTATTATATAAATGACTATTAAAATGCAGAATTTATAGTCGATATCTCATTTCTCATCATTAACCAATTCCTTGTCACCATTTATGTTCTTGAAATGTTTATTTCATGTAGCTCACATTTTCATCAGTGTATTTACTGTTTTGTTCTGCTAATTTTCTGTTTTTTCACCGACCCCTTTATGTATTATCTGTATGTTTGTGCTCTTCGTTACCGATCGGGTAAGTGGCTAATGTCCTCCGTTCGAGATCAATAAATAAAAAAAATCGTTATTGGTATTGTCAATACTCTTACTTAAAGGTATTGACTCGGTATCGTAAACACTTTTTAAGTAAAAATTAACCAATATCCAATACCAATATTTTTTAAAATTAATACAAAAATTGAAATTTTTCTGTAGAAAGAAATAAAATATTGGTTTACATTCAAACATAAAAAACTTATTTTGTAGATATTGACACGGGCTTTGGTAACTTATTTTCTTTTTCCCGTTGGTTGGTGTGCTCTCGTATAATAAGTTTGTTTAGTAAGGCTTAATAATGTCTCAGTCAACAACATTTAGTGATTGGTTAGAAGTTCCGAAAAACGTTTTTGTGTATATTGGTCCTGCTGATAAAGCTGATGATTTTCTTTATCACTTATCGTCCACCTAGTGATGGTATACTGGTAGTGGTGGTTTGCCTTTAAAGCAGCAAAAGCTAGATATTCAAACAGTAGCACAATATTTGATAGATTTGGAACTACTTGGTTTGAGATGGTTTTTTGCCAGTTAGAAATGTTAAGGCGCCTGATTTTTTTCATTTGTTAAATGTTTGACTCAGGAACGTTTCGTTCCGAGATGCAGACAAGCGGTAACAAATCATCTGGAACGGTTCCTTTTCAAAAGCTAAAACTTAAATAATAAGGAATTAAAGAATTAGAAAAATTTGTGAGACCGGGGTCACAAAATCTTTCAAAATTCTGAAATTCCGAAAAATCAAATCTTCTGTCAATTTCTGGAACCCATGTTCAGCTTTTCATGTTATTTAGAATTGGAAAGTTTAACTTCTTGATAAATCACTTTAAGCAAATCTGGAAACTTTAAAAAATTGGAAAAATTTGTAATACGGGTATCGCAGAATTTTTCAAAATACTGAAATTCCGAAAAATCAAATTTTCAGATCCCTTAAAAAATAAAAAGTTAAAGTACATTCATTTTTGAGTGCCACTTACTGAACAGACCAGCGGCCACTTTACAATGTTGGCAACTTGCAGATAAGACTAACGGCGTATGTGGTGTTTTACGGCGCCGCTGGCAGCCCCGCATACTACTCGATAGCTCCACAAGTGCACGAAGGACTATAACCCCCAACCGAAATTGGTACTCATTTATCGACCACAAAGGATGAAACGCTGAGTTGACGCGAGTATATGTAAGTTGGTTTCTCGCTCAAGGAAATTACGTGTCCGGACCAGAAATCGAACCCGGGTCCTACGACTCTGAAAGCCGGTGTCTAATACCACTAGACCAACATGTCTCACTTGTTCAACTTTTCTTGTTTTTTAGTATTGGAAAGCCCAACTCCTTTGAATAAATCATTTTTCAAGCAAATCTGGAAACTTTAAAAAATTGGAAAAAATTTTGATACCGGTATCGCAAATTACTTTTTAAGCAAATCGGAAAACTTTAAAAAATTAGAAAAATTTGTGAAATTCCGAAAAATCAAATTTTCTGTCAATTTCAGACCCCTTGTTCAACTTTTCAACATTTTTAGTATTAAAAAGCTTAACTTCTTTGAATAAATCACTTTTTAAGCAAATCTGAAGACTTTGAAAATTTGAAAAATTTGTGATCCGGTATCGCAGAATTTGTCAAAACTCTGAAGTTCCGAAAGTCATTTTTCTGTCAAGTTTCAGATCCCACGTTCAACTTTCAATGTTTTTTGGTATTGGAAGACCAAAATTTTTGATTAAATCATTTTCTAAACAAATCTGAAAACTTTAAAAAATTGGAAAAAATTGGGAATTTTTCAAAATTCTGTAATTTAAAAAAATATAATTTTTTGATCCCACGTTCAACTTTTCATGTTTTTTTGGTAATGGAAAGCTTAACTCCTTTGATTGAATCACTTTTTAAGAAAATCTGAAAACTTCATAAAATTTGAAAAATTTGTGATACCCGTATCGCAGATTTTTTCAGATTTCTGAAGTTTACAAAACCTGAAAATCCTGCTCTTACCTTCAACTTTTCAAGTTTTTTTGGTATTGCAAATTTGCAACACCTATTTCCTAAGTGCTATTTCCTTAGATTAAATCACTTTTAAAGAGTATCTGATCTATCCAAAAATTTTCGATACCAGTTTCGCAAATTTTTTCAGACTTCTGAAGTTTACAAACTCAAACTCAAATTTTATAAAATAATTATAGATATTATATCATAGTCTATGGTAGATGTTCTTCTTGTTGTAGGTAAATAATAATAATGAGCGATTATGGAGAGAGCGCGAAATATTAAACGAAAGTGGACTAAGGCTAAAAGTACCAGCACCCACAAATCTGGAATTTCCAAAGATGCGTCACATAAGGTTTCTTCTTCAGATTGTTCTAATAAAGCAGAATACAAGTCTTTGAAAGAATTGTTTACGATACAACAGCGAAATTGGGACTCAAAGTTTACTCCCAAATCTAACAACCATATCGTTACTAATAATTTTCAGTCTGACATTGAATCTTCAGAATCTTCAGTTATCTGTATCGCGGACGATGACAATGATGTTGCTGACAGCGTTCAGATGCCATGCACAACAAAATTTTTTGGAGAATCCTCTGTTATCCAAGATGTAGACCCTTCTATTTCGGAGTTTGATGAGGATGATTCTCTATTTTCAAATGTTGATCTAGATCAGATAATGAAAGATCAGCACTTTGAGTCAACTGAGCCACATACTTCGTCACAGTCAAGTCCTAATAAAACTAAAAAAATCCCATATTATGTAGAAAATTTTAAAAAAGTCATTATATCAATAACTGAGGATCCATTTTTCTCTTACTTATTCAACAGTGAGGACAGATCAGTTACTGGTTTATACTTGAATGAGCTGAACTGTAAGTATTCATAATATTATTTAAAAGTAATTTCAACCATGTTTTGATAAATTAATTTTATAATGAACTAGCATATTAAAAAAAAAATAAACTGCTAAAAATTCTAATCTTTTAATCATTTATTTTGTTTTGTTAACATGCTTAAAATTTTTCAAAATTTTAGTGCCTCAACAACAATTGTATTCTCGCCTTTTCATGAGAAAGTTTAGATGGTTACGCCGGGACCAGATATCCTATCATGATATAAACGAAGATATCTCTGATGTTCTCCGAGAACTTGTTGCAAAAGGATTGCTTTGTGACTGTAAAATGTTTATTTAAACATTCTATTTTGTAGTAGAAGTATACATTTTTTATTCTATTTTTAATTTAGCAGAAAGTTTGGTGGATTTAAATGAAGTTCTCAAGTGTATGAGTGTAAATGAGCTAAAGCAACTTGCCAAATCTCTTCAAATCAATTCTTCACAATCCAAGCATGAACTGATGCAAGACATCAAAAACCACTCCAAGAAAAATAGCATAGTAAAGTTTTTTGCCAAGCAAAATTGCGCCATGGATAACGTTGTAATAAATCGGTGGGGGTTGATTTATTATATTATTCCTTCACTACTTTTATTTTTTTATCTTTGGTGGAACTCTCACTTGATTACAGCTTGAAGAGTTGATAATCATGGTGAAATTCAGCATATTGACGATTATAACGATAGTGCTATTTGCTTGATAATGAGATCTTATTTTCGGTTCAATACGTTAACAAGATCAATCGAGTGAGCTGGTTCGGAACAATATTAATATGTTTATATGACAGTATGAAGCAAAATAATATGAACATATTACATAGAAACTTTTTATTCAAACAAGTTTTTGTTATTATTTATTAATCAGTGCCAAAACGTATCTGGGATCTTGTTACAAACTGCAAGCTGACAAAAGATCGACATTTCTAAGGATCATGATGCTCTCTGCCCTGTCATACACCATATCGGACGATGACTTCAGCGGACAGCAGCAAATGTTGATTTTGTGTTTTTGTTCCTTCTCGTTTTGATTTTTCTGATTTTCTCTTTTTTTTCTAAAGTTTTCAGATGCTTCAAACATCGATCGGCCTCACGAAATATCCCGATTATGTGATTCTCAGAGAATCAAAAGTATTTCAAGACCGACAATCTCTGATTAGGTTCGTTTGAAACTTTTGTTTTGATTTAGAAGATATAAAATTGTGTTTTACTTAAAATTTTTTATTGTTTATTTAGATATGGTGATGTACTTGAATTCGAATCAAGATTGTGGCAAAAAATGGAGAATAAAAAGTATGAAGATGCCCATGCCATATACAAAGATGCAAAAATCAAATTCAAAGAATGTTTGACAGATCCTCTTATAAACAAGTTTATATTTTAATTATTTATTACAAATAGAAATGTATATTTATTATGACAATCTACTTGTGACTTAACAACGTAATGCATCGTATCCACAGTCATATTACATTATCATTAAAATTTTATAAATAAACAATCATTTGTAATTAGGATAAAGTCTTGCACTGAAAGATAGTGACTATTGCAGAATTGGTGGTAAATGGAGATGAAACTGCAGGGATGAATGGAGATGAAAGACTGCAGGGATGGTTGGGAATGGGGGGATGGGGAGGAAAAGTGGTCCCCGTGCACAGCTCTGGATTTAAACTGATTTTTTAACAATAACCAATTTGCCATAAAAAATAAAATATTTACAATCCTGCAGATATGCTGCATCGCTTCCTTCCCATCTCAGAATCTTCAGCGTCGGAGCGGCTTACGTTCGCATCCTGAGCAGGGGCGTGAGTGTGCTGCAGTACTTGAAATTGTACGATGAGGCGGTCGTTCAGCTTAAAGAACTTCTTTCGCAATCAACTCACCACCAGGATTACAGGGGCAGATGGCTCGACAGGATCACTCTCAATCTCGACTTTCATTTGAAACGACCTGCCGAGGTTTCATGATTCATCATTTGTTTTCTTTATAATCAAATTGTTTAATACAGTGGTACTCCCTGCGAACGGCCCCCATTTAAGACTCTCTCTAGTTTTTTATCATTTTTTTTCGCTGACGGATTTATTTTCAAACCCGACTAACGTCCCCCCATTTACCACCGGATTTTTCAACCATTTTCAAGGTCGTAAAAGTGGAGTACCAGTGTAATTTAATCAAAAATACGTACTTCTATGCTGCTTCAGTTTTTCATTATTGAGCATACTTTAAATTGCAGGCAATGCAGTACATAATGAGTGCACTGTCTGATCCTTACGTAAGAACTGGACACAGATTTGACATTTTGCATCGAGCGAAGAAAATTCTGGCCGCAAAGACTAAAAAATTTTCCATTTCCGAATTCAAAGAAACGATTTCTAGTGATGTCATGAATTTCATCCAGAAAGCTCCTTCAGTAATCATTTTTATACATTTTTTTCTAATATATTGAAAAATTATACTTCACATGTACTCAATCATCAGTGATAATTATCGACTATCGCTCTATCAATTAAAGGTAAGTCTTCAAATCAACAGGTAACGGTCAATGGTCATCAACTCCCTAAGTCAACTCCCGCTGCACCATCAGTTTGGGTTGTCGAAAAAGAAAGCTTTGATATCATGACAAGAGTGGAACAGTTTGCTCTGGAATATTATGCCGATTCTGGTTACCCTGAAGGTTGTTGATGTTTTAGATGGTGTTTTTGAGGTTCTTGGGGAATGGAGACTGTTGTTGAGGTTGTTATGGATATATGGTGTTGAATTTGTTGTGGCAGAAACATAGGCAGGGGGGCCCGTGTCCAAATTACCTATGAATACCACCCCCACCCCTGGTCATCAGGTAAGTATTTTAGAAAAATATTTACAGAGTGCAAATTTGTTAGACCCTGTACCCGGCCACCAAAAACCCTAGCTATGTCTTTGTCTTGTGGATGGATGGATGTTGTTGTTGATGAGTGGTTGTTATGGATGATGTTGATTGTTTCGAAGTCATTTTAGATCAATCAATCATTCTGGTAGGTTGTGGCTCTACCCTTTGTTTCTTAAATTTGTTATAGGACTTCATGGTGAGGGTCTGACATTGACCTGTCTCTTCAATATTTTGTGCTGGGACATCATTTATGCAGATTCGTATCCAGATGTTTTCTATAATTATTTTCAAATATCTCCGCTCGATCTGCGAACTGACGAATTTTATGAAAAACGAAAGAATAAATTTACAGAATTGTTTCAAATTATTTCCTCGTCATCTGCCGATGTGAGAATTCAATTTGAAATCATTTGATTTTTAGTCATTAATAAAATCAGCGTTACAAAATTAAATTTTGATTAAAGATTCTTGATAATTTATATTTGTTTAATGATATTTAAGATGAATATTTATGCTAATTAAGAGTTAATCTCAGATCCTTATCATTAATATTCAATATAGAATTAACATTGTATTTCATCATTGGGCTTAAAAATCATGTCAAATATAGTTATTTTCTAACCACCACTGATATCTATTTGATTTGATATGGTTGCAACTGAGCATCTATCAAATTCATACTTAATTTATAGGTATCAATATTTAGAAACAAAAGTAATAACTGAAAATATTAATAGAGATTTGAAAAATCAGTTTAAGACATTTTCATACTAAATTACAGAACCGACATTTTCTTAGCATGGATTTTTGTGCTAACTTTTGAAATCAATATCTACTTGATGTGTAATAATAATATTTATAGTTTTATTTTACAAACAGGAATTAGAGAATATGGTCGAAAAATGCTGGCTACAAAACCATGGAACTTTGTGTGCAGGACTGGATTGGACATTGTTCAAAGATGTTGATCATGTGAAAGTAGGAAAATAGTTGAATTAGGAAAATTTACTTGAAATTAATTTCTTTTTAGGAAAAATTTGTTTTTTGTTGGTTTGTTTGCATTCTCAATAGATTTTTGTAATTTTAAAATAAAATAATTTCTTATTGTGGGTTTTTTCATCGAAGGGTCTTGTGAGGTGTTTTGGAGGGAGACTGTTGTCAGGCGTGCTGGATCGGTTGGCACAGCAGATGAGATACGTCACAGGTGGCGTCCCCGATCTTATCGTTTGGAATCCAAAGACTGAAAAAATTAAGGTTTGTTTTATTATTTGGTTTTCTTTAATATATATATATATATCTTTGAAGTTAAGATTATATTTGTTCTTCAACTTTACTTCTCTTGTGTGAAACTTCTTTCTATCTTCATTTCAATTGTACAATTAATTAAATGTTTTTTTTTCTGTTTTTTTTGTTTCCTACTCTTAGGCCAGTTCCTACTGCTGGCTGTTTATTGTTTCTTTCAATCTCGATAAGGTGTTATACAGCTGTATTGAGCTATGTAATTTTAAATTGTCAAAAAAAATTATTTGAATTTTCACACATTTAGTTGTTTGTTTGATATATTTAATTAATTAAATTGAATTTGAATGCAGTTTGTTGAAGTGAAAGGACCTGGTGACAAGTTGTCATCAAAACAGATTTTGTGGCTCGATTATCTTCTTGCTTTGGGAGCTGATGCTGAAGTGTGCCATGTCAGAGGTCGGTTATTGGTGATCATAAGGTTATTCTGATTTTGTATGTGTGGTTGTATGTGCAATTATTTGTGTAGTTATATGTGCATGTGTGTATGTGTGTATAAAGTTAGGTGCTGCTGTGTGCATAGATGTAGGTATTTCAAAGAATTTTTTATTCATAAAAATTAAATCAACATGGCTTAGAGTGGTTCAGACAATTGAAAGGCTTCAGAGTGTGAGAACCACTACAGGAAAAACCAAGAAAACAAATATGTTTATCTAAAAATGCCTTATTTGTCTAATATGAAATTTTTCTTGACATGTTTGAAAATGAATACATATTTTATTTTGAAATAAAATTATTCAGCTTTTTAAAGTCAAACATGATTTACCTGGCTTGAAAACTTTTTATATTTGTAATGGCTCAAAAAGTATTAAATTATTGAGCTTGAAAAACGTCACAGACCCACTCTGAGCTATGGTTGTATGAGTATTTTTATGTACAGTTGTGTGTTCAGTTGTATGAGTATTTGTTTTATAATTGTAAGTGTATTTAAAATGCATTCTTGTAAAAATGATATTGTAAGATAATTTTGTTTTATTTTATTTCTTGTAGCTGAAAGCTCCAAAAGACTGAAGCCTAACCCTTGAATATTTTAACTTTATTTTTTGTTTTTATTTCAATAAAAAAAACTCTTAATCCTTTCCTACCAGTTGCACCATTCATTGCCATATTAATTATTCTTAAAACATCACTTCTATACACGAGTTACGATACAAATCCCGGTTCAACAATACAGACTTCACACGAGCTGATCCATGCATTCTCCGATTCAAGGGTTTCCACCAAGTTTTCTTGTCTCTTCTTCTCTCTTTCATTAAAAAGCTATTTATGTTTTGGATTGTTTTATCATGGGGATTTTCCTGTTTTTTTTATTTTATAAATACATTTGTACAAATTCACATCGAGTCATCTGATTTTGTTTTCGTTTCTATATATAGAAAGTGCTCAAGATGTTTCAATTGCTCTGATATTTGTGAAGTGTTCTTGTATTGTTTAGATATAAAGTAGTAAGCTCTATATAATATTATCGTACAATCTCTTAATGAGTAGTCGGGTGCAATTAATTACGAGGCTGTCGGTGAAGTTTTTAGTTAGCTGCTTTGTGGCTAATGAAGGTGATGATGATGGTAATTATAATATCGATAGTTATAATATTATTAACTGATTTGGTGCTTATTATGTTCCTTGAAATGCCTAAGACGTGTTTTTAACAAGGCAATCGAATAAACATGTATATATATATATGTGTGTGTATGTATATATATATATATATATATATAATGTCGGAGTTTCCTTAAAAGGTAAAAAGTATTATAGTATTCATTCAAGTTAAATTTCCTTATAAAGTTAAAACAGTCTGCTGTTAAAAGTTAGCCTGTTTTAATTGTTTGAAGCTTTGAATGGGGACTAGCTGTGATGTAAGGCTAGCGTGAGTCGTGCTGATTCACTTACAGTGGATGGTTGTCTACCAGGAAGTTTATATCGCTTTTCACTGACGGAGAAAGTTATTATTTCTCGTTATTAGAATTTAGTTTGGAGCGCAAGAATACTGTCGAACTGGTGTCTTAGCATGGCTTCTACGAGGTTAAATAACTTTTAAACTTGCAAGGACCTTCGCACAGTGAGATTGCTTAGTAGGCGGAGTTGAATGTTTGATGATTTTAAGGGCTGAATGGTGTAGCAATGCATAAAGAACATACATACATACATACATACACACAAACATTAATTTATATATATCTATACTAGCGGGGCACCTGGCGTTGCCCGGGGTTTTTAGAGGTTTACCTAATGCGTTTCTTTTTCGCTCCCGTTTCCTTCCCGCTTTCGCTCCCGCTACCGGTCGTTATCCGTTCCCTGTCGCTCTCCCGCTCATTTTTTCGCTCTCAGTTCCTCCCCTAGATCCGATTCTACATACATACATACATTCATACATACTGTAAGGTGTTTGATTCACCTCACAAATTTTTATGAGTTTTTTTGTAAATTAATTTATTTAGTAACGGTATACCTTAGGTGTGTGTGTTTGTGCATATGTGGGTACGTGATATTTTTATCGGTTTTATATACGTATGTAATTATGTATATATGTATATATATATATATATGTATATGTATATATATATATGTGCATATACATATGAATGTGCGTGTTTGTACGTGTGTGTGCTTATTATCTTTTACTATCTAGGTATTTATATATATATATATATATATATATATATATATATATATATATATATATATATATATATATATATATATATATATATATATGTGTGTGTGTGTGTGTGTGTTTTTCCGGTTATTTGAGGTTACCATTAGAAATATAATTTTGTGTATGCATTTTTTGGAATTTGGACAGTGTGTTGAAGTTGAGTGTTCGAGAGAGAATAAAAGTTTGTAAAAGACGTGCTGCAAAGACAATTTGAATTATCAAGAGATTAGTAAGAATAACAGGAGATTCTGCGAAGTGAGATAATTTGTGAAACCTGCATCTTTTAGTAAATATCCGATAGAAGCAGTAATAACCAGGAATAGAATTCGGGAAAACTTGTCCTATAAATATCTTCAAATTACAACGTTACGAATCGCTACTGAGCCAACTCGTTCAACGTTTACATTGGTGACCCCGACAGTTATTTGATCACAGGTGACCGAATCTTCTGGTTTAGAGATGTCTGATACAGAGAAATTCATGAAGATGGGGCAGTATCTGGGCTATTCTGGAGAGGAGTTAAGAAACTACATCAAAGAATTAAAGGATGAAGAAAGAGTCAGGAGAATGGAGGAACGGGAAGAAAAAAGGCTCAGCAAGAACGGGAAGAGCGGGAACGAGAGCGCGAAGATAAAAAGTCTCAGCAAGAACGGGAAGAACGGGAACGGCAACGAGATCACGAATACAAAATTAAAAAGTTGGAATTGGAGGGCCAAGAAAAAATAGAGCCAAAGCCATCGGGTCGGGTCGGGTCGAGTCGAGTCGAGTCGAGTTGAGTTGAGTTGAGTTGAGTTGAGTTAAGTTGAGTTGAGTTGAGTTAGGTTGAGTTGAGTTGAGTTGAGTTGAGTTGAGTTGAGTTGAGTTGAGTTGAGTTGAGTTGAGTTGAGTTGAGTTGAGTTGAGTTGAGTTGAGTTGAGTTGAGTTGAGTTGAGTTGAGTTGAGTTGAGTTGAATTGGGTTGGGTTGAGTTGAGTTGGATTGAGTCGGCTTGGGTCGGGTCGGGTCGGGTCGGGTTGGGTTGAGTTGAGTTGAGTTGAGTTGAGTTGGGTTGGGTTGGGTTGGGTCGGGTCGGGTCGGGTCGGGTCGAGTTGAGTTGAGTCGAGTTGAGTTGGGTTGGGTTATGTTGGGTTGAGTCTGCTTGGGTCGGGTCGGATTGAGTTGAGTTGAGTTGAGTTGAGTTGAGTTAAGTTGAGTTGAGTTGAGTTAGGTTGAGTTGAGTTGAGTTGAGTTGAGTTGAGTTGAGTTGAGTTGAGTTGAGTTGAGTTGAGTTGAGTTGAATTGGGTTGGGTTGAGTTGAGTTGGATTGAGTCGGCTTGGGTCGGGTCGGGTCGGGTTGGGTTGAGTTGAGTTGAGTTGAGTTGAGTTGGGTTGAGTTGGGTTGGGTCGGGTCGGGTCGGGTCGGGTCGGGTCGAGTTGAGTTGAGTCGAGTTGAGTTGGGTTGGGTTGGGTTGGGTTGAGTCTGCTTGGGTCGGGTCGGGTTGAGTTGGGTTGGGTCGGGTCGGGTCGGGTCGGGTCGGGTTGAGTTGAGTTGAGTTGAGTTGAGTTGAGTTGAGTTAAGTTGAGTTGAGTTGAGTTAGGTTGAGTTGAGTTGAGTTGAGTTGAGTTGAGTTGGGTTAGGTTGGGTTGGGTTGGGTTGGGTCGGGTCGAGTTGAGTTGAGTTGGGTTGGGTCGGGTTGATTTGAGTTGAGTTGAGTTGAGTTGAGTTGAGTTGAGTTGGGTTGGGTTGGGTCGGGTTGGGTTGGGTTGGGTCGGGTCGGGTCGAGTTGAGTTGGGTTGGGTTGGGTTGGGTTGGGTTGGGTTGGGTCGGGTTGAGTTGAGTTGAGTTGGGTTGGGTTGGGTTGAGTTGAGTTGAGTTGAGTTGAGTTGAGTTGAGTTGAATTGGGTTGGGTTGAGTTGAGTTGGGTTGGATTGAGTCGGCTTGGGTCGGGTCGGGTCGGGTCGGGTTGGGTTGAGTTGAGTTGAGTTGAGTTGAGTTGAGTTGAATTGGGTTGGGTTGAGTTGAGTTGGGTTGGATTGAGTCGGCTTGGGTCGGGTCGGGTCGGGTTGGGTTGAGTTGAGTTGAGTTGAGTTGAGTTGAGTTGAGTTGAGTTGAGTTGAGTTGAGTTGAGTTGAGTTGAGTTGAGTTGAGTTAAGTTGAGTTGAGTTGAGTTAGGTTGAGTTGAGTTGAGTTGGGTTAGGTTGGGTTGGGTTGGGTTGGGTCGGGTCGAGTTGAGTTGAGTTGAGTTGAGTTGAGTTGAGTTGGGTTGGGTTGGGTTGGGTTGGGTTGGGTCGGGTCGGGTCGGGTTGGGTCGAGTTAAGTTGGGTTGGGTTGGGTTGGGTTGGGTTGGGTTGGGTCGGGTTGAGTTGAGCTGAGTTGGGTCGGGTTGATTTGAGTTGAGTTGAGTTGAGTTGAGTTGAGTTGGGTTGGGTTGGGTTGGGTTGGGTCGGGTCGGGTTGGGTTGGGTTGGGTCGGGTCGGGTCGGGTCGGGTTGGGTTGGGTCGGGTCGGGTCGGGTTGGGTCGAGTTGAGTTGGGTTGGGTTGGGTTGGGTTGGGTTGGGTTGGGTTGGGTCGGGTTGAGTTGAGTTGAGTTGGGTTGGGTTGGGTTGAGTTGAGTTGAGTTGAGTTGAGTTGAGTTGAGTTGAGTTGAGTTGAGTTGAGTTGAATTGGGTTGGGTTGAGTTGAGTTGGGTTGGATTGAGTCGGCTTGGGTCGGGTCGGGTCGGGTCGGGTTGGGTTGAGTTGAGTTGAGTCGAGTTGAGTTGGGTTGGGTTGGGTTGGGTTGAGTCTGCTTGGGTCGGGTCGGGTTGAGTTGGGTTGGGTCGGGTCGGGTCGGGTCGGGTCGGGTTGAGTTGAGTTGAGTTGAGTTGAGTTGAGTTGAGTTGAGTTAGGTTGAGTTGAGTTGGGTTGGGTCGGTTGAGTTGAGCTGAGTTGGGTCGGGTTGATTTGAGTTGAGTTGAGTTGAGTTGAGTTGAGTTGGGTTGGGTTGGGTTGGGTTGGGTCGGGTCGGGTTGGGTTGGGTTGGGTCGGGTCGGGTCGGGTCGGGTTGGGTTGGGTCGGGTCGGGTCGGGTTGGGTCGAGTTGAGTTGGGTTGGGTTGGGTTGAGTTGGGTTGGGTTGGATTGAGTCGGCTTGGGTCGGGTCGGGTCGGGTCGGGTCGGGTTGAGTTGAGTTGAGTTGAGTTGAGTTGAGTTGAGTTGAGTTGAGTTGAGTTGAGTTGAGTTGAGTTGAGTTGAGTTGAGCTGAGCTGAGCTGAGCTGAGCTGAGCTGAGCTGAGTTGAGTTGAGTTGAGTTGAGTTGAGTTGAGTTGAGTTGAGTTGAGTTGAGTTGAGTTGAGTTGAGTTGAGTTGAGTTGAGTTGAGTTGAGTTGAGTTGAGTTGAGTTGAGTTGAGTTGAGTTGAGTTGAGTTGAGTTGAGTTGAGTTGAGTTGAGTTGAGTTGAGTTGAGTTGAGTTGAGTTGAGTTGAGTTGAGTTGAGTTGAGTTGAGTTGAGTTGAGTTGAGTTGAGTTGAGTTGAGTTGAGTTGAGTTAGGTTGAGTTGAGTTGAGTTGAGTTGAGTTGAGTTGAGTTGAGTTGGGTTAGGTTGGGTTGGGTTGGGTTGGGTCTGGTCGAGTTGAGTTGAGTTGAGTTGAGTTGAGTTGAGTTGAGTTGGGTTGGGTTGGGTTGGGTTGGGTTGGGTCGGGTCGGGTTGGGTCGAGTTGAGTTGGGTTGGGTTGGGTTGGGTTGGGTTGGGTTGGGTTGGGTTGGGTTGGGTTGGGTTGGGTCGGGTTGAGTTGAGTTGAGTTGGGTCGGGTTGATTTGAGTTGAGTTGAGTTGAGTTGAGTTGAGTTGAGTTGAGTTGGGTTGGGTTGGGTTGGGTTGGGTTGGGTCGGGTCGGGTTGGGTTGGGTTGGGTCGGGTCGGGTCGGGTCGGGTTGGGTTGGGTCGGGTTGGGTTGGGTTGGGTTGGGTCGGGTTGAGTTGAGTTGAGTTGGGTTGGGTTGGGTTGAGTTGAGTTGAGTTGAGTTGAGTTGAGTTGAGTTGAGTTGAATTGGGTTGGGTTGAGTTGAGTTGGGTTGGATTGAGTCGGCTTGGGTCGGGTCGGGTCGGGTCGGGTTGGGTTGAGTTGAGTTGAGTTGAGTTGAGTTGAGTTGAGTTGAATTGGGTTGGGTTGAGTTGAGTTGGGTTGGATTGAGTCGGCTTGGGTCGGGTCGGGTCGGGTTGGGTTGAGTTGAGTTGAGTTGAGTTGAGTTGAGTTGAGTTGAGTTGAGTTGAGTTGAGTTGAGTTGAGTTGGGTTGGGTTGGGTCGGGTCGGGTCGGGTCGAGTTGAGTTGAGTTGAGTTGAGTCGAGTTGAGTTGGGTTGGGTTGGGTTGGGTTGAGTCTGCTTGGGTCGGGTCGGGTTGAGTTGAGTTGAGTTGAGTTAAGTTGAGTTGAGTTGAGTTAGGTTGAGTTGAGTTGAGTTGAGTTGAGTTGAGTTGAGTTGAGTTGAGTTAGGTTGGGTTGGGTTGGGTTGGGTCGGGTCGAGTTGAGTTGAGTTGAGTTGGGTTGGGTCGGGTTGATTTGAGTTGAGTTGAGTTGAGTTGAGTTGGGTTGGGATGGGTTGGGTCGGGTCGGGTTGGGTTGGGTTGGGTTGGGTTGGGTCGGGTCGGGTTGGGTTGGGTCGGGTTGGGTCGGGTCGGGTTGGGTCGAGTTGAGTTGGGTTGGGTTGGGTTGGGTTGGGTTGGGTTGGGTCGGGTTGAGTTGAGTTGAGTTGGGTTGGGTTGGGTTGGGTTGGGTTGGGTTGGGTCGGGTCGGGTCGAGTTGGGTTGAGTTGAGTTGAGTTGGGTTGGGTTGGGTTGGGTCGGGTCGGGTCGAGTTGAGTTGAGTTGAGTTGAGTTGAGTTGAGTTGAGATGAGTTGAGTTGGGTTGATTTGGGTTGGGTTGGGTTGGGTTGGGTTGGGTTGGGTTGGGTTGGGTTGGGTCAGGTCGGGTCGGGTCGAGTTGAGTTGAGTTGGGTTGGGTTGGGTTGGGTTGGGTTGGGTCATGTCGGGTCGGGTCGGATGAAAAACATCGGCCCGTCCACCTTGACTTCAGGTTTAGCCCGGCCCTGGAAACCAAATTTTCAAAAAATGGTGAAACACGTATATCATTATTTTTAGAGTAAAAACTAAATACTAATTTTACTTTTGTAGCATTTACAGTTTTTGAGTAGCAGTTACTTTAAAAACCAAGTAACCCTATTTCCACCCCATATTTGAAGTCCTGGAAACCAAATTTTCAAAAAATGGTAAAACAGTAACACGTATATCATTATTTCTGGAGTAGAAACCAAATACTAATTTTTACTCCTATAGCATCTACAGTTTTCGAGTAGCAGTTACATTAAAAACCAAATAACCTTATTTTCCACCCCACATTTGAGGTCCTGGAAACCAAATTTTAAAGAAATGGTAAAACACGTATATCTTAATTTATAGAATAGAAACTAAATACTAATTTTTACATCTGTGGTATTTACAGTTTTTGAGTAGCAGTTACCGAATTTTCAAAAAATGGTAAAACACGTATCTTTTTATTTTTCAAGAAGAATCCATATACCAAATTTCAAAATCTCCTCATTTTTGGTTTTCGAGATATACATTGTTTTAGAAAAAAATTTGTTTTCCAGTTTCTTCCCCTCAGGAGCAAGATTTTAACAATCCTTTCTTAGTGGATGCTTACGCAATAAAAGTAATATAAGTTCCAAATTTCACGTTTCTATGATGAGGCGTTTGAGCTCGGCGTTGATTATCAGTCAGTCAGTCAGTCAGGACATGTTCTTTTATATATATACTAGCAGTGCCCGTAGCGGCTTCGCTCGCATGAAATTAGAGAATTTGAACCGTGCATACATAGTAGAGTACCCACTGCACGGATCAATTTTTTAGGTCTCGGCTCCGCCCGTCGACAACTTGGCTCAGCCCGTTTCAAAAACCGAAATTCCTGGCCCGGCACGGCCCGTCTAATATGGGCCCGGCCCGTATTTAAAGGCCTAGAAGTTCTATATACTTGATGAAAAACTTCGGCCCGTCCCACCTTGACTTCAGGTTTAGCCCGGCCCGTCTGAACACCCTAAAATCACTCAAATGTCTATATACTTGGTTAAAAATATCGGCCCGTTCCACCTTGATTTAAGGTTTGGGCAGGGCCGTATGAAAACCCTAAAATAACGGCTTGGCCCGTCCGTCCGGTGATAAACTGAACTCATCTACTTTTAACCGGCCCAAAACCTCAAAATACTAATTTTCACATTTACAGTTTTTGAGTAGCAGTTATTTTAAAATCAAATAACCCCTTTTCCACTTCACATTTGAGGTCCTGGAAACCAAATTTTCAAAAAATGGTAAAACACGTATATCTTTATTTTTAGAATAGAAACTAAATACTAATTTTTACATCTGTGGTATTTACAGTTTTTGAGTAGCAGTTACTTTAAAAAACAAATAACCCTATTTTCCACCCCACATTTGAAGTCCTGGAAACCAAATTTTCAAAAATGCTAAAACACGTATTTCATTATTTTTGAAGTATAAACTAAATACTAATTTTTACTCCTGTAGCATTCACAGTTTTTGAGTAGCAGCTACTTTAAAAACCAAATAACCCAATTTTCCAACCCACATTTGAGGTCCGGTAAACCGAATTTTTAAAAAATGGTGAAACACGTATCTTTTTATTTTTCAAGAAGAATCCATCTACCAAATTTCAAATTCTCCTCATTTTTGGTTTTCGAGATAAACATTGTTTTTGAAAAAAGTTTGTTTTCCAGTTTCTTCCCCTCAGGAGCAAAATTTTCACAAATCCTTTCTTAGTGGATG
>OZ022239.1:45971472-46116472 GCA_963978895.1 Erpobdella octoculata | reverse complement strand
AAAAATTGGAAAAATTTGTGATACGGGTATCGCAGAATTTTTCAAAATACTGAAATTCCGAAAAATCAAATTTTCAGATCCCTTAAAAATAAAAAGTTAAAGTACCTACATTCATTTTTGAGTGCCACTTACTGAACAGACCAGCGGCCACTTTACAATGTTGGCAACTTGCAGATAAGACTAACGGCTTATGTGGTGTTTTACGGCGCCGCTGGCAGCCCCGCATACTACTCGGTAACCGGATAAAACAGAACATGATGAAACAACATGATAAAACAGAACAGTGAAAAAACAGAACAGTGAAGAAACAGAACAGTGAAGAAACAGAACATTGAACAAACAGAACATTGAACAAACAGAACATTGAACAAACAGAACAGTGATAAAACAGAACATCGCGTTTATTATTTTCAATTTTTTGCAATAATAACTACAAATCGGTTTTATGTAACTTTTATCTACTTTTTTGTATGTTTCCGTTGTCAGCTATTGATCCAGAGGAAATGTAGGAATCATCCTACACAGATTAATTTGTGTTTGTATTTGCTTTATATTCTTGTTGCGGTGCGCTGACGGTTTTTCGCTGATAACTCTTTTGTTTGATTGAGTATTAAGAAACTATTTTGACAAAAAAGCTAACTTTTTAAGCTGGGCCTATTCTAGTTCATTTCTTATTACCCACGTGATCAATATAATTTTCTCGTGAAAATTCACTCATGCAAATGTTGCGAACACATTAAAAAAACATTAATGCCAGATACCAGTGTCACAGTTGAGAGACTTCTTACCAAATTATAGTTCAAACTTAATTACCAAATTATAGTTTAAACTTGGACTTCTAGATATATATTCTTGGTACAAAGTTGGTTATAAAAGAGTTGGCTTATATAAAATATGTATTTACATCTACAATTTCTGTGCAAACAGGGTTAGCAAGTTATATCCAGCAGTGAGGAGCTTCAAACATCGAAAAATAATAATAAAAATAAAAAATAAAATAAAATAATATAAAAAATATAATAAAATAAAATAAAAAAATAAAATAAAAAAATAATAAACAAAAATATAATAAAAATAATTATAAAAATAATAAAAATAATTATAAAAATAATAAAAATAAAAAATAAATAATAAATTATCTACATTATCAAATAAAACTTTAATTTTATGATAATAGCTTAAAATATCTCCGTGCGTTTTAACTTGGAGCAGTTTGATCTCGGACATTTTGTATATCACGAAAAAATAGAAAAAATATACACAATGTTCTGTTTTATCACTGTTCTGTTTTATCATGTTCTGTTTTATCATGTTCTGTTTTGTCATGTTCTATTTTATCATGTTCTATTTCATCATGGAACCTACTACTCGATAGCTCCACAAGTGCACGAAGGACTATAACCCCCAACCGAAATTGGCTCATTTATCGACCACAAAGGATGAAACGCTGAGTTGACGGGAGTATATGTAAGTTGGTTTCTCGCTCAAGGAAATTACGTGTCGGACCAGAAATCGAACCCGGGTCCTACGACTCTGAAAGCCGGTGTCTAATACCACTAGACCAACACGTCTCACTTGTTCAACTTTTCTTGTTTTTACCAATGCTTTTATTAACTCGTCGGCTCTGTTTCTCTGTCTGTTTCAAATCTTGCAATCAATTTTTGAGTCACTTCCTGATGATAGATTTTTTTCAAATTTTGCATACATGCTCAAGATAGAAGACAATGCAATATTCAATTATTAGTTTTACAATAAGTCAATTAATTTAGTTAATTTTCTTGAGGATTTTATCGAGGGGTTTCTTGAGGGTTTTTTTGAGGGTTTTCTTGACCACAAAACGCTAACCGACTGGCAAGACTATTTTACCAAGTTAACACGAACCACACTCACTGACCGCGATTCTCAAGCGTGTACGAAATTTTCATGAAAATAGTTGAGATATTTAAATTCGATGCTTTTTGATGATATTTTTATTATTATTACCAATGCTTTTATTAACTCGTCGTCTCTGTTTCTCTGTCTGTCTGTTTGTTTCTCTGTCTGTTTCAAATCTTGCAATCAATTTTTGAGTCACTTCCTGATGATAGATTTTTTTCAAATTTTGCATACATGCTTAAAATAGAAGACAATGCAATATTCAATTATTAGTTTTACAATAAGTCAATTAATTTAGATAATTTTAATTAATTTCGATATTTTGATATAATTAAGATATTTCGACTTTAACATAAAATAAAAGAGTAGTATAAGAAAAAATTGATTGCAAAATTTGTGTTTTAATTACATATAAGAGCATTGGTTTTAAAAATTCGTTTTTAATTTACTTGTTTAGTATTGGAAAGCCCAACTCCTTTGAATAAATCACTTTTCAAGCAAATCTGGAAACTTTAAAAAATTGGAAAAAATTTTGATACCGGTATCGCAGAATTTTTCAAAATTCTGAATTTCCAAAAAATCAAATTTTCTGTCAATTTCCAGATTCCTTGTTTAACTTTTCATGTATTTTAGTATTGGAAAACCTAACTCTTTTGAATAAATCACTTTTTAAGCCAATCTGTAAAAAATTCGGAATTATCGCAGAATTTTTCAAAATTTTAAAGTTCAAAAAAATTCAATTTTCTGTTAAGGTTCAAATCACATGTTCAACTTTTCATGTTTTTTGATATTGCAAGACCTAAATCCTTCACTTTTTAAGCAAATCTGAAAACTTTAAAAAATTAGAAAAATTTGTGAAATTCCGAAAAATCAAATTTTCTGTCAATTTCAGATCCCTTGTTCAACTTTTCAACATTTTTAGTATTGAAAAGCTTAACTTCTTTGAATAAATCACTTTTTAAGCAAATCTGAAAACTTTAAAAATTTGAAAAATTTGTGATCCGGTATCGCAGAATTTTTCAAAACTCTGAAGTTCCGAAAATCATTTTTCTGTCAAGTTTTAGATCCCACGTTCAACTTTCAATGTTTTTTGGTATTGGAAAACCAAAATTTTTGATTAAATCATTTTCTAAGCAAATCTGAAAACTTTAAAAATTGGAAAAATTGGGAATTTTTCAAAATTACAGAATTTTGAAAAATATAATTTTCTGTCAATTTTTTGATCCCATTTTCAATTTTTCATGTTTTTTTGGTAATGGAAAGCTTAACTCCTTTGATTGAATCACTTTTTAAGCAAATCTGAAAACTTCATAAAATTTGAAAAATTTGTGATATAACAGATATCGCAGATTTTTTCAGATTTCTGAAGTTTACAAAACCTGAAAATCCTGCTCTTGCCTTCAACTTTTCATGTTTTTTGGTATTGCAAATTTGCAACACCTATTTCCTTAGATTAAATCATTTTTAAAGAGTATCTGATCCATCCAAAAATTTTCGATACCAGTTTCGCAGATTTTTTCAGATTTCTGAAGTTTACAAGCTCAAATTTTATAAAATAATTATAGATATTATATCATAAGTCTATGGTAGATGTTCTTCTTGTTGTAGGTAAATAATAATAATGAGCGATTATGGAGAGAGCGCGAAATACTAAACGAAAGTGGACTAAGGCTAAAAGTACCAGCACCCACAAATCTGGAATTTCCAAAGATGCGTCACATAAAGTTTCTTCTTCAGATTGTTCTAATAAAGCAAAATACAAGTCTTTGAAAGAATTGTTTACGATATATATAATGGTGCGCTGTGAGCCGGTTGTCGCTGTTGAGTCTCTATTACTTTTTTCGATAACATTTCGTTTTTAGTAAACATATCTGGTAAAAATTTATATGACTGAACTTGTCTCAATACAAGCTAACTATTGGTACAAAATTTATCTGATTTTGATACCTGGTTTTGTCAAATACTGTTGAATAGTTTAGTGAGTTTAGTTCTGTTGTCGTTTGTTGCCACTCCTGTAAGTTGTACTACATACTGTGATGTCACGTAAAAGGCAAGAGGAGGTTCTGGACTTGTTAATGGAAGGTAAAACAATCGAAGCATTATCGGATAAGATTAAAGAAAAGATACTTCCCAGTCTGGAACATGGCATTAAAGAAATGATGAAGAACTTAATGTTGGAGACAGTGACAAAACTGATAAAGGACGAAATTAAGCCGCTGGTTGATAAAATAAAGTCCATAACGGAGGAAAACAAAACTCTACAGATTCGAGTTGACAGACTGGAGATGCAATTGAGAAGCAACGATCTCGTCATTCACGGAATCCCTGAATCGTCCTACGCTGAGGTGGCTTCGGGTGTGACTGCTGGAGAAGGTGATTCCTCTAAACATATGTCTCGGCAGGATACAATGAGTGCTGTCGTGGAGTGCTGCAGGACGAAGTTAGATCTCGACATATCTATGAAGGATATCACTGCCGGGTACAGAATACCTGGCATTAAAAACGCACCACGACCGATAGTTATAACTCTCGCTTCAAAGACAGTCAGAGACCGAATTTACTCTTCAAGACGCCTACTTCACAAACAAGAAGATAAACATAAAATTTATATCAACGAACATTTAACTAAGAGGTGCTCAGAAATCTTTTCGAGAGGCAGGAGACTACTCAAAGAAAAGAAAATCTCCTCCATCTGGACATGGAATGGCGTTGTTTTTGCAAAAAGAGTTGAATCTGACAAGCCAATTAAAATCCTAAGTCTCGAGGAGGTTGAAAAGTTACAGACTTGTTAAAATGGCTTATGATACGACGAACACTGAAGAAGAACGTTTAAGTTTACTGAAGTCTATAAGAAGCTGTTCTTTGTTTGATTATAACATTGATCCTGATGAAAATATCTTCCACCCAATCTATGATAATAGAAATGTTTATGTTACTTCTGATGAGTTAAACGAGTTAACCGGTCGATTAGCTTCTGATCATTTTTCATTTCTTCACGTCAATTGCAGAAGCTTAAAAAATAAATTGCATGACTTAGCAATATTACTTCACTGGAGTAGATCTAGGATTTTGGCGGTTACAGAGACCTGGCTGGATGACAATTCATCCTTGAGCGTGGAAATACCGGGCTTTGTTTTCGTATCCAGACATAGAGCTATGAAAAAAGGTGGCGGAGTTGGTTTTTTTATTGACTCTGACTTAAAATATTCTGTTCTTGATGTTAGTTCCTGGAGTGTTGATATTACTTCATTTGAAATTCTCTTGATATCTGCGGAGTGTCGAGGAATTGGAAGTTTTACTGTTGGAGTAATCTATCGCCCACCGGATACCAATATACGTGTTTTTAATGCAGAGCTGAGTAACATCTTGGATTACGTTGACAGAAAAAATATGAAGATATTTCTACTGGGCGACTTCAACATTGATTTTCTCGACAAAGAATGGAACTCACTCACAGCTGAGTTTTTTAATTTACTAGCTTCCCACTGCCTTCTTCCAGCCTTTACAACGCCAACTAGAAAATGCCCCTCAACCGCCACCGCAATTGATAATATATTTACTAATTATCCACTACAGAAGACTCTCGCCAGGATTGTGCTCGATGATGTCTCGGACCACTTCCCTATTTTTCTCTCTGCCACATTATCGACACCTGATTGCGTCGGAAAAAATCATGTCTTTTCCTTAAGAAGGAGTTTCGTTAATAAAGAGATTTTTGAGCAAACGCTGCATGGAGCCGATTGGTCTAGGGTAATAGAGGTGGCCGAGTGTGGCGACGCGTCATCCGCCTATTCAATGTTTATCAATAGATACCTTGAGATATATAATAATTCCTTTCCTCTGGTGAGCTGCAGCGGCAAATCTAACGGACCTAACAAGTTTGATAAAGAATGGATGACACCTGAACTTATGAAAAGCTGCAAGAAAAAAAATGCGCTTTACCGAGTATACACCAGGAATCCATCTCCGTCTAACAAACAGAAATTTACTACATTTAGAAACCTCTTCAAATCAACTAAGGTAAAAACCATCAAACAATTCTACTCCGAAAAGTTTAAATTAAACAACAACAACATGAAAGGAACATGGAAGTTAATTGGGAACATTTTAAATAAAAAGACCAACATGGAACAATGCAAGACTTTCTGTACGGATGACGGTAGTCTATTGACATCTTCCTCTGTTATTGCTGAGTCATTTAATAATTACTTTTCTAATATTGGCTCCAACCTCGCAAGAAAGATATCCCCACCGGATACAACGTTTGAAAAATATCTTGGCAATCCTGTGACTCACTCTTTTTTTTTTGCACCCACTACGCCCGATGAGATTATCAAAATAGCTTCAGACTTAAAGATCTCTCACAGCTGCGGATCCGATGGAGTCGACCCATGCATCGCACGAAATTCAATTACGGCGATCGCTAGTCCTCTGTCTGCCATAATAAATTGCTCAATAACTTCAGGAGTATTCCCCGCTCAACTAAAAACAGCCAAAGTCATTCCAATTTACAAATCTGGGAAAAAAGAAAACTTTTCTAATTACCGGCCAATATCTGTCTTGTGCTATTTCTCAAAGTTTTTTGAAAGAGTGATGCACTCCAGACTTTATAATTATCTTGATAAATTTTCCATTATTACACCAAATCAGTTTGGATTTAGAAAAAATCACTCAACTTATATGCCACTGGTCATGTTACATTCAAAGATTGCCGAGGCCATGGACCGTGGGAAATATGTAGTTGGCATCTTCCTAGACCTAGCTAAAGCCTTCGATACGGTTGATCACGGCATTCTGGTGGAAAAATTGAGGTACTATGGAATCCGGGGAACTCCACTATCATGGTTCAGTGACTATCTTAGCTGCAGATCACAATGCGTCCAGTACAGCAACTCTATCTCTTCGATGAAGCAGGTAACTTGTGGGGTGCCTCAAGGGTCGGTGCTGGGACCGCTTCTATTCCTCATCTATATTAACGACCTATGCTCAGTTTCAGATCGCCTTGAATTTGTTTTGTTTGCGGACGATACTAACCTCTTTGCGACTGGCGATAACTTAGAAAATTTATATTACGATACCAACAGTGAATTACTTTCTGTTTCTAAATGGTTCTCTGCTAGTAGACTTTCCTTAAATGTTAGCAAAACGAATTACATTTTATTTCACCATATAAACAAAAATACTTTCTGTAATTGTCAGCTGAAGATTGATGATATACCAATTTTGCGGGTTCCTTATTGCAAGTTCTTGGGCGTGTTGCTTGATGAACACCTTACATTAAAAACTCACATTGAACATGTTACATCTAAGGTTGCAAAAAATTGTGGAGTGCTATCTCGTATACATCAGTTTGTTGATGCCAATATTTCTATGATGTTATACTATGCACTTATATTTCCGTACTTATCATACTGCAATATTGTCTGGGCCTCAAATTATTCAACTCGTTTAAAGCCTCTTCATATTTTGCAAAAGCGAATTATTCGAATTATTTTTCACATGCCTCCCACATCGTCTTGTAAAATTCAAATGGCTAACAACAACATTCTTAATATTTATCAGATTAATTTCTTCCAAACTGGCATTTTCATGTATAAATATGATAATTTTATATTACCCTCATCATTCGATAACATGTTTGTAAAATTATCTGATGTTCATTCCTATGATCTGCGCCCCGGTCGCTGTTTTCGAACGGATTTTGCTCGGACAACTCTTAAAACATTCTCTATTAAATGCTCTGGCCCTCGTATTTATTCAATCATTCCAATATCTGTCTCCTCCTTGAAACGTATTTCGCTATTTAAGCAAGCTCTGAAATCTTACTTATTATTGTCTCACTCATAACTACTCAATACCTATTACCTTAGCATACCAATTTCAGTCTCTTCCTTGATAAGTTTATTGAACTACTATTTGAAATGTCTTAACTCAACCAGCTCATTTGGTTCTTTTTGTAAAGGTTGTCCATTAAGCGGGAAGGAATTCCCTTCGGACGAACCTTTTGGGCACCTTATTTCTTTCTCAACCAATCGATTTTTTTTTCTTTTTCTGAAATTTTGGTTCTATATTTTTTCTTGTCGTTTTGGTTATTTTCTTTTGTTTACGTTTAATACTTATGTTGGTGCTCAATAAATGAATAAATGAATAAATGAATAAATGAATACAACAGCGAAATTGGGACTCAAAGTTTACTCCCAAATCTAACAACCATATCGTTACTAATAATTTTCAGTCTGACATTGAATCTTCAGTTATCTGTATCGCGGACGATGACAATGATGTTGCTGGCAGCGTTCAGATGCCATGCACAACAAAAATTTGTGGAGAATCCTCTGTTATCCAAGATGTAGACCCTTCTATTTCGGAGTTTGATGAGGATGATTCTCTATTTTCAAATGTTGATCTAGATCAGATAATGAAAGATCAGCACTTTGAGTCAACTGAGCCACATACTTCGTCACAGTCAAGTCCGAATAAAACTAAAAAAATCCCATATTATGTAGAAAATTTTAAAAAAGTCATTAGATCAATAACTGAGGATCCATTTTTCTCTTAATTATTCAACAGTGAGGACAGATCAGTTACTGGTTTATGGTTGCGACTAAAATACAAAACGCGGAAGTGCAAAAAGCGGAAAATAAACATCATTATGCATACGCAGCTGCTAGCAAGGGGCGGTCCTAGAAGTGCTACTTATGCATATAAATATAATGTATGCACACGCGAAAATATTTCAGATAAAATAAATCTTTCGCATAAATAGATGTAATAAAAAATAAATGTACAAATTAACAAAAAGCCTATTACATATATAACAAGAAAAAAAATAATAAAATTGCAATATGAAACAGTTTCAAACTCTTTTATTGAAATCAAAGTTTTTGTATCTGCAAATATGTCGCTATACAAAACTCCCCATAAATCTTCAAATAAAATATTTTTGTAAAATTTAAGCTCGAATTATTCACTTTTCTGTTTTATATCATCTCTTTCTTAATAAAATAGATAGTTCGAGTGAGTTATTAGAATTTTGTCGATCTCAATCAACTTTTTGCATTTCCGCAAATTCGTCATTTTACAAAACTCCCTATAAATCTTGAAATAAAACATTTTTGTCAGTTTTAAGCTTAAATTATTCAGTTTCTAAGTCTATTACATCACTTTTTATCTAAAATAATGAGTTAAAGTAAGTTAATAGAGTTTAGACGATCTTTTTTGCATTTCCGCAAATTAGTCGTTTTACAAAACTCTACATAAATCTTCAAATTAAATAATTTTGTAAAATTTAAGCTCGAATTATTCAGTTTTCCGTTTTATCTCATCTCTTTCTCAATAAAATAGATAGTTAGAGTGAGTTATTAGAGTTTTGTCGATCTCAATCAACTTTTTTGCATTTCCGCAAATTCGTCATTTTACAAAATTTCTTATAAATCTTGAAATAATACATTTTTGTCAGGTTTAAGCTCAAATTATTCAGTTTCTAGGTCTATTACATCACTTTTTACATAAAATAATGAGTTAAAGTAAATTAATAGAGTTTTGACGATCTTTTTTGCATTTCCGCAAATTAGTCGTTTTAAAAAACTCCCCATAAATCTTCAAATAATAAATTTTTGTTGATTTTAAGGTTAAATTATTCAGTTTTTAGATCTATTACATCACTTTATATATGAAATGGTAATTTAGACTAAGTTAATAGAGGTTTGACGATCTTTTTTGCGTTTCCGCAAATTAGTCGTTTTACAAAACTCCCCATAAATCATCAAATAATAAATTTTTGTTGATTTTAAGCTTAAATTATTTAGTTTCTAGATCTATTACATCACTTTATATATGAAATGGTAATTTAGACTAAGTTAATAGAGGTTTGACGATCTTTTTTGCGTTTCCGCAAATTAGTCGTTTTACAAAACTCCCCATAAATCATCAAATAATAAATTTTTGTTGATTTTAAGCTTAAATTATTTAGTTTCTAGATCTATTACATCACTTTTTATATAAAATAGTAAGTTAGAGTAAGTTAATAGAGGTTTGACGATCTTTTTTGCATTTCCGCAAAGTCGTTTTACAAAACTCCCTATATATCTTAAAATAAAATATTTTTGTGAAATTCAAGCTCGAATTATTCAGTTTTCCGTTTGATCTCATCTTTTTCTTAATAAAATAGATAGAGTGAGTTATTAGAGTTTTGACGATCTCAACCAAGTTTTTTGCATTTCCGCAAAATCGTCATTTTACAAAATTCCTTATAAATCTTGAAATAATAAATTTTTGTTGGTTTTAGGCCCAAATTATTCAGTTTCTAGGTCTATTACAAAACTTTTTATATAAAATGGTAAGTTAGACTAAGTTAATAGAGTTTTGACGATCTTTTTTGCGTTTCCGCAAATTAGTCGTTTTACAAAACTCCCCATAAATCTTCAAATAATAAATTTTTGTTGATTTTAAGCTTAAATTATTTAGTTTCTGATTCTATTACATCACTTTGTATATAAAATAGTAAGTTAGAGTAAGTTAAAAGAGGTTTGACGATCTTTTTTGCATTTCCGCAAATTAGTCGTTTTACAAAACTCCCCATAAATTTTCAAACTAAATAATTTTGTAAAATTTAAGCTCAAATTATTCAGTTTTCCGTTTTATCTCATCTCTTTCTCAATAAAATAGATAGTTAGAGTGAGTTATTAGAGTTTTGTCGATCTCAATCAACTTTTTTGCATTTCCGCAAATTCGTCATTTTACAAAATTTCTTATAAATCTTGAAATAATACATTTTTGTCAGGTTTAAGTTCGAATTATTAAATTTTTATGCTTAATTTATTCCCTTTTCAATAAAAAAGTTAGAGTCAGTTAATATAGTTTTGTCGATCTTTCTTGTATTTCATAAAACTCCTTTTAAATATTGAAATAATATATTTATGTCATGTTTAAGTTCAAATTATTTATATTTTAGATCTATTACATCACTTTTTTTTATATAAAATCGTAAGTTTGAGTGAGTTGTGATCGTTTTGACAATCTTTTTTGCATTTCCGCAATTTCGTCCTTTTACTTACAGAACTCCTTATTAATCTTCAAATATAGTATTTTTGTAAAATGTAACTTGAATTATTCAGTTTTCAGACTTATTCTATCGCTTTTTTTAAATTAAAATTGGTGTTTTGAAAATGTTCTTAGCACTGGTTTAATCGTAAAAAAAGCTGTGCCCATAAGCTAAAATCGGACAGTTTTGGTAAAAAGTTCGATAGTAACTGTGCAAGTTTTCTACACACAAAGACACTCACATTGAATAACTTGATATTTTGGTTATTGTTTTAAAAATTTGTTCAATAACTTGTGTATTTTGTGAATGATTTCTGTTGTGAAGGCATATTCACTAAACTTCGAATCCTTTACCTACGGTTAACTCCGTTCCCGTTCATCAGCTATTTTTAGAGACAAAAGTGTTTAAGGTTTTGGAAAAAATGGAAAAAATACGTACCTATGATTACTCCCGGTCATAAGCTATTTTTGAAGAAAAAGCTAAGCATTTACTAATGTGTTTCAAATGTGTGGGTGTTTGAACAAATTTGAATATGACTGAGTTGTGCTAAACCGAAGTGGGTCGGGTCATGGACGTCTGTATAATAGCTATTATACAGACGTTCATGGTCGGGTCAAGAAATTTAGAGCGGTAATGGTCGAGTCGGGTTAGGCCATGGACTTTTCAATATAAGCCTGGACGGTCAACTAATTTAAATATTTTGCAGCTCTGGAGGCCCTGCGTTTTATGGTAGCTTAGCTGTCAATGCTTGTAGCTAAACTTAGCATAAAGACCATTAGTTTGGTCAGTTTTGTTTGTTCGTGTTGAATGAAAGGTCACTAGTTTGCTTGTGAGTAAATTATCAAAATCAGTTGTGTTGTTTAAGGTAATTTTTTAAGGACACAAAATGCTAGATTAACAGCAATAAATTGGATATTATCTGATTATTTGAAATTTATTGCAAACTCAAACACTGGCTTACAATAACTACAACAATTCAACAGATTAGCAAACTCTAGAGCTGTTGTGTTGTTTAAACAAAACACTAGATAACTAAAACAGATTGAAAGTTAGATGGTTATTTGAAGTTCATTGTACATTCAAACACTAGATTTACTACAACTGAACAAATTGGAAATTACATGATTATTTGAAGCTTATTGTAATCTTTGGAAAGTCGAGTAATATAAACTTACAGTAAAGAAATATTTACTGCATTTATGGTTTCTGTGCCTAATATCTGTTAAATGAAGTTGAATTTAATATAAGACTACAGCAATCGGATACAATTGAATCAAGCTTTGTGTGGATAAGGCAGAAAACAAATATCACACAAGGTTAAAAAAGAAACATTTCTCCTTAAAAATTCCGGGCTTACTAATAATGAAATTAGGAAATTTTTAATTTCCAGTGATGATAATGATAGTGAAATTTGAATAGAAAGCATATATCTTATATTTAAAAATGAATGTTTGTATGTATGTATGTATGTATGTATGTATGTATGTATGTATGTATGTATGTATGTATGTATGTATGTATGTATGTATGTATGTATGTATGTATGTATGTATGTATGTATGTATGTATGTATGTATGTATGTATGTATGTATGTATGTATGTATGTATGTATGTATGTATGTATGTATGTATGTATGTATGTATGTATGTATGTATGTATGTATGTATGTATGTATGTATGTATGTATGTATGTATGTATGTATGTATGTATGTATGTATGTATGTATGTATGTATGTATGCATGCATGCATGCATGGATGTATGTATGTATGTATGTATGTATGTATGTATGTATGTATGTATGTATGTATGTATGTATGTATGTATGTATGTATGTATGTATGTATGTATGTATGTATGTATGTATGTATGTATGTATGTATGTATGTATGTATGTATGTATGTATGTATGTATGTATGTATGTATGTATGTATGTATGTATGTATGTATGTATGTATGTATGTATGTATGTATGTATGTATGTATGTATGTATGTATGTATGTATGTATGTATGTATGTATGTATGTATGTATGTATGTATGTATGTATGTATGTATGTATGTATGTATGTATGTATGTATGTATGTATGTATGTATGTATGTATGTATGTATGTATGTATGTATGTATGTATGTATGTATGTATGTATGTATGTATGTATGAGTATGTTTGGATGCTGTAGTGATGGTCCTAGTCATGGACTCCTAAATAAGCCGATAAGAATTAATGTTGGAGTGTGTTCATTAATTCATTTAATTCATATCTTCGAAAAAAACAACTTCTGAAATGAGCTAAACTCTATTATTTTCGATTGGCACGGTTCCATTTCTCATTATGAACTTCACGCAGAAAGGAGTGAAACGATGAAAAGTAATACGAACTTGTCAATTTCATTTCTACTGTATATCGTGCGCTTATACTAAATATTATTTCTCCGTTTACTAATTGAAGTAGCCAGTATCATTATCACCACCACCGTTGTCGTATGCAGCCAGCCATCGTAAGCTGGCTACGTAAGATGGCTACGTAAGCATCATCACCACCATTGTCGTCAAAAAATGAGTTAAAAATAAGTTGCTTATGTCTATGGGATCAGTTGTCTATGGGATCAGTTGTCAATGGGATCAGTTGTCCGTGGGATCAGTTGTCCGTGGGATCAGTTGTACTGGGATCAGTTATCCTGGGATCAGTTGTCCTGGGATCAGTTGTACTGGGATCAGTTGTCCTGGGATCAGTTGTCTTGGGATCAGTAGGCACTAACCCCGGTTTCTCGTTCTTTTCTTTTTGTATTTTTTTTCTGTCTATGTCTACCTATCTTTTCCTCTTTTTTTAATTTACTACCAGCACGTAATAACCATAACGGTAAACTTAATCCTTATCATGTAGTCCACCAAACCCCATGAAACTTGTCCAAAACTTATTCTCTAATGAGTATTAGCTCCATGTCAAATTTCATCCCGATTGATCTAGAAGTTTGGATTTGTATGTGTCACTACTCCGACCAAGGTGTCCCCGGGTGAAGCTGAGACCAGATTCTTTTAAAATGTATATTTTGTACACCGCCACCACTGAGCGTTGTCGTGGCGATCGGACCGGCCAACCTGTCGTACCTGGAAGGAATAAGACAAGACACCGCACAAACTGTGACGGTCAACAATATCTTTATTCACTAAAGATTTTACTCACAAGCAAATACAAAATAGAATGCCGCAAGTAGAAAATTATGCACGCAATCGAGATTAAAGTATGACTTCTTATATTAAGAAGTCCATGGCTAGAGCAAGACATATAGGATCCAATCATGGACTTCTATATAATAGCAATCCATGGTGCATTGCACGCGGACAAATATAGATACAATCACGCATACAAAGGAGTAATTGGTATACATAACTCATTGAAAACTTAACGAATATCTATATAATATCTATAGAATATCTATATTTTGTACACCGCCACCACTGAGCGTTGTCGTGGCGATCGGACCGGCCAACCTGTCGTACCTGGAAGGAATAAGACAAGACACCGCACAAACTGTGACGGTCAACAATATCTTTATTCACTAAAGATTTTACTCACAAGCAAATACAAAATAGAATGCCGCAAGTAGAAAATTATGCACGCAATCGAGATTAAAGTATGACTTCTTATATTAAGAAGTCCATGGCTAGAGCAAGACACACAGCAAACATATAGGATCCAATCATGGACTTCTATATAATAGCAATCCATGGTGCATTGCACGCGGACAAATATAGATACAATCACGCATACAAAGGAGTAATTGGTATACATAACTCATTGAAAACTTAACGAATATCTATATAACCTTCAGGAATGATGGTCCATACATGGACTCCTTAATAATAGCATGCTATTATTAAGGAGTTCATGGTCCATATTACAAATTTAACGTCAAGTTCGATAATAATGACAATTAAGAAGCGGATGGAAACATCCGTACACACCATGGATATCTAGAATTCCTTGGTACACACCATGGACTCCTAAATAAAAGTAAACCGACAGGAAACCCGATATGACTCTATGGGTGCAAATCGAATTATAGAGATTAATGAAAGTCACCAGCTGCGTTTAATCACGGTGGGAAAAGTCTTTGTCGGTGATGATAGTTGTGAAAGGTTAACTGCATGTATAAAGGATAGAAGAAAGAGTTTAGGTACGTGAATAATAATACATACTAATAGTCATAGTTGTGACAGTATGTGATTATGAAAAATTAAAAATAATTATTCACGCACAAAATTTACGCATGTAACGAAACTTCGTAAAGTCGTTCATGTCACGATTTCTCTGTAAAAACTTGCCTATCAAACATTTCTACATGCCAAAATTTAAACGCAATAAACAGAATTAAAACAAAACGACAAAATGAAAATTTTTTATATTAACAAAATGCGAGGAAGAAGATGAAATGAAACGTTATCGGATTGCACTCAGAGCGGAAAGAATTATTTGTTTCCCACCCATCTAAAGTCAAATTGAAAAGGCGGTAATAGTGGGAATAACTCTCTCTCTCTCTCTCTCTCTCTCTCTCTCTCTCTCTCTCTCTCTCTCTCTCTCTCTCTCTCTCTCTCTCTCTCTCTCTCTCTCTCTCTCTCTCTCTCTCTCTCTCTCTCTCTCTCTCTCTCTCTCTCTCTCTCTCTCTCTCTCTCTCTCTCTCTCTCTCTCTCTCTCTCTCTCTCTCTCTCTCTCTCTCTCTCTCCGTTAAATAAAAATTGGACGCAAGAAAGAAAAAAAACAATTGTTGAAAAAAGTGTTATGATAAAAATCCAAATGAAGAAGTTGGAAAGAAAAAATAGTTAAAGAAGACAAAACTAATAAGAGTATCTGGTTTCATTTGCACGTCATAATTTAACTTGTAAATGACACAGCTAATGAAAAAGTTCTTTTGATCCTAACCATAACTAATAGAACGCCTAAACCATTAATGAACATCTTTTGACACACTTTTACTTAATTTGACTTCTCTATCTGTCGTCAAATTTTGCAACTTCCCGATGAGCTAGAGACTTAAAAATTTAAACATACCTCCGAACTGATTAACAATGCATTTTATCAAATTTTCGGATCGATTGGACAAAATTTAATCAAATAATTGTTTGTGATAATTTTGTCGAACTATTTATTGTCGATGCTGATATGCTCGTTGTTTATGTAACAGAATGTGGCCTACACAATCGATTATTTAAAAGTGTGTTTTTCAAAAACTTTGTTTTTGCTTCCCTTGTATTGATTCTAACCATAACTAAGAGAACCGAATGAAAAAGTGATAATGATTGACTTTGTAACATGATTGTTTATAATAATAATTAGCGGGTCTTTGTCATAAAAATCAAAAAGCAATTGAGATATATGTCCCTGAATGTAGGACATTTCCCCCCCCCGGACGTTTCCCCCCCCGGACATTTCCCCCCCCGACAGACCCTAGGACATTTCCCCCCCCCGGACATTTCCCCCCCCCAAGGTAGGACATTTCCCCCCCCCCCTGTGGTTATGTAGTAGTATGAATTTGTGGTTTTGCAAGAGTGTGTTCTTGCATGGCATAAATATGTGTGTGCGTGAATTGTGTACATTCCCCTCCGGACATTCCCCCGCCATGAGTATGATAATTCTCACCCGACGAGGTAGGACAAGGCAGAGTTGAATTTCACAAGTTTTTCTAAGAAACACAAACCCTAACCCTAACCCTAGGGTTTCTAAGAGTGTTTCTAAGAAACACAAACCCTAACCCTAACCTAACCCTAACCCTAACCCTAACCCTAACCCAAACCCAAACATTGCACTGAACTATTTAGGGGATAAATAACCCTAACCCTAACCCTAACCCTAGCCCTAACCCTAACCCAAACATTGCACTGAACTATTTAGGGGATAAATAACCCTAACCCTAGCCCTAACCCTAACCCTAACCCAAACATTGCACTGAACTATTTAGGGGATAAATAACCCTAACCCTAACCCTAACCCTAACCCTAACCCAAACATTGCACTGAACTATTGGGGATAAATAAAAAATAATAAATGAAAAATAAAAGTATATTCTCTCTCCGGGGGGGGGGGAAATGTCCTACCCGGGGGGGGAAACGTCCGGGGGGGGGGAAATGTCCGGGGGGGGAAATGTCCGGGGGGGGGGGGGGAAATGTCCGATTACCCGCAATGCATGGGGAACGGACATTCCCCCCCCCCGGATATTTCCCCTTCCCGGGGTAGGACATTCCCCCCAGGGTTGAGTTAGAGTTCACGTTTTTCTAACAAACAAAAACACATTTTAAAAAGATTTAACATTTATTGTTTATATTTAATCGAATATTATTAACTAAATAGAGTGTTTGGCGTCCAGCCGTAAAAGAAAAAAGGGTTAGGGTTAGATGTAGGGTGTTCCAAGTATTCATCCCCCTACCAGATTACTAAAAAAAATTATATATGCTATAAAAAGATTTCTTTATAAATGTCCGCTTTCGTCGCTCCACAAGACTGCTTATCAACACCAGTAACGTGCAATTAAAATCCTATTACTATTCCTATGGGATACACACACATATAGGAAAGTACTGACCAGCTACACAATGAACATTCTAATATATATTAAGAAGTTCAGAGCTACACCGTGAAACGAGAGTGCCCAACAGCACATGCGCACATATAAAGTTCTGACATTTCTGGAGGATAGCGGGAAAATCCGAAGCTAAGTGATGCACTTACATATGGTCAATGAGGTTAAAAAATGTCAATTCTGCTACCATCATTGATCACTCAACACAGTTGGACTGATGTGGTGGAAACTGTGAGGCAGTACAAAGCTGTAATGGAACATCCAGATTGGGAAACGGTTTATAACAAATCGCTTTGTCAAGTTTTGGTTAGATCACCCTCCACCGGAAAATCCTAGATCCAACGCTGCTTCTTTCACCGGCATTCCCCAAAAATGCTTCACTCGATTTTTATCTTTATAAGCTTTTTATAGCCCCAGCTGCTGCACCTTAACATGGAAGAAACTCTTGCAAAACCACAAATTCATACTACTACATTATTTTATTTATTTTCATCTGTTAGAGAAAACGTCATATCAGGAAAAAAATTACAACAGGGGATGGGGAAATGTCCTACCCTGGGGGGGATGTCCGGGGGGGAATGTCCTAGGGTCTGTCAGGGGGGAAATGTCTGGGGTGGGGGAAATGTCCTACATTCGCAATACATATATGAGATGCGCGACTATCGTCAGGATTCCACACAGATTCCGAATGATCTTGTGCCACTTCAAACTTGTATCAACACCTTACCCTGCAAACGCAGTTTCACTCTCGTGAACAATATCATCACTGACACTTGATCTTCCCTTCTAATTCGCACTTTCTCCAGTCTAATGACAATCCATTCAAATTGACCACCGCTTCGCTTCATGAATCCAATGCCTTACGTTGAATCCTGGCTGCTGGAGCGGTAATCGGACATTTCCCCCCCGGACATTTTCCCCCCCCCGGACATTTCCCCCCCGGACATTTCCCCCCCGGACATTTCCCCCCCGGACGTTTCCCCCCCCCCCCCGGGTAGGACATTTCCCCCCCCCCCCGGAGAGAGAATATACTTTTATTTTTCATTTATTATTTTTTATTTATCCCCAATAGTTCAGTGCAATGTTTGGGTTAGGGTTAGGGTTAGGGCTAGGGTTAGGGTTAGGGTTAGGGTTATTTATCCCCTAAATAGTTCAGTGCAATGTTTGGGTTAGGGTTAGGGTTAGGGCTAGGGTTAGGGTTATTTATCCCCTAAATAGTTCAGTGCAATGTTTGAGTTAGGGTTAGGGTTAGGGCTAGGGTTAGGGTTAGGGTTATTTATCCCCTAAATAGTTCAGTGCAATGTTTGGGTTAGGGTTAGGGTTAGGGTTAGGTTAGGGTTTGTGTTCTTAGAAACACTCTTAGAAACCCTAGGGTTAGGGTTAGGGTTTGTGTTTCTTAGAAAAACTTGTGAAATTCAACTCTGCCTTGTCCTACCTCGTGGGGTGAGAATTATCATACTCATGGCGGGGGAATGTCCGGAGGGGAATGTACACAATTCACGCACACACATTTATATATTTATATATTTATATATTTATATATTTATATATTTATATATTTATATATTTATATATTTATATATTTATATATTTATATATTTATATATTTATATATTTATATATTTATATATTTATATATTTATATATTTATATATTTATATATTTATATATTTATATATTTATATATTTATATATTTATATATTTATATATTTATATATTTATATATTTATATATTTATATATTTATATATTTATATATTTATATATTTATATATTTATATATTTATATATTTATATATTTATATATTTATATATTTATATATTTATATATTTATATATTTATATATTTATATATTTATATATTTATATATTTATATATTTATATATTTATATATTTATATATTTATATATTTATATATTTATATATTTATATATTTATATATTTATATATTTATATATTTATATATTTATATATTTATATATTTATATATTTATATATTTATATATTTATATATTTATATATTTATATATTTATATATTTATATATTTATATATTTATATATTTATATATTTATATATTTATATATTTATATATTTATATATTTATATATTTATATATTTATATATTTATATATTTATATATTTATATATTTATATATTTATATATTTATATATTTATATATTTATATATTTATATATTTATATATTTATATATTTATATATTTATATATTTATATATTTATATATTTATATATTTATATATTTATATATTTATATATTTATATATTTATATATTTATATATTTATATATTTATATATTTATATATTTATATATTTATATATTTATATATTTATATATTTATATATTTATATATTTATATATTTATATATTTATATATTTATATATTTATATATTTATATATTTATATATTTATATATTTATATATTTATATATTTATATATTTATATATTTATATATTTATATATTTATATATTTATATATTTATATATTTATATATTTATATATTTATATATTTATATATTTATATATTTATATATTTATATATTTATATATTTATATATTTATATATTTATATATTTATATATTTATATATTTATATATTTATATATTTATATATTTATATATTTATATATTTATATATTTATATATTTATATATTTATATATTTATATATTTATATATTTATATATTTATATATTTATATATTTATATATTTATATATTTATATATTTATATATTTATATATTTATATATTTATATATTTATATATTTATATATTTATATATTTATATATTTATATATTTATATATTTATATATTTATATATTTATATATTTTACATATTTATGCCATGCAAGAACACACTCTTGCAAAACCACAAATTCATACTACTACATAACCACAGGGGGGGGAAATGTCCGGGGGGGGAATGTCCTAGGGTCTGTCGGGGGGGGGAAATGTCCGGGGGGGAAAACGTCCGGGGGGGGGGGGGGAAATGTCCTACATTCGCTGGAGCATCGCTCTGCTACTAGCACTCAAATTAGACCTGATGACTCAAACGGCAAAAACAAAGCGAATGAAAGAGAATTATTATGGAAACTATTGTAAACAGTTTACATTTAGTCACTCATGTATTTCTCAATGCTTTTATAATCCTGCATGTACAGGACGAGGAATTAAATAGAACATTTAATAGAGAATTGGAATATTTGTCATTCACTATTGTGTAACTAATATAGGAGAGGGTCAGTGCAATATTTTACCAAAACGATCATTTTGTAAAAGTAGTAAAACGACGAATTTGTGGAAATGCAAAAACAGTGACGTAGCAAGGGTATCTGGCGCTTGTGGGCAAGGTATAAAAAATTCGCCCCCATCACCCACTGTCATTCCAATTAGACGACCAAAATCGAGGGAACAAAAGAGTGTCCTAGCCATATCTGGGGCTCGGTGAGCCCCCTCCCCAAGAAAATTTAGGAAATCACTTGTGTGAAACCGTACAAAATGACAATTATTTAATTTTATATGTTCAAAAATGACTGAACTTTGGTGAAATTGTTGTTTTTCCTTTTGCATTTTTGGCGCCCCCCAAACCTGTCGCCCTTCCTTCCTTCGCTATGCCACTGGCAAAAAGATCGTCAAAACACACAGAACTCACTCTAACTTACTATTTTATATAAAAAGTAATGTAATAGACCAGCAAGTAAATCAAAAAAAAAAATTAAAAAAACACACTTTTATATAATTGATTGTGTAGGTGTAGGCCAAATTCTGTTATAGAGAGTTTTGTAAAACGACAAATTTGCGGAAATGCAAAAAAGTCGATTGAGATCGACAAAACTCTAATAACTCACTCTAACTATCTATTTTATTGAGAAAAAGATGATATAAAACTGAAAACTTACTGATTCGAGCTTAAATTTCAAAAAAAAAATATTATATTTGAAGATTTATAGGCAGTTTTGTAAAACGACGAATTTGCGGAAATGCAAAAAGATCGTCAAAACTCTATTAACTTACTATTTTATATAAAAAGTGATGTAATAGACCTAGAAACTGAATAATTTGAGCTTAAACCTGACAAAAATGTATTATTTCAAGATTTATAAGAAATTTTGTAAAATGAGGAATTTGCGGAAATGCAAAAAAGTTGATTGAGATCGACAAAACTCTAATAACTCACTCTAACTATCTATTTTATTGAGAAAGAGATGAGATAAAACGGAAAACTGAATAATTCGAGCTTAAATTTTACAAAATTATTTAATTTGAAGATTTATGTGGAGTTTTGTAAAACGACTAATTTGCGGAAATGCAAAAAAGATCGTCAAAACTCTATTAATTTACTTTAACTCATTATTTTATATAAAAAAGGATGTAATAGACTTAGAAACTGAATAATTTTAGCTTAAACCTGACAAAAATGTATTATTTCAAGATTTATAGGGAATTTTGTAAAATGACGATTTTGCGGAAATGCAAAAAAGTTGGTTGAGATCGTCAAAACTCTAATAACTCACTCTAACTATCTATTTTATTGAGAAAGAGATGAGATAAAACGGAAAACTGAATAATTCCAGCTTTAATTTTACAAAATTATTTAATTTGAAGATTTATGGGGAGTTTTGTAAAACGACTAATTTGCGGAAATGCAAAAAAGATCGTCAAAACTCTATTAATTTACTTTAACTCATTATTTTATATAAAAAAGGATGTAATAGACTTAGAAACTGAATAATTTTAGCTTAAACCTGACAAAAATGTATTATTTCAAGATTTATAGGGAATTTTGTAAAATGACGATTTTGCGGAAATGCAAAAAAGTTGGTTGAGATCGTCAAAACTCTAATAACCAGTGTTGTTCGGTAACGAAGTAAAAGTAACGCGTTACTTTACTTAAGTACATCAGACGTACTTTTTGCCTGTAACGGAGTACAGATTATTTTCAGTACTTTTTACTTGTAACGAAGTAATATTTTCGGACTTACTTTTACTTCGTTACTTTTCCAGGACAAACCGTTACAAAGTACTGTAAAAATTAATAAAACGACATAAAGTCTAAATCGATGTTGTATTAATTATCTATGATTATTTATTAACGTATGCATTTTCGAACCCCATTTTACTTTTATGTTAGTAGTATTGAAGCTTGTGGGTGGAGCTAAGATTTTTGCGGTCATACTTGTTTTGGTGTACAATAGATTGTTCGAGATTATCTACTATGGAATCTTTCAAAAGAGCGAACGTGAGCAGTGGTGGCGATGCTAGGCGCGTAACAACAATGAACTTAATAAAGAACGTCCATGGCCATATTTAGTTAAAATGTTCAGATTTCAATCGATGGAAGCTAAAACGTTCAGATTCACATACTTGCTGGGCAAACCTAAAGTAAAGTAATTATGTGCATAGCATTCCACAATTCTCCGTCAAACTTGAAGCAACACGTGATACGCGTGCATCCAGCGCATGTATCGAAATACGAAAAATTGACAAAAAGGCACGTAAAAATAGAATTTTTTCATTAGTTTGCGTGTTATCAATTAGTTTATCAGTTTTATCAACGCAGTAGCGTTTGAAAGACGATGGAATTATGATAAAATAGAGTTAGATGATTGACGAATGACCATTACAAAAAGCGGCTTCAGTACTTTTACTTTTTACTTTAAGTAACTTTAAAGTGCTGTTACTTTTTACTTTTACTTAAGTACATTTTTTAGAAAATACTTTTACCTTTACTTAAGTAACTTTTTGAGGCGTTACTTGTACTTTTACTTAAGTACTGAAACACAGTACTTTTTCCAACACTGCTAATAACTCACTCTAACTATCTATTTTATTGAGAAAGAGATGAGATAAAACGGAAAACTGAATAATTCCAGCTTTAATTTTACAAAATTATTTAATTTGAAGATTTATGGGGAGTTTTGTAAAACGACTAATTTGCGGAAATGCAAAAAAGATCGTCAAAATTCTATTAACTTACTCTAACTTACTATTTTATGTAAAAAGTGATGTAATAGACCTAGAAACTGAATACTTTTAGCCTAAAATCAACAAAAATTTATTATTTAAAGATTTATAGGGAGTTTTGTGAAATGACGAATTTGCGGAAATGCCAAAGAGATCGTCAAAACTCTATTAATTTACTTTAACTCATTATTTTATGTAAAAAGTGATGTAATAGACCTAGAAACTGAATAATTTGAGCTTAAACCTGACAAAAATGTATTATTTCAAGATTTATAAGAAATTTTGTAAAATGACGAATTTGCGGAAATGCAAAAAAGTTGATTGAGATCGACAAAACTCTAATAACTCACTCTAACTATCTATTTTATTGAGAAAGAGATGAGATAAAACGGAAAACTGAATAATTCGAGCTTAAATTTTACAAAATTATTTAATTTGAAGATTTATGTGGAGTTTTGTAAAACGACTAATTTGCGGAAATGCAAAAAAGATCGTCAAAACTCTATTAATTTACTTTAACTCATTATTTTATGTAAAAAGTGATGTAATAGACCTAGAAACTGAATAATTTGAGCTTAAACCTGACAAAAATGTATTATTTCAAGATTTATAGGGAATTTTGTAAAATGACGATTTTGCGGAAATGCAAAAAAGTTGGTTGAGATCGTCAAAACTCTAATAACTCACTCTAACTATCTATTTTATTGAGAAAGAGATGAGATAAAACGGAAAACTGAATAATTCGAGCTTTAATTTTACAAAATTATTTAATTTGAAGATTTATGGGGAGTTTTGTAAAACGACATATTTGCACATACAAATGCATAAGTAGCACTTCTAGGACATATATATAGAATAGATATATCGGAGATGAGCAGGTTTTGAGTGAGATGCCAAGATGGCCTCCGAAAAAACGATTTAGAGTCTTTTGGACCATGAATATTCATTATTTGTATTAATCTATTTTTGGTACGACAGCGGAGACTAAACTCCGGTTTGTAAGAAACAGAAACGTCGATTTCTTATAGCTAAAAGTAGTTGATATGAGCTTTATTTTAATTTAACGCGATATCAGACATAAAAAATATACAATTCTAATTTACCGATAACACAGGCGACATAAATAGACCATCGAACTAGAGACTACGCAAATAAAATTCAATGTCAACTGAAATTTTTATAAAAAAAAAATTGTTAATTTTTATAAAGTTAAAAATTTATTTTGTACATAAAAAATTTTTTTTCTATTAAAAAAATACTTGATTAAGTTACTATACGGTTGTAACTCTCAGTTCTTCGTTTCAGATCTCCGGTCTACTAGGCTGCCTCGCTAAAAGCCTTCCTAAACAACAGGCGGGCCGATATATCTATTCTATATATATGTTCTAGGACCGCCCCTTGCTGGCAGCTGCGTATGCATAATGATGTTTATTTTCCGCTTTTTGCACTTCCGCGTTTTGTATTTTAGTCGGAACCCTGGTTTATATTTGAATGAGCTGAACTGTAAGTATTCATAATATTATTTAAAAGTAATTTCAACCATGTTTTGATAAATTAATTTTATAATGAACTAGCATATTAAAAAAAAAATAAACTGCTAAAAATTCTAATCTTTTAATCATTTATTTTGTTTTGTTGACATGCTTAAAATTTTTCAAAATTTTAGTGCCTCAACAACAATTGTATTCTCGCCTTTTCATGAGAAAGTTTAGATGGTTACGCCGGGACCAGATATCCTATCATGATATAAATATAAACGAAGATATCTCTGATGTTCTCCGAGAACTTGTTGCAAAAGGATTGCTTTGTGACTGTAAAATGTTTATTTAAATTTAAACATTCTATTTTGTAGTAGAAGTATACATTTTTTATTCTATTTTTAATTTAGCAGAAAGTTTGGTGGATTTAAATGAAGTTCTCAAGTGTATGAGTGTAAATGAGCTAAAGCAACTTGCCAAATCTCTTCAAATCAATTCTTCACAATCCAAGCATGAACTGATGCAAGACATCAAAAACCACTCCAAGAAAAATAGCATAGTAAATTTTTTTGCCAAGCAAAATTGCGCCATGGATAACGTTGTAATAAATCGGTGGGGGTTGATTTATTATATTATTCCTTCACTACTTTTATTTTTTTATCTTTGGTGGAACTCTCACTTGATTACAGCTTGAAGAGTTGATAATCATGGTGAAATTCAGCATATTGACGATTATAACGATAGTGCTATTTGCTTGATAATGAGATCTTATTTTCGGTTCAATACGTTAACAAGATCAATCGAGTGAGCTGGTTCGGAACAATATTAATATGTTTATATGACAGTATGAAGCAAAATAATATGAACATATTACATAGAAACTTTTTATTCAAACAAGTTTTTTTTATTATTTATTAATCAGTGCCAAAACGTATCTGGGATCTTGTTACAAACTGCAAGCTGACAAAAGATCGACATTTCTAAGGATCATGATGCTCTCTGCCCTGTCAAACACCATATCGGACGATGACTTCAGCGGACAGCAGCAAATGTTGATTTTGTGTTTTTGTTCCTTCTCGTTTCGATTTTTCTGATTTTTTCTTTTTTTTCTAAAGTTTTCAGATGCTTCAAACATCGATCGTGTTTTACTTAAAATTTTTTATTGTTTATTTAGATATGGTGATGTACTTGAATTCGAATCAAGATTGTGGCAAAAAATGGAGAATAAAAAGTATGAAGATGCCCATGTCATATACAAAGATGCAAAAATCAAATTCAAAGAATGTTTGACAGATCCTCTTATAAACAAGTTTAAATTTTAATTATTTATTACAAATAGAAATGTATATTTATTATGACAATCTACTTGTGACTTAACAACGTAATGCATCGTATCCACAGTCATATTACATTATCATTAAAATTTTATATATAAACAATCATTTGTAATTAGGATAAAGTGTTGCACTGAAAGATAGTGACTATTACAGAATTGGTGGTAAATGGAGATGAAACTGCAGGGATGAATGGAGATGAAAGACTGCAGGGATGGTTGGGAATGGGGGATGGGGAGGAAAAGTGGTCCCCTTGCACAGCTCCGGGTTTAAACTGATATTTTAACAATAACCAATTTGCCATAAAAAATACAATATTTACAACTTTGCAGATATGCTGCATCGCTTCCTTCCCATCTAAGAAACTTCAGCGTCGGAGCGGCTTACGTTCGCATCCTGAGCAGGGGCGTGAGTGTGCTGCAGTACTTGAAATTGTACGATGAGGCGGTCATTCAGCTTAAAGAACTTCTTTCGCAATCAACTTACCACCAGGATTACAGGGGCAGATGGCTCGACAGGATCACTCTCAATCTCGACTTTCATTTGAAACGACCTGCCGAGGTTTCATGATTCATCATTTGTTTTCTTTATAATCAAATAGTTTAATACAGTGGTACTCCCTGCGAACAGCCCCCCATTTAAGACTCTCTCTAGCTTTTTATCGTTTTTTTTTGCTGACGGATTTATTTTCAAACCCGACTAACGTCCCCCCATTTACCACCGGATTTTTCAACCATTTTCAGGGTCGTAAAAGTGGAGTACCAGTGTGTAATTTATTCAAAAATACGTACTTCTATGCTGCTTCAGTTTTTCATTATTGAGCATACTTTAAATTGCAGGCAATGCAGTACATAATGAGTGCACTGTCTGATCCTTACGTAAGAACTGGACACAGATTTGACATTTTGCATCGAGCGAAGAAAATTCTGGCCGCAAAGACTAAAAAATTTTCCATTTCCGAATTCAAAGAAACGATTTCTAGTGATGTCATGAATTTCATCCAGAAAGCTCCTTCAGTAATCATTTTTATACATTTTTTTCTAATATATTGAAAAATTATACTTCACATGTTCTCAATCATCAGTGATAATTATCGACTATCGCTCTATCAATTAAAGGTAAGTCTTCAAATCAACAGGTAACGGTCAATGGTCATCAACTTCCTAAGTCAACTCCTGCTGCGCCATCAGTTTGGGTTGTCGAAAAAGAAAGCTTTGATATCATGACAAGAGTGGAACAGTTTGCTCTGGAATATTATGCCGATTCTGGTTACCCCGAAGGTTGTTGATGTTTTAGATGGTGTTTTTCAGGTTCTTGGGGAATGGAGACTGTTGTTGAGGTTGTTATGGATATATGGTGTTGAATTTGTTGTGGCAGAAACATAGGCAGGGGGGCCCGTGTTCCAAATTACCTATGAATACCACCCCCACCCCTGGTCATCAGGTAAGTATTTTAGAAAAATATTTACAGAGTGCAAATTCTAGAGGCGCATTTGTTAGACCCTTTACCCGGCCACCAAAAACCATAGCTATGCTTTTGTGTTGTGGATGGATGGATGTTGTTGTGGATGATGTTGATTGTTTCTATCATTTTTGATCAATCGATGTTTTTCCTTGTCATTCTGGTAGGTTGTGGCTCTACCCTTTGTTTCTTAAATTTGTTATAGGACTTCATGGTGAGGGCCTGACATTGACCTGTCTCTTCAATATTTTGTGCTGGGACATCATTTATGCAGATTCGTATCCGGATGTTTTCTATAATTATTTTCAAATATCTCCGCTCGATCTGCGAACTGACGACTTTTATGAAAAGCGAAAGAATAAATTTACAGAATTGTTTCAAATTATTTCCTCATCATCTGCCAATGTGAGAATTCAATTTGAAATCATTTGATTTTTAGTCATTAATAAAATCAGTGTTACAAAATTAAATTTTGATTAAAGATTCTTGATAATTTATATTTGTTTAATGATATTTAAGATGAATATTTATGCTAATTAAGAGTTAATTTCAAATCCTTATCATTAATATTCAATATAGAATTAACATTGTATTTCATCATTGGGCTTAAAAATCATGCCAAATATAGTTATTTTCTAACCACCACTGATATCTATTTGATTTGATATGGTTGTGATTGAGCATCTATCAAATTCATACTTAATTTGTAGGTATCAATATTTATAAACAAAAGGAATAACTGAAAAAATTAATAGAGATTTGAAAAATCAGTTTAAGACATTTTCATACTAAATTGCAAAACCGACATTTTCTCGGCATGGATTTTTAATATTTTTATGCTAACTTTTGAAATCAAAATCTACTTTATGTGAATATTCAATATTATTTAATAATAATATTTATAATTTTATTTTACAAACAGGAATTAGAGAATATGGTCGAAAAATGCTGGCTACAAAACCATGGAACTTTGTGTGCAGGACTGGATTGGACATTGTTCAAAGATGTTGATCATGTGAAAGTAGGAAAATAGTTGAATTAGGAAAATTTAGTTGAAATTAATTTCTTTTTAGGAAAAGTTTGTTTTTTGTTGGTTTGTTTGCATTCTCAATAGATTTTTGTAATTTTAAAATAAAATAATTTCTTATTGTGGGTTTTTTCATCGAAGGGTCTTGTGAGGTGTTTTGGAGGGAGACTGTTGTCAGGCGTGCTGGATCGGTTGGCACAGCAGATGAGATACGTCACAGGTGGAGTTCCCGATCTTATTGTTTGGAATCCAAAGACTGAAAAAATTAAGGTTTGTTTTATTATTTGGTTTTCTTCAATATATATATATATATATATATATATATATATATATATATATATATATATATATATATATATATATATATATATATATATATATATATATATATATATATATATATATATATATATATATTAAGAAAACCAAATAATATATATATATATATTTCTTTGGAGTTAAGATTATATTTGTTCTTCAACTTTACTTCTCTTGTGTGAAACTTCTTTCTATCTTCATTTCAATTGTACAATTAATTAAATGTTTTTTTTCTGTTTTGAGCTATGTAATTTTAAATTGTCAAAAAAAATTATTTGAATTTTCACACATTTAGTTGTTTGTTTGATATATTTAATTAATTAAATTGAATTTGAATGCAGTTTGTTGAAGTGAAAGGACCTGGTGACAAGTTGTCATCAAAACAGATTTTGTGGCTCGATTATCTTCTTGCTTTGGGAGCTGATGCTGAAGTGTGCCATGTCAGAGGTGGGTTATTGGTGATCATAAGGTTATTCTGATTTTGTATGTGTGGTTGTATGTGCAATTATTTGTGTAGTTGTATGTGCATGTGTGTATGTGTGTATAAAGTTAAGTGCTGCTGTGTGCATAGATGTAGGTATAGTAGTATGTGTAGTTGTATGCTGTGCTGCCCCCTAAGGGAAGCTTTCTGGGATTAGAACCCCACAAAATTATTTCGAAGAATTTTTTATTCATGAAAATTAAATCAATGTGGTTTAGAGGGGTTCAGACAATTGAAAGGCTTCAGAGTGTGAGAAACACTACAGGAAAAACCAAGAAAACAAATATGTTTATCTAAAAATGCCTTATTTGTCTAATATGAAATTTTTCTTGACATGTTTGAAAATGAATACGTATTTTATTTTAAAATAAAATTATTCAGCTTTTTAAAGTCAAACATGATTTACCTGACTTAAAAACTTTTTCTATTTGAAATGGCTCAAAAAGTATTAAATTATTGAGCTTGAAAAACGTCACAGACCCTCTCCCCACCCTTGAAAAAAAATCCTGGGTGAGCTATGGTTGTATGAGTATTTGTATGTATTGTTGTGTGTGCAGTTGTATGAGTATTTGTATGTACTGTTGTGTGTTCAGTTGTATGAGTATTTGTTTTATAATTGTAAGTGTATTTAAAATGCATTCTTGTGAAAATGATATTGTAAGATAATTTTGTTTTGTTTTATTTCTTGTAGCCGAAAGCTCCAAAAGACTGAAGCCTAACCCTTGAATATTTTAACTTTATTTTTTGTTTTTATATCAATAAAAAAAACTCTTAATCATTTCCTACCAGTTGCACCATTCATTGCCATATTAATAGTTCTTAAAACATCGCTTCTATAAATGAGTTACGATACAAATCCCGGTTCAACAATACAGACTTCACACAAGCTGATCCATGCATTCTCCGATTCAAGGGTTTCCACCAAGTTTTCTTGTCTCTGCTCTCTTTCATTAAAAAGCTATTTATGTTTTGGATTGTTTTATCATGGGGATTTTCCTGTTTTTTTTATTTTATAAATACATTTGTACAAATTCCCATCGAGTCATCTGATTTTGTTTTCGTTTCTATATATAGAAAGTGCTCAAGATGTTTCAATTGCTCAGATATTTGTGAAGTGTTCTTGTATTGTTTAAATATAAAGTAGTAAGCTCTATATAATATTATCGTAAACCACTTAATGAGTAGTTGGGTGCAATTAATTACGAGGCTGTCGGTGAAGTTTTTAGTTAGCTGCTCTGTCATAAGGTGATGATAATGGTAATTATAATATCGATAGTTAATAATAATATTAACTGATTTGGTGTTGATTATGTTCCTTGTAGTGCCTAAGACGTGTTTTTAACAAGGCAATCGAATAAACATGTATATATATATATATATATATATATATATATGTGTGTGTGTGTGTGTGTGTGTGTGTGTGTGTATGTATGTATATATATATATATAATGTCGGAGTTTCCTTAAAAGGTAAAAAGTATTATAGTATTCATTCAAGTTAAATTTCCTTATAAAGTTAAAACAGTCTGCTGTTAAAAGTTAGCCTGTTTTAATTGTTTGAAGCTTTGAATGGGGACTAGCTGTGATGTAAGGCTAGCGTGAGTCGTGCTCATTCGCTTACAGTGTATGGTTGGTTGTCTACCAGGAAGTTTATATCGCTTTTCACTGACGGAGAAAGTTATTATTTCTCGTTATTAGAATTTAGTTTAGAGCGCAAGATTTCTGCTGAATTGGTGTCTTAGCATGGCTTCTACGAGGTTAAATAACTTTTAAACTTGCAAGGAACTTCGCACAGTGAGATTGCTTAGTAAGCGGAGTTGAATGTTTGATGATTTTAAGGGCTGAATTATTCTATTTATAGATTTCAAGTTGTTTGAACTTTTCGAATCTTTTAATAAACTTTAATTCGTTAAATGGTGAAAAATTACATAAACACTAAACTTAATTAGGTGCTGTACCTGTCCTATATGATTAAGTTATGCGAGTTAATGCATCACATGTAAAAATTCCTATATCCTATGACAGCATCGGTGTTGACCAACGCTAGAGCTATATCGGGTTAAGTTGCTTCAAAAAGGATGAAAACATCGATGTTTTAAGGAAGTTTTTATATAAATTGCCAGCAGTGTTTCATCCGTACCCCTTGTCCTTGGGTGAATTTGAAATTTAAGGGGGGGGGCAATCGATAGCGCTGATGTTGTCATTGAGCCTAACCACAATTCTTTTTACACAAATAAAGTTTTAAAAAGTGAATATTTAGTTACACAAAGTTTAAAAAAATTAAACCATAGAGGGACCTGGTGCATCACTTTTTTTATTATCAATTATGCATAACTTGTATTTTCAGAATTAATTTTCGCTTTTTAAAAAATTATTTGATTTTGTGTGTATTCGTAAATAACAGAATATACAAGCTCATTAATTTAGTTATTGACAGCTTAAGTTGGCAGATTTATAGACTAATGCTGCAGTACAATTTTAGTCATACTGTCAGCTTTGGTTGACATTTTATAAGCTGCCTCTTTATTCAAGTATGATGGTGAATTACGTTCCTACGGACTACCGCTAATCAGATTTTAAGAAAAAAAGTTGAAGGTTTTTTTAAATTTCTTAGAACACGGTCATCAATTTCTTTTAAAATTTTTTAAATAAGGTTCGACTACAATCCTTTGGTCATCGACTATTTTTGGAGAAAAAAATGCGGTATGACAGCCAAGCATTAAACTTATAAATAAAGGGCCTACTAATGTTGTTTGGAAAGCCACTTACACCCTAGTCCGGCCAGCACTGCTGGCGTTTAGCCACCCCCGCCCGCTATAACCGACTTTTTTGGAGAAAAGGTTTATTAGAACTTAAACCACCCATTTTTGGTTTGAAAAATGTAAACGGTAAAGATATAAATGGAAAGTGGCGAGTTTGGTTTGTCCGTATCTGTTGGCTGAAACCCACCCACTTCTGGGCATTTCCAAATCGACTTTTCAGGTTTTCCAAAAGTTGATCAATATCAGGCACGACCTTGGTATTGTGGTAAAGATTTGAGCAAAAAATCATATAATTTTGTAAAGAGAACATAAAAATCGGATAAAATGATAAAGTGAATAATATCAACTTTCATTTCAAAATCGGAGAAACAAAAGACATGTGTGTATGTGCGTATGTGTGTATATGCATATGTGTATGTGTGTGGAAGCTCGCTTGTTGATTATTGGGTAGATTCAAAGAAACAGCATAGGTATTATTCGATTATTCTATATTAAAAAATTATTTTAAAAATACATTAACTATAATTATGTAGCCTAAAAAATGCACCCAAGGGGAGGAGGTTTCCGGAATTGAAACCCCTAAAATAATTAAAAAATATTTCATTTCTAAAAATACATTAGTTTATTTAATCTTACTTACTTATTTACTTAATAAGCCTATCCTTATGCAATCATAAGTAACATTGTAACAAGACGTACACACGCACATACACATCAATAAACAAACTGTCTATCAATGGTTTAACCAAAGCCATCATCATTTTTTCTTTGTAACGCATCGCATCGTGTTAACACGATAAACATGTGCGTGGAAGCTTACCCGCTGGTTATTTTGAAAACAATAGAAGTGTGTATTTATTTATTGGTACACGAACAGAGGGACCCAAAGGGCCACTAATACTGTTCGGACAGGACACAATAAAAACTAAAGAAAAACAAAACAAAATAAACCGTCTGATGTGAGGCGACGAGCCAGGCAAAAGTAATTGAGTAGGTGGAAGCTTATCTATTGATTATTGGGTAGATCAAGGATATCTTGTTATATCAAGACACCCTTGGGTAGATTTGAAAAGACAGCGTGGGTGTTATTTGATTATTCTATAATTATGTATTCTAGATGTCTAAAAAACAGGCGGTTGCGCTGGTCCAACCCTAGTTGATAAATATTTCATCTTTGCAGCCTCAGCTGCTTGCATCGATTCATAACAGGAGAGGAAGCAGAAGAGATCTTGAAAGTCGAAGGAAAAGATGGAAGTTTCCTTTTAAGGCCAAGTTCGGTCAATGCGGATGATCTTAGCTTGTCTGTCAGGTACGACAATGATTTATACTTCCCTTTTTTTTATTTCGTTTCAATCTAGACGTCAGTGTTTGGAAGAAAAAAATTAGTTTAAAAATTATGGTTTAAGAAAAGGAAAAATTTTTGAAGTAATCAGAAAATGCCTGATCTTTTTTAATTTTAAGCAATAATGTTTTAATAAATTAAGAAAAAGATTAGAAAAAAAGTTATCTTTCTGTTTAAATATTTAAAAAAAATAGGAAAAACCGACTTTAGTTTATAGAAAATTGTTATTTAACCGTAAATAATTAGAAAAAAACCTAAATATAAATATAAGAACGATGTAAAAGTTGCAATTCTCACGTGAATAATATTAAGTGCTACTAGGAAGATGAAGAGAAACAAGTATCCATAGCGCGATGTCTAATATATAGTTTATAGAAAAAAGCCTTTAAAAATTATTGTAATAGGCAGTAATAATCAGTTATGTTGTGATAAAAGTCCTATTTATTTGGACGAACTGTTGATTCGAAAAACAATTCAGGAACCGAATGGAAATGAGCTGCTTGTAAACATGATAATGAAACCAATTAACAAGAGTTGATTGATTTAAACCAAAAAAAAACCCAGAAAATTATGAACATTATAGAAACTACTTAAGGTTTTTTTCATGTCTCCCGTGTAAGATCTCGGAGCACGAGGTCCCTGGCAAGGGATGTTGTTTAGTGCTTGTGCTTTAAGTCGTTTTGCATAATTAGTTGTATAAATAATTATGTAATTAATGATTTGCGATAGAGGTATTTTTAAATCTAAAAAAAATCAGACGTTCTTTTTTTAATGCTTCTCGACGCGGGTTGAGCATCCGGTCGTCATTTAATAGCCTTTTTACCAGAGGAACGTAGTTTCACAAATATTATTTGGGGGGCATGTCAAAGACTAGGTCTATTCTTCACTGAGTTTTGTAGAAAAAAAAACAAAAACTATAAAAATGTTTATTGTCATTTTGACTTTTTCAGGAGGAAAAATGAGATCGTCCATATACGGATACAGAACACCGGGGATTATTTTGACCTCTACGGCGGTGAACAGTTCTCCAGTTTGCCTCAGTTGATAGAATACTACACCATAGGAGAAGGAAAAAACCAACTTGTGGAAAGAAATGGGAATACAATTAGCATGAAATATCCAGTACTCGCACCTATGCATCGCCAGGAGAGGTGGGAATGTCAACTGACCCGTTATTAATTTGATAAAAATAATAATTAAATAAATAATTATATAAATAAGAATAATAACCATTTTTGTTATTAATATTTATATAATAACACGTTTTGAAAGATTTTAACCAGCGATTGTCGCGAAAATTCTTTTTATATAATAGTTTATAGTCTTCTAATCGTGGATTTTTACGAGGTGTTTTAAGACTCAAATAAGAGAAAGAAATCGAACCCTAATTTAAAAGTTCAAGTTTGATTTGGTTCGGTGGTGGTTACAGTTTGGGTTTGGTTCGATAGTTTTTAAAGTTTGGTTCGATTTTGTTTGCCAACGGACTAGGTTCAAAACAGTATGTAGGCAAAATTACACCAGACAAATTTCTACCGTGGATCATAATTTGACTCTTTTTTCTCTTTCCCTCACCCTTTATCCAGGCTTGGTACTGGCTCGCAAAATCGAGGCGAAGTTTGCGATAATAAGCTGATGTTTAAGTGAATTTGTAGATGGTTCCATGCCAACATGACCAGTGTTGCGGCCGAGGAGAAGTTGAGAAATTCAAACAAAGAAGGAACATTCTTGGTCAGAGAAAGTTCGTCTAAAACTGGCGATTTCGTCTTGTCGTGTCTTACGAAAGAATATGAAGTTGTTCATGTTATCATAAAGAAAGAGGTCCGTATTTTATTATCATTTTATATGTCCAATTAAAATATTTCTATTTATTTTAAACTTTAATAATACTAATTTTAACCAGCTAAAGAATGGCGTAAAATTATGTATAAGTTGGCTTGAATCCTCACGCATATGTTTAAAACCCGATTGTAACCTAACATTGCAATAAAAATATACACGGGCCGATCAATTTTATGAACCACTTTTATAATTATTTTTTTTATAGTTTATTTGATAATACGCATTTCGATTTTTCAGAAAGGAAGATACGTCATTGGTGACGGAGAAGCTTTTAGGAGCTTGAGGCAACTCATAGATTATTACAGATCAAACCCTCTCACGGTCAAACAGGGTTCAGGAAACAAATTGTCTTTCAATCTTCAGAAGGTTGATTTTGCATATCATTATGAATAAACCGGATACAATTAAATATTCAGAGTATATAAATGAAAATGAAGCGGATTCAGCACATCCGTTAAAAGTGCGCCGAATTCAATTACGTATTCAGATTAAGCTTTTAAATAATCTAGCTCATTTATTCCCCACTTATTTAGAAACTAATCTTAAACGCAAATCTAAAACGTTGAAAAATTGGTTGAAAATTATTTTCAAATTTACGTGAAAATAAAAAATGATTTATTAATTTTTAAAAATGAAGAAAGCTAGTACAAATATTATACAATTCGTGGCCCATAAGAGACCGCTTTGAATTTGCAGTGCTGCTGAAAACTATTTTTAGAAACTTCAAGGAAGATGATGAGAAATTTGAAGAAATTTAAAACAGCACAAATTAACTAAACCACCTCGGATTGAATGGTTGTTTAATTTTAACTGCTGGAAAACCCCTTAAGTTCATTATTATCAAATTTACTAAACGAGTACAAACTTCTCTATTTAAACGATAAGAAACTCAAAATTAAAATTTTAAAATATTAATTTTAACATTGTGCTGCTTTATAACGACATTTTCGATCAAAATCTAGTAGAAAACCCTTTGAGGGTTCTTAAATTTGGAGAAAAGTTAACACCAGCCCCAGCCACTGAATTACATTTTTATTGTTGTCAAGACAAACAAAGTGCAGTGCACATAATCAATTAATTTTATGCCTATTTTGAAAATTGAATTCTACTTATAATTTGATTTGTAATAAGTATTAATAAACATCCATGTTTACTTTCAAAGTTGAATTTGACTTATGATTTTATTTGTAATGAGTACTAATAAAGATTTGATGGCTCGATCGATGACATTGAAATTCAAACTTTAGTCGCTCAACGAGGGAGGCGTTCATGTAGCGAAACTGGATTTGAGAATTGCTGAACTCGAAAAAGAGTTCCAAGAAAAGATCAAACCACGTAACGGTTTCTGGGAAGAATTTGAGGTAAAAGAAAAGAAGAAGTTAGCTTTAAAATTGTTTAAATTATTAAATTGTGAAAATTTAAACAATTCCAGAATCTCAGGCAATCCGACGGCAAAGATGCTGCTTACACAGGTTTACAGGTAGCTGGTGCACTACCCGAGAATAAAAAGAAGAATCGCTACAGAAACATTTTACCCTGTAATTTATTTAAATATTCATATTTAAATATAATGTATATCAATAAATATTTATGTATATTTATAATTAAAAAAATTATATTCAATTTTGTTTCAATAAATTTTATAGGTTTATATTATTAGGTACACATAAATATTATTTTTACAAGTAATAATAACTTTCCAGATGATGATACAAGAGTCAAACTGAAAAACGTCGATCCAAAAGTTCCCGGTTCTGATTACATAAACGCTAACTATGTAACGGTCGGTCTTCAAGATGCAGTAATTTATTTATTTTGTAATTAGGTAAACTACTTTGGAAATTTGACCTGGAAATTTGACCTTACTTTATTTGGTATTTGTTCATTTTATTTATTTTTAGACTTCAAAATTTTGAAGATCATTTTTAGGTTAACAAGATTATTTTTAAGTAAACCAACTTTTGATCTTTACTGGTTTTTTACATTTTCAAAAGTTAATGTTTTTCAAGCAAAGTAATTAAGTTTGCTTTTCGTTTAAAGTGTCAACAATAACCAAAAAATTTGTTACAGACTTTTAATCAATTAATTTTAACCTATGTTACAATTAATCACATATATATATAATTAACTACATTTATGCAATTTTCTTTTCAGGCCAAATTACTGCTTCCCCATATCAAGAAGTCTTACATTGCCACACAGGGCTGCGTCAAAGCAACGGTGTCAGATTTTTGGAACATGGTTTGGCAGGAGAAGATCTACATTATAGTTATGATAACGGAACTTGTAGAAAATCAAAAGGTGCTAATGAAAGATTAGAAATGCATTAAATTCACACTCGAGCAAATTATCTGTCATGTTCAAAAATTTGTATATTGAAGTATTATAAAGTACAGTTATTATTGAAATATAATACAAATTATACATAGAAGTAAACTAATAGTTGACGTATGTTGCGTTATCAACTGTTTAATAATAATAATAATAATAATAATAATTATTATGTATAAGCTAGTGATAACCCGTCAAAATTGACGGAAATTAATTAATTAATGACAACAGAAATGCCACCCAACAAAATTGCGTGAATTTCCAACATACATACATACATACATACATACATACATACATACATACATACATACATACATACATACATACATACATACATACATACATACATACATACATACATACATACATACATACATACATACATACATACATACATACATACATACATACATACATACATACATACATACATACATACATACATACATACATACATACATACATACATACATACATACATACATACATACATACATACATACATACATACATTAAATATGTAGAATAAATGCCATCAATACTGGCCTGACTTAAAAGAAGACCTGGTACTGCCGATGTTCCAAGGAGCGATTGCTGTTCATCTTAAGAGCGAAGAAGGTAGAAATGATAATGAGTACAGCATCAGAACGTTCGACATCACTCACAACAACGTTGGTATTTTATTTCATTTAAAAAAATTAATTGTTATAAAGAAAATAGGTTTGTAATGTTGATTTAAGTGAGTTCAAATTAAACTTTGCTTAGGAAACGCGTACAGTTTTCCAATACCAGCACCATAAATGGCCGGACAAGTGCACACCGACTGATGTTTCTAGAAGCATAGATTTCGTACTTGATATCAGCAAGAAGGCCAAAGAAATATCTCTGCCTGAAAGTGCATATTGGTTGGTCCATTGTAGGTAAATAACACATTTTGTTGAGTTTTTAATATTTCTTATGGAAATTGAATTGTGACTTGAAGATGTTGAGGTTTTCTGAGACTTGATGCTTTTTAACGTTTAAACTCAGTCATTATATGTCAATATTTACTAATTGGGGGTTTTTTTCATAGAAAAAGTACTTATAAAAACTTACTTTTGTTTAATTAGTTGAAATGGTGAGGTGACTTAATTTAAAACTTGCAGCACCCGCCCAGAGCATCTTCGCATCTGGAACTGAATAAAATATAATTGACTTAAAAGCAATTTTTAGTATAATTTAATTTAAATTTAATTTTTTATAAACTAAAATTTTTATGCTATTCAAAGTTCATAAAAATGGCATTGTGGGCATGAATAACAACTCTATTATCGCTAAAACTTACGACGTATCTTGGTGCAATTTTTTCTCTTTTTTTCTCTTTTTTCGTTTCTCTCTCTCTCTCTCTCTCTTCTTTTTTTTCTTTCTCTCTATATCTTTTTTTCTTTCGGTCTTTTTTCTGCTTTTTTCTGTCTTTTTCTGTCTTCTTTTGTTTTTTTTATCTTTCGTTCTTTTTTTCTGTTTTTTCTCTTTCACTCTTTTTCTTTTCTTTTTTCTGTCTTTTTCTCTTTCTTTCTCTTTTGTTATTTCTTTTTTAGTTATCTCTTTTTTTTGTTATCTCTCTTTTTTTTGTTATCTCTCTTTTTTTTGTTATCTCTCTTTTTTTTTATTTCTCTTTTTTGTTTTTATTGTTATCTCTTCTTTTGTTTTTTTGTTATCTCTCTTTTGCCTTTTTTGTTATCTCTGTTTTTTGTTTTTTAGTTATCTTTCTTTTTTGTCTTTCCTACTTCACATCCCCCTCTCCCTTTCTCTCTCTCTCTCTCTCTCTCTCTCTCTCTCTCTCTCTCTCTCTCTCTCTCTCTCTCTCTCTATTAAGTGTGTGACGTCATCAATAAACGTCCCCTAGGAAGAAAATCGCATGTGAATTTATGCGCACATGTGTTTCAACAGTGGCGAAGATAAGAAAATTAATAGGTACAAAGTTGCTCATTTTTATGCATAAAATGGTTTTTTTAAACTCCTTATATTAACTTCATTGCCTGTCTAGTTTGCTTGTTTGCTTGCTTGAATGTTTGCAAACTCTGAAAGTGAAAATTAAATAACTTGATGCCATACAATCGAACTAAGATTTGAAATATAGGCTCGCTCCTCATGACAGGGCATTTAATTAATGTTTTAAAATTTTCTAAACAACAAATATTTTGTAATTAAAAATAATAATTCTTTATGTTTTAAAACAAATAAAAATATTATATAGATATTTAAATATATAAATTCAAAAAAAATTCGTTTTAAAAAAAAGTTGCAAGATAAAAAAAAAACCCGGCAAATCCTGAAATATAAGGAATTTCTACAAACATATCGTTTTTTAAGGCATTTTTTGCTAAGAAAATACTGCTTTGAAATGTCACAGAAGAAGTTGGGGTTTTTGACTGGGTTCGGAGCCAATCGGCTGAAAGCTGAGCTAGTAAAACCACAATTGTAAAGGGATTTTTTAAAAACTACATTTATTGCGGTAGTACTATTTGTATAATTGAACAAAAAAAATACATCATGAGTTAATAAATTTAAGTTAAACTTTGAACTTCACCTTTGTTTGCACAAGATGTTTTTTCCGAAAGTGGCAATACTTTGATATCTATGTGCTAGGTTAGCTGAGTTGATAGAGCGTTAGCCTTGCATGTGAAAACTTCAGGGTTCGACTCCCACTCACTGCCTAGTAGCGCATGTCAACGGAAAACTTAGCGGGTAAAATCGTTCTCTCCGTGGGGCATGTAAAAGAACAGCGCCTTTGAACAACTCGGAAAAGGCACTCTAAAAATTATCAAACATTTACATTTATGGAGATGGATATGTCTGATCTGGTTTAATGGGTTGGCTTAGTTTGATATGTTGGATGGGCCTAGTTTGGTATTCTGGGTATGCCTGATTTGGATAAATTTGGTTTTGTCAATTGGATTGAAACGGTTAGCTATAAAAACTTATTATTGAATATTAAAAACTGTTGTAGTGCAGGAATTGGAAGAACAGGCTGCTTCATTCTCATAGATTTAATCATCAGTGACATCAAAGTAAGAGGTAAACTTCAATCATTTAAATGTTTATAAATAGTTAGTAATTCATATTTTATTAATAATAAAAAAATACTTCAAAGGAATTGAAGCGACAATAGATATTTCGAAACTTCTTTTGAACATCAGAGGACAGAGAGATGGTCTCGTACAAACTGACAAACAGTATACGTTCGTGTACAAGGCGGTTCAGTTCTACGTTAACAAATATCTCAAGGTATGTTTCAGTCAGTGAGCGAGTAAATATTAAAAACTGGTTGGTGACGATCAGCTTAGTGCGAGTACATTAGCAGGAGTATATGAATGTTGATAGAGGTGTGTGTGTCGATGAGTGTGAGTAGACTAGTGTGGGTAGACTAGTTTGGGTAGATACTAGTCCGGGTGGACGAGTGTGGGTAGACTAGTGTGGGTAAGCTGCTTTAGTCCGGGCGTATGAGTGCGAGTGGATAAGTAAGTGAATATGTAGCTGTTATTCGTTGGAAAATTTCGTGATCACAATTTGTTCTCAGTTTCTCAATCTGGCATGTTTCCAGCTCCAGTCATAGTTTTTATATGAGCAGAAAATTTTATTACATTAATTGAAGTCACCACTGCAGTTATTTTTTACACAAAATACCATTGATTAATTAATTATATAATTTAATTCACTAGATTTGCAATCATTTAAGCTTTCCTCGATTGAAAATTGATGATATTATAAATAATTCAATTGCAAAGTAATCAAATCTTTTAGAAAATATTTATTTAAAAACACATCCACAATTTAATTAAATTCGACTTTTCTTAACATGGAGTGAACCTGCAGGCCTTTAAGCCATAATAATGAAAATTTATAAAAACTCAGTTCAGTTTGTTTGTTTTTCTAAATTTTCAATCTACGTTAAGATAATCTGCATCATATTTTCATATGTTTTTATTTGTATAAGCAATTTTTTTAATTGAAATGGCATTGTGATTGGTTCGAAGAACCTCAAGAAATGTTGAAATTATGCACAGTCTTTGGATTCATGGACATGCGTAATAATTACTTAAGTCGGTTGTTCATATTCATGAAAGAAGTTGGCGTTCATATCAGCTTCCATGTCCTCCTGCAACAGAAATCTTTGAATAAACCGTCTGTTCACTAATCCATATATCCATTCTTCCAACCACCCATCCATCCATCCATCGATCCATCCATCCATTGATCCATCCATCCATCCATCCATCCATCCATCCATCCATCCATCCATCCATCCATCCATCCATCCATCCATCCATCCATCCATCCATCCATCCATCCATCCATCCATCCATCCATCCATCCATCCATCCATCCATCCATCCATCCATCCATCCATCCATCCGTCCGTCCGTCCGTCCGTCCGTCCGTCCGTCCGTCCGTCCGTCCGTCCGTCCGTCCGTCCATTTAATTAATTCACACACACATATATATATTGAATTATTTGCTTGATTAAATATCCATATTTTAATTCTCAATCATTCACTCCTTGATGAGCATCTCTAATCAGCATTTAACTATTTATTATACTATCAGGGCACAGCAGTGTACAGCACACCATCGAGGCCACCAGTAGATACGTAAGTTCATAAATAATTACAAACGTTGTCAGCCTTGTATCAGAAAAAATTAATCATTTTACGTTAAATTTTCATTTCAGCGGTGCTCTCATTTACGAAAACGTTTAAAAATTAAATCATTAAATCAATCAACAAAAATCGACAAAGAAAATCCAAGAAGTTTTCATTTTCTTATTTATCACTCGTTTGCTTCATTTTTGTTCGTTTTTTAGAACCGTTTTTCGTTTTTTTAGCTGTTTCTATTTTTGTGATGTCTTGAATTTGCAGTCGCCCTACTGGGTAGGGGTAGAATATTTAATATGGGTAAGATCTAATACAAATCTATCTTCATAGACCTTTATTGTTTCTATTTCAATTTAGTTCTATTAGACAATTTTGAATTCATCTGTTTAGTTTTTTTTTCTTGTGCGAAAATTTGATCAAAAACAAAAAACTTAATTTTTTAAAATAAATAACAATCCACACAACTTCGAACGTTTAAAAATAATAAAAAAATTTAAATAAATAATTTTTATTGGAAAAGATCGTGTTTAAGATATGTCCACATGAGAGATACAGCGCATATCTTCAGAGGCTCTCCAATCAGCACGTGGACTAAACAGCACAAGAGGAGACTGCTCGCCCAGATCGTAGCCGATTCCTTGTATATGTAACCGTCGCCGCAAGCAATCACAGCGCAGTTGAGAATTAAAATGAAAAAAAGAGTTACAAACATTGAGATTATTTGAGTCATGTTACGGGTGGACCAGCCCAGGTTGTCCGTGAAGTTATCGTTCCCGCTGAAATCTGCATCGACGGGGCCGTGGACTGGTGGTGGTGATGGGCTGGCGGACTGGTTGAGGTGGGCATAAGCGGAATACGTTTTGAACTCCTGATGTTCCTTCTGGTCCATGGAGTGACCTACTTGATTTGCTGCTGGTTGATCATTTGGGGTCGATTGATCGTTTGCGGTTGATTGAAGACTTGAGATATGTTGATTATTCGCGATTGATTGAAGATTTGCGGTCGCCTGAACATCTGGTTGGAAATTTGAAAAGAGTCGTTTGACAGGCGCACCTGGGTGTTGGTATAACGTGGAAAATGGAATGAACGCTGGCGAGCTTGTAGAAGTTGAGGGTGACTCCTGTTTTTGAAAAGTTGTTAGCTGTTCAGGAGTTCTGAGTTGAGATATTGATGTAGATTTGTTGCTGTTGCACATGTTGGAGTCCTTGTCGCTGCTGGTATTGCTGAATGTATCTATGAAGCACTGTGAGAATTTGCTTATTTCTGCAAGTAGGAAACAAATTTTATGATAATAGCGGTGATGATGATGATTATGTTGATGATGATGATGATGATGATGATGATGATGATGATGATGATGATGATGATGGTGGTGGTGGTGGTGGTGGTGGTGGCGATGATGATGATGATGATGATGATGATGATGATGATTAGAGACTGATTTAGGATTTCCCAATAGAGCAATGATCCAATCAAATTAAAAAAATAGAACTAATATTAAAATTTAAATCAAATTTAAATCGCATTAGAATTAACTAAAGGAAAAACGCTACATTAGACAAAGTTTGGATAAAAGTGAGTATAGATAAAATTAAAACAAAACAGCGTTTCAGCACATAAAAAAATTTTTATGACCTGGTGTGGGGGTGGGTGCAAACCCTGAACTCAATCTACCTCTTTTAAATCCATTGCTGATGATGATGATGATGATGATGATGATGATGACGACGATGATGATGATGATGATGTTTATGTCAGTGATGGCGATGACGAGGGGGTGCTTAAACGATAAACAGTCATCTCGCCGCCACACACACATAATTCACTGCACTTGGATTTATTTCCTCAATACCACAGCGGGATGCGACGGCCAGAAATCAAATCAGCCGACAAAATGACTGGGACCGCGGTGGCCGCACAACACTCAGAATCGGTAAGGCTCAGCTCATTTTTCATGTCTCAACTCTCCACGATGGAATTGCATTGCATAGGCTCGTCGTTCCGAATGAACGATTAAGACGAAAATGATTTGAAATATTTGAAAAACAAATACTGTAACGGTTAGTTTAACATATAAAAAAAAAAAAATTTATTTATTGAATTGAACCTTCAGCGACTTGATTGACGTCCATATTAGCAAACATGTTCTTATGGAACTCCGAATGTTCCAACACGTGCAAGCTATGATCACATCCGGAGCTGTGAAGCTCTGTCGCTTCCAACTGTTTTAGTCGCCGTTGAAAAGTTTTTGTTATCTCTTCCTTTGTCATTTCACTCCAACTTTTGATGACTTTTTGAAGGTTTCGGTAAGATGTCGTCGTGAGCTTGTGCGACAGGGATTCGACTTCCTTGTCGAATCGATTTAGAATTTCATCTTTTCCTGACTTTTCCACAAAAGCGCTTCTCTCTTCAACCAGTGCTTTTCCAATTTCTTCAATCATTTGATGATTACAAACGAGTGCACATGTTCCTGCGTGGGCATTCTCTTCGCAGTGAAGCAGGTGTTCAGTGAACTGCCAGCGTAGGAGGTAATCGAGTCTCGGAATCGAAGATGTTCCCAATGAACGTTTCAATATTAATTTTAAGATTTCACAGTCGCGTGATTTGCAGAAGTTTTTTTCAATTATTTCTTCTTTTTGTTCCGCGGAGTTGAAGTGACTTATTAAATTCGTCAGAATTCTAATTAATCTGTTCTTCACGTAGGCTGCGTATTCGGCGCACGTTTCGCACGACATTGAAGTCTCAAGGTCACTACTGGGGTGTTGAAACGTGTCATCAATATACTCAAGGTCATCTATCAGTTCTTGTTCTCTTGTAAAAGTTCTCGAAAATATCAGCTGAGACCATCGCTTCGGCAGGTGAGCAGCAGGTGATTGCTGCCCAGGTGAGAAACGGAACGATTTGAAGCACATCAGCTGTGCACAGGCGAGAGTACTGAATGTGTAACTCAAAGACATTGTTAAATGCAATTCATCTGTACAAAGCTGACTTAGAATTTTTACGACAGAATCAAAAAAAGCCACAACCTTTTCAACAAAGCTATCATCATCATCATCATCTTCAAAACAAAAATTCTTTTTCTTTGCAATACTTCTCGACAAAGCAGAGAAAACAATAAAAAATTTCTCGCAAACATGATCGCAGATTTTTTCAACGCGTGAAATTATTTGTGACGAAACGTCGCGAGAATTGAAAACCGAGCGAACGAGTTGTGCGCCGATGTGTTTAATTGACATGTGCGATAAGATGTCGTCCAGCATTGCGTCTTCATTTGACACGAAAAACTTGGCGAAAAAATTTGTCATGTTTTCTCTATGAAACACGCTTTGCTCTTTTTCGCCGCTGATTTTAAAAATCTCTAAAAATTTATCAAAACATTCCCCGCCTGGATTGCATGAAAGTTCGCTACAAGATGGTGGTGAACGCCTGCTGTTGAAAGAAAGAAAAAAGGCTTGCGTGAGTTTATCACATGCGATTGTGTTCAGTTTGTTCGTGAAGTTTTTTATTTGTGATGAAATTAATTTCTTTATGGAAAACAAAAAATGTTTCCTCAACGGACCTTTTCCATCATTCTGAATATTTTCTTCCACTTCTGACAGTACTCGTGTCTTGTTGATAAAAAAACTGGCATCGAGAGATGAACTCGAGAAAATTTCTTCAAGAAGGAAAACTTTCAAAGCATCTTTTTGAATTTTTGCTTTTTTTTTCGTTTTTTCTTCGTCGATACAAAAATTTTCTAAACTGTCAACATCAGCAAATGATGCGAACCTTTTGAGAGCGTTCAGAATGAATTCTTTAAAATTTGTTCTGGAAGCGTCGAAAGATGAAGGCCCCATGATAATCTGATCCTCTGAAGGTGAAGGTCCCCTGATAATCTGATCCTCTGAAGGTGAAGGTCCCATGATAATCTGATCCTCGGAAGGTTTTAAATTCAACCACGTGTTTTTCAATTCATTATTAAAAGCTTTTTTGTTTCTAAAAATAAGTTTTTCTGCAAAAGATGATTCAGAAAAGAAATTTAAAAACCGCCGACAGGGATGCGCACTTGAATCATTTCTCAAAAAACAGTTTCTGAAGTTTCTTAATCTTTCGGCGACCTCCTTGCCACTCAAATCATCAAAAACTGTTTTATATTCAAAAACGTTTCTAAATTTATTCTCCAATTCGACTAATTTATTCCCGCTTGTCCACGAACCGCCGTTCTCTACTAAAACGTTCGAAGCGTGTTTTCTTCTCCCATCGCCTGATTGTCGTACAGAAGAGGACATGCGTGACAGCATCTTTTCCTCCTCCTTCTTCAACAGCACACTGGAAACTAATCCATTTAAATTCGAAATACAATCGGGAATTAAATTTAGGCATTTTCTTCCATTCTCATTGAATTTATGTTTCGTCGAATTTCTCGAATTCGATAAAATAATAAGTCTGATGAGATGCTTTGATTTGTTTGCAATATTTGACTTCAATTTGACAGCTTTGAAAGTGCCAACTTTTTTCTCAAACACGTGATATAGCAATGTCGTCATCTTTTTTTTCATTTCAGCTTTTTTAAAGAATTTTTTGCGCGTACATTTGTTTGAATTATTAAAGTATTTTGTGAATAATCGAAAATTAAAAATAAACATCTCCATCCAATTCAAATATTTTCTTTTAAATTGATTTTTCGTCTTCACGCCACGACCACCACATTTTCCTTGTTCAAGTACACTCAAGCAATCTGTACGCTTTTTCCAGGAAAGTGTTTGAAAGCTGTTGGTGGTTATGCTTTTGTTGTTGTTGATGTTGATGTGGTTGTTTTTGTGATTTTTTATGTGGTTGTTTATGTGCATGTTTATGTGGTTGTTTATGTGGTTGTTTATGTGCTTGTTGATGTGGTTGTTTATGTGGTTGTTGATGTGGTTGTTTATGTGGTTATTAGGTTTATCAGCGCTGTTATTCTTGTCGTTATATACAATAGTTTTTAAAATGTTGTTATTGTTGACGTTTTTAATGTCTTTCAACACTTTAATGCCGCTGATGCTGTTATTGTTGGTGACATTGTTGGCCAGCATCCAATTTCTAAGCTCATCGCAGTTGACATCATCAGATCCCAGTTCACTTCCTGCGAGAACACCAGCACCACATGGAGCTGACTCATTCTCATCAAAGTAAGAAGTTAACTCCGAGACGGGTGACTTCTCATCCAATCGGTTGCAGTGATTCCCGACTGAATCCTCGTTCGGGAAAGGAGCGTTGTTAGAGAATTGATATTCAGTTTCGTTGGTAGAATCGTGCTTGTAGGAGATGAAAGAGAAGTTGCTTAGAAAATTCATAGAAGAAAGAGCGTACGATCTTGATATTATCTGGAAGAAGGCCGTAAGCGTTGTCGACAGGAAAACTATGGCAAACATGGCGACGATGTGACTGGCCGAAAATAGAACTGTACTGTCCTGGTCGATTCTGACGAAGAAGAGAAGAAGAAGCATGAAGAAAGAAACGAGAAGATAACAAAATGTGACGCTGACCACCGAGTCGAGCGGTCTGTCCAGGTGTCGTGTTGTGAAGCGGCACGTCCACAGGTAGATTTCCTTCCATGTAGATAACAAGTTGTGTCTGAACAGGCTGTGGTAATATTTTTTCAATTTCATTTAATAAATCTTAGACCGAAAACTGTACTAATTATTGATTTTATTAAATCTTTTTTAATGAAATAATAGAAGAAATTGCTCATAGAAAGCGACATAAAATAAAAAGTTCGTTTCATTTGTACCTGAATGGTTTTGTGTATTTTCCCGCCATAAAAGCTTGTGAGACGGCTGTGAAGTTGTTGTTGACCGGATAGTAGTGGAAGGAATGATCGCTTAAATCATGTACTGTAACGTACTTCAAGTACCTAATAAATCATGTACATTTACGTACTTCAAGTACCTAAATAATTACAGACAGTTTCGTACTCAAGTGCGGTGAAATAAGAAACAGATAGAAACTTGCAAAACAATTTTGTTTAACAAGAAAAACTTGTTAATTTTAATCTGAAATCAATTGAAAATGCGGTAATTAAAATTTTCATTTTTATTAAGTTTTTAAATAAAATATATGAAATTACGTTTTTTCAAACAATTATTTTTTAGACTATATTTATTTTCCAGTAATTATTTATTATTATTTTTTTAAAATTTGTATTATATTATTTTTATGGGCAATTAAAAAGCAGAAATGAAAATAATACAAACCATTTTTCGTCGGTTTGACGTGGCGAGAAATTAATGGAAACTTGCTGCAAACTTTCCAGTTCAGCTAAAATCAAAACTTGCAAAATTATTTGTTGAACATTTTAATATTATTATTAAAAACGACAATTTGTATAGCGCCGTGTGCAGCAGAAGCCGCTTAATGGGCGTTTAATATGTATACATATTTTTATTTATTTCTTAATTAAATTATTTATTTTTAATTATTTATTTATTCATTTAGTTATTTATTTAATTATTTGTTGGTTTATACATTGTTTTTTATTTATTTATTTATGTATCTATTTATTTATTTGTTTATTTGTTTATTTGTTTATTTATTTATGTATTTATGTATTTATTTATTTATGTATTTATGTATTTATGTATTTATTTATTTATTTATTTATTTATTTATTTATTTATTTATTTATTTATTTATTTATTTATTTATTTATTTATTTATTTATTTATTTATTTATTTATTTATTTATTTATTTATTTATTTATTTATTTATTTATTTATTTATTTATTTATTTATTTATTTATTTATTTATTTATTTATTTATTTATTTATTTATTTATTTATTTATTTATTTATTTATTTATTTATTTATTTATTTATTTATTTATTTATTTATTTATTTATTTATTTATTTATTTATTTATTTATTTATTTATTTATTTATTTATTTATTTATTTATTTATTTATTTTAAATTAATTTTTATTCCTAAAAAGCCAAATGAAATTATCAAAAGTTAACGTTCCGCAAAACTGCATGTGAAGATGTGAAACAAACAACAAAGCCAAATTTCCACTCCATTTCATTTTGTGAGCTGTTTTGCAAACGAGCTACCTTTATGACCCCGTTCGTTCAAGTTCATTATTGACCTTTTGTGTCGCGGTTCGTTATTGACCCTTTGTGTTCATTGACAAGTTTGTTTTCAGGTCCAAATAGACTTCGTATTTTTGCTTAATACTGACTTTGTTTATTGTCCATTATTAATTAAATAATGCTTCTTAAACTTAAAATGAGTCATTTATTAATTAAATAGTTGTTATAAAACTTTTTAATATATTTGAAAGTTATGGAAGATTATTTTGTGTTAATTGACAAAAGTTCAAAGGTTATGTCAAAGTAAAAATTTTAATTAGAAAAAAAATTTTCAAATTAATTATTTATTATCTATCAACAAGATAAGTATTGAAGTTCAGTCATTGTGAAAAAGTAAGTTTTTGGTTGTTGGGACAATTTTTTATATAAATTAAATTAAAATCAAATTAAAGTTAATAATTTCAGTTTTAATTTTGTAAATTTTTATCTAATTAATTTTTTTCAAATATTGAAAACAACCAAACATCAAAGTTTAAAAATGTTTAAATAAACATTTCTTTGAATTGAAAATTTTAAAAAAACATAGCGAAACGTATTTTCAAAGATCACAATAAATCTGAGATTACCTTGGGAACAGATGTAGAAGAAATCGTGTGAACCTCTGGAAAACAAATTGTTCCACACAGTGCCCGGAGAAGCTGAGACTTTGTAGATGGATGACATCGACTGGTTGCCATGCAAGCTGAACCTTATTGTTCCGTATTCGTAGCTTCCTGTCAATAACGATAATAAAATTAATTTAATTAAATAGTTTATATCAATTCAAGTTCATTTTTATAGAATATGTTTTTATTGTAGTTTTGTCAAGTTGTTTAATATTTCGTTTTTTTAACTAACTTTAAAAAAATAAAAAATTTTTATCAGCAGATAATATACAAAAATATATATTCGAATTGTTAATTTAATTTTGCGAGATTTTTACTTCACAACCTTGATCCACTCTCCCTTTTTCACACCCAACCCCCACTTTCATCTTTGTCATTTTCAACTGCTTTAATCACTTTTTTCTCATAAAATAATAAAAATCAAAATAATAATCACATTAATAAGTCTTTATTAAGCATGTCCATTTGTTATAAAATAATAAAAATCAAAATAAAAATCACATTAATAAGTTTTTATTAAGCATCTACATTTGTCATAAAATAATAAAAATCAAAATAATAATCACAAAATAAGTCTTTATTAAGCATATGAATCCTCTTGAGAGCACATGAATGAAGATCGGCGTGAATAAATAAAGAGATGGCGTCTTTAATTTATTCACCGGCAATTTCAATGGTTGAAATCTCCGCTGATTTACTGAAACAGATTCTTCTTAAGTTTTATATCTTTTGAATGTACACACACACATATATATCTATATATATATATATATATATATATATATATATATATATATATATATATATATATATATATATATATATATATATATATATATGTCTCAACTTCAGACTCGAACCCACGACTGTCGGATCGGCAACACCGCCTCGCATCATGCCAACTACCTTACCATCTGCGCCACTTCCACCGCCAAAAAACAGTGGTTGTTAAGCGCTTTTGTTGGGGTATGTTGAACACAACACTCGACTATGAATGGGTACGAATCAATGCTCGATAGTATATAAGTTGTACGGCTTACAATCCGTCACTATCTAATTTAATAGCTATCGAAGATATATATGTTTTATGATATATAATCCGACAGTCGTGGGTTCGAGTCTGAAGTTGAGACATTTATATTTGCGTTATTTCGTGGTGGATTGTAAGCCATCCAAGTTTCTGATATATGTGGCTCGTAAAAACATATCAACGCTATGTTTCCTTATAATATATATATATATATATATATATATATATATATATATATATATATATATATATATATATATATATATATATATATATATATATATATATATATATATAGCTTGAAAGTGAAAAAGAAAAAAAGAAAAGAGAAGAAGAGAAAGAAGGAAATGGAGAAGAAGAGATAATGACGTAAAGAAAAGGATGGAAAGAAAAGAAGAAAGAAATAGAAAAGGAGTGCAGGCGTATGTGTAAATTCAAATTTATAGATTTCGGTTCTCGCCCTGTTATTTTTATTTAATTTCAAAACAAGAAATTATGACCAGTTACAAAAATAGTTGTAGTCGCACAAATCCAAAGATAATACTTGCTCATTTGTTTATATTAATAATTTAATGATTAGGTATTTGTTTATATCATGCGTGTTTTTTGCAAAATCAACCCTAAAGACTAAGTCATTTGACCAAGAATGTTTAACGATGTATTGTGCATAGTTTGATTTTATCAACCAGGTATATCAAGTTGGTTATATCAAATTGTAAAGGTTGTAAAATTCACGATACATTTTAATCAGTAAGGATCTCACAGTGGCTATTACAGAACGCCTTGAAAAATTAGTCAACACACGTGAGTTGTCGATAGGGCGTGAGGGAGGGGGAGAGAAAAAAAGGTATGCAGCTTTGCGATGGCAGATAGGGACAGCCAGCCCACTCTACAGAACGTTCATTATAGAAAAATAATTACGGATCGATGAGCGCGACCCGATGAACGTTTAAGAACATCAATAATTTCTTTATTGATGGTTCTCTGCGAGACGACAGAAGCTGTTTTGTAGTCGACTGGTGACTTAACAGTCGTGTATTTATGGTGATTATGAGTAATAAAGAGGAAATAACAACATTATTTTTTTTAAAGTTGCATAAATAATGCACTAAGAAGGATAGAATAATTTTGACAAAGTGTGCGGGGTGCGGGGTGCGGGGTGCGGGGTGTGGGGGGCATCTGGTCAACATTCTGCTCACCACATACTTCATTTTATATCCAATCAATTCTACCAAAGTAGAAAAACTAATTCCAGCATGAAACTAATGGCAGAAACATGAAATAAATCATTTTCTTACATACAAACCTAAATATTTCCTCATTTTAGAACCGATTTCACGCATTTTAACTAAACACAATAACCCGTCCGTACAATCATCAAACAGTCAGATTCACGTCTTTATGGAGTCTTTTAGTTTTCAGTTAATTTTTATAAATGCTACTGTTTCGTCAAGCATCAACAGAGCCGCTATTTCACTATACATAAGATTTATTACAATGTACAATTACAATGTACAATTACAGTGTACAATTACAATGTACAATTACAATGTACAATTACAGAACCTCGCGTCAATGAATCATAGTGAGTTATCAATCACACCTTACACTGGCGAATTTCCATTTAAATTTTTTATCTTTTTTACATGTCCATTAATATGCTATTAACACGTTTTTTAAATCCATTATATTAACTTCACTGTGTTTGCTTGCTTGAGCCATACGTTGGGACCCTTTACCACCTAAAAAACCAATTTTCCGTTATCCAATGAAGTTGAAATTTTGTGGGTTTATTTGCAGCTGCGGACGTTACATTTGCTTAAATTTCAACAAATACCAATTTTATGTAAAGAAACGAACTTTAAATTTTTAGTTTATTTAAAGAACGCTACATTTAATTTTTAAATTAAAAAATTTCTAATAAAAAGTTTAGAAACCCATATTAAGTTTCTTAAATTTTCTATCTTCACATACTTCATATAATAAGTATTTAAAAGAATGTGGTCAATGTTTTCATATTTTATAGACTTGCTATTATCAACAAATATTTTGCAAAACATGCGAAATTATAAAAGGTTTAAAAAAACAAAGTTTTTTACGGTTTTCTTGTTAAATCCTTCATATTAACTTTGCCGTGTTTGCTTGCTTGCTTGCTTGAGTCATACGTTGGGACACTATGCCACTCAAAAAACCAACTTTTGTTGAAAAGAAAAACCGCGATTGTTGTGGTTGGCGGTTTGAAATGGCGCCGTTTAGCGATTAGGCGGGTATAAAAATTTATAACCGCTTAAGGTTCTACTCTCCGGAAGATCTGCTGAAAACTTCTAAGTAAAAAAAAAATTAAATAGTGCAGAATGTCCATTTTGACCATGTTTTTAAATGATGCACAAGCACAAAAAAGTTGCAAAATAAAAACTTGTATTGTTTTGATCAACTTTACATAAAAATAATGTTTATTTATAATGCTTTACTGGTTTTACTAACATTTTTGAGACAGGTTTCACAAGTTCAATTTTTATATTGGTAGTTTATTAAATTTTTTTAAACACTTCCAAGTTAAAAAATTTTAAATTTTTATTAGAGAATACTAATTTTCGAGATAAATTTTAAATGTAAAAAAAAACAAATTAAGAAATTATCTGAAACATTTTTTTTAAATATAAAATTCTGCTGTTAAATTGTAAGCAATTTCTCATAATTGAAAAATAGAATATAATTCTATATACGTGTGTTTTATATATAATTTTAAAAATTTATATTGTCTGTACTTTTTTCAATTTTATTACATGCTTCCAATTTTATTCTAAACCATATCTTCTTTAAGACAATGAAAAATCTTTCAGTGACTCGAGCACCGCATGCAAAAGTTTAACAATTCACTAATGACGTCATCAGTGCATTTAATGCATCGGAAGGAGTTGAAGAAAACTCGTATTAGCCAACATGATGCCTTCATCAATTTAAACGCGGACTAATAAACTCAGCCATTTCGAAGTTATTAAAAGTAATTTATTGTTTCAATAAACTCACGAGTTTCTTACTTTTTATTTCATCTTTTCACCTAACCTCTTGGCGAAGCAATAAAAGGTCAAGTTTTTCTCAACTTAAAATACAGACATGTAAAATCGCTGATTTTATGATCAGTTTCCCATTGATAGACGTTAAAGGATTTAGAACAATTATTATAGACATTATGATTATATTAGAAGGTATAAGTAGCATTAACCAAGCTTTATTTATTATCGTCCAATAAACTATAAAACCATTCTTCTGGACCTGTAATACGATTTGACGATATTACAAATATATATATTTATATATATATATATATATATATATATATATATATATATATATATATATATATATATATATATATATATATATATATATATATATATATATATATATATATATATATATCTGCATACACGTATAAACATACAAATCTCAACAAGATATTGAAAAAATTCAAAGAAAAAAAACATTCCTGTTGTTACATTCAACCAAGGACATTCAACCGGCGAAATGTTTTTTGAAATATATATTAACATTATTATTATTATATTAATTTATACATTGACAACTAGGTATGCATATATACATAACAAGTAAATTAAAAACGAATTTTTAAAACCAATGCTCTTATATGTAATTAAAACACAAATTTTGCAATCAATTTTTTCTTATATTACATTTAATTTATATTAAAGTCGAAATATCTTAATTATATCGAAATATCGAAATTAATTAAAATTAACTAAATTAACTGACTTATTGTAAAATTAATAATTGAATATTGCATTGTCTTCTATTTTGAGCATGTATGCAAAATTTGAAAAAAATCTATCATCAGGAAGTGACTCAAAAATTGATTGCAAGATTTGAAACAGACAGAGAAACAAACAGAGAGAGAAACAAACAGACAGAGAAACAAACAGACAGACAGAGAAACAGAGACGACGAGTTAATAAAAGCATTGGTAATAATAATAAAAATATCATCAAAAAGCATCGAATTTAAATATCTCAACTATTTTCATGAAAATTTCGTACACGCTTGAGAATCGCGGTCAGTGAGTGTGGTTCGTGTTAACTTGGTAAAATAGTCTGCCAGTCGGTTAGCGTTTTGTGGTCAAGAAAACCCTCAAGAAAACCCTCAAGAAAACCCTCAAGAAAACCCTCAAGAAAACCCTCAAAAAAACCCTCAAGAAAACCCTCAAGAAAACCCTCAAGAAAACCCTCAAGAAAACCCTCAAGAAAACCCTCAAGAAAACCCTCAAGAAACCCCTCGATAAAACCCTCAAGAAAATTAACTAAATTAATTGACTTATTGTAAAACTAATAATTGAATATTGCATTGTCTTCTATTTTGAGCATGTATGCAAAATTTGAAAAAAATCTATCATCAGGAAGTGACTCAAAAATTGATTGCAAGATTTGAAACAGACAGAGAAACAGACAGACCGAGAAACAGAGACGACGAGTTAATAAAAGCATTGGTAAAAATGATTGTTTGTCTTTTAAACAAATCCAACTTAAACGAAAAAACTCAAAGAAAAAAATAAATATGTGAGATTTTACAAAAAATGCTCTTTGTTTCAGATTGTATGACCAAAATAATTTATACCAGGCCAGCAGTGTTTAAGTACGAACATGAATGGTTATTGAGTAGCAGAATTCAAAAAAAAACTTAAAGCAAATTTTAACAAATCTGCTATTTGTTTTACGTTTTTTGCGCAAAAAACCCAGTGATGGAGCGTAGGTTGCAACCACTCAGGGTGGGCTGATCAAATGCCACTCCCCTCTTTTTAGAAAAATTAACGGGGAAGGAAAAAAATGCTGTAAAAAAAGAAAAAAAGAGATTCAAGGCAAAGAAAAAACACCGAAAAAATTCAAACAGAACCCGGGCTACTCCAGATAACCCAGCTAGTTATGACTATAAATTAACAGTGATACTCACTTTTATTTTGAGTCTGAATCATTAATGATACGTACTAACTTATCGAATATGAATCATTGTAAAATCTTGAAAAGCGGACAACCTCAGGGAAGAGCGAAAGTGTCCGCTTCTTGTGTCTGTCCGTTCTTTGGGGATAAGATACTTTATGGCAGATACGGATTTAAAAAATTCCGTTTCGGACAATAGTATCCGTTGCTCTTAGCAGCCGCTCTTGAGGGTATCGCTCTAGAGGACTTTACAGTACGCTTACATTCTGAATATTAATAACGTATGATAAATATTATATATAACATCTTGATCTTTTTGATATAATATATATATACATTATATACTTGATTCCAAATTTAATTAAGTTATTTTTTGATTTTCTAAATAATAATAATAATGACAAAAAACCTGCAATACATTTTCTATAATAAAAGCACATAACATCGTGGTCATTAACAGCAGCATTCACTATTATCCTTTCATTTACATCCCCATCGTCATCATCACTAACATCTTAGCCACTTGTATCACTATCACCAGTACCATTATCATCATGATCGCAATAACCCCCATCATTATCATCATCATCAGCAGCATAATCTTTCATCATCATCATCATCATCACTGTCACCATCATTATTATGGTAATAATCATTCTGCTTTCATTAATAGTTTACCATTATCATTCTCCTTTCATTATGAGCCCTTAAATATTGAAACAGTATTCAGTCAACAGCTTTTTAAAATCTCTGACATAAAAATGACAGGGCTGACATTTTAATGGCTTTCATGTTGAGTGGTTTTAAAGTTCTGAAACTTATGTTCTTTAGATGTTTTGAAGTTCAAAATAACATCTTGATCTTTTTGAGTTTACTTAAAGTTAAGGTTAAAGTTGATGCAAAATTCTTGTTCTGTCTTTCTGTCTAATCTGTCCAGTTTTTTTTTTAAATTTCTCTCTCTTTTTCTTTGTCTGTATTTTTTTTGTTTTTTCATTTTGTTTTAGAAAATTGAATAGAAAACATTTTATTTTTCAAAGATTATTCAAAATATTTTTTAGGTTTTGTAAAGTGAATAATAAATTTTAAAAAAGTTCTGTTATTTTTTTCACAATTTTTTCATTTTTTTTTAATTTGTAAATGTTTTTTAATTTTAAAAATTTTAATTAATCATATTTTATATTTTAATTAAAAAAAAAGTTTAATTATTTTTATTGTATATTTAATTTAAATTTTGTTCAATAAAACTGAAAAATTAAAAGAATGCATTCTCAATGAGGAAAATTATATATGTTAAATTTCGTACATACATACATACATACATACATACATACATACATACATACATACATACATACATACATACATACATACATACATACATACATACATACATACATACATACATACATACATACATACATACATACATACATACATACATACATACATACATACATACATACATACATACATACATACATACATACATACATACATACATACATACATACATACATACATACATACATACATACATACATACATACATACATACATACATACATACATACATACATACATACATACATACATACATACATACATACATACATACATACATACATACATACATACATACATACATACATACATACATACATACATACATACATACATACATACATACATACATACATACATACATACATACATACATACATACATACATACATACATACATACATACATACATACATACATACATACATACATACACACATACATACATACATACATACATACATACATACACAAACACATACATACATACATACATACATACATACATACATACATACATACATACATACATACATACATACATACATACATACATACATACATACATACATACAACATACATACACATACATACATGTAACAGACCTGATGTACATCCTGTCACGAATGACACCACATAGCCACTTTTTCCGGGATTCAATTTCATTTTGTCGAGAACGAACAGATGTTTCTAATTAAAGATTTTAATATTTTTAAATTAAAATTTATCTAAAGATTATATAATTCAAAACGCTGAATAAATAATCGAAATGTAAATAAGTATTCAAATTATACCTAGATTGCTTATTACATGTTTAATTTAACATCCTACAAACGAATTCTGTTTAGGTGCATTCATAGAGACCTTAATATCTCGTTTCCGTGATTTTAATTTTTCTTGTGTCAATGATCCAAACAAAAAGCTTCGTTTGCAGTATGTGTGAAAAAAATTTTATTTCGCCATTTTTATTTTATTTCCATTTCGGATTTTGTGATTGAATAAAAGCAGATTTTTGAAGTTTTAAGGTTAATTTTGAAAATTTAAAAAAAATTTAAGTTGCTCTAATTAAGTCACTCTATTTCATTTTTTTGTCCACAGAAATAATAATAATAAATTTCATTTTTCAAGATAGCCGAAAAAAATTTCTTTATCGATGCATATGAAAATAAAAGTAAATTTTAAAAAGTTTTCGTATATTATTATTTCAAATAGCTCATAGTTTTTCGCGCCAGATGGGTCAAACTGAAAAGACAGTAAATCAAAAAAAACAAAATTTTTCCCAGGCTTAAAAATGACGGATGGTATACTCAATTAAACATTATTTTGCTGCAATAAAGTGAATTTGTCGCTAAAATATACTTTTTTCAATGCCAGCTTAGAACGTGTTACTATATTAAAGTATCAAAGTTAGAAACTTATTTTTAAATCTCTTACATAAACTTCATAGCCAGTTTGGCGAACATGTCTTTCTTCTTGTGTAAAAATTTTAGAAAAAAAAATTTAAAAACTGTTTGTCACCCAATTAAGTTAAACCTTGAAATATAAATTAAAACGACATTGCATTTTATCAAATTTTAGAGATTTTCTAAACATTCTTTTTTTGTTTTTTAAATTGTTTTATTTGTGTTCTAAAAAAACAACATTTATATAATGTTACAAATTTGGAAAAAAAATTTAAATTTTGTTTTGATTTTTTAAACACGTCCCATATATTGACACAAATCAATTAATACAAATCTATCGAGTGACAAAACTGCCGGCCAATCTGCTCTAAACCTTTTCTTTCTTTTATTTTTATTCAACCACTTTCGCTGCTTACAAAAAAAAACTCAAACGTTATCTTCTAAACATTTGAGAAGTTCATAATTAAAATTTGAAATAAAAACATTTAATAGTCATTGTACGTTTATTTCAAACTGGAGATAATGGAATATCACTTTCAGATGACTTTGCTCCTTTGAAATTAAACTCCTGACCCTTGACCCAGCACAACCCATAATGTCATTGTGATGCTATAAACCAAATTTTGATGCTTTAAACCACTTGGTCAAATGATTAGCCAAAAATGTTTTTAAAATATTATAGCGACAGAATAATTTTTATACATTGCCACCTATTCCGTTTGAATTGCCATGAGTGTAAAATTAAAATAATCTTTCTTTACTTGTTAACGGTTTGTGCACTTGAAGTGTAAAAACATGTATATGCGGATGAGTATGTGTGCAGATAGACGCGTTTTTAAGTGAACAAGTGTATTTGTGAGCATGTGTGCAAATAAACACATGCGTGCAAATAAACGCATGTGCAGATGAACGCATGTGTTCAGATGAACGCATGTGTACAGATGAACATGTGTGCAAATGAACATGTGTGCATATGACCATATACACAGCGACTTCCACAGACAGTTTCAAAGAGGAGCAGACTATCACTGTAATCTTGTCTTTTCCCTGATAATTTATTTGAATGCTTACACGGCCAATAGCTTTGCATGTAATATTGCCTTGTTGTTGAAAGTGGCATTTTATCAAAGAAACTTTCTTAGGTGATACATATTTGTTCTGGAAGGGAGTACATATAATCCATGTGGAACAAATGGAGAGTACACATAATCCTTAAGGGAACGAATTGAAACTGGGGAACAAAAGATTTTGAGTTTGAATAAATAACTTAGAATTAAAAAACCTGTACAATTTAATGAAATAAACAAAAACTACATATTTTGAATTAAAAATGTTTATAGTAGTTTAAATTATTATTATTATTTAGTAATTGGTGTAAACAATAAAAACCATTAAGATGGTCGAGATTAATATTAAGTATGTTGTGTCTTTCAGAAAACTTTATTCTTTCTAAACACAATATAAATAACAAGAAACATGTAATATTAATACCGCGCAACTCGCAAAACACTAAACAGAACTTTCTCGCAACAACTCGGTAGCTAGCTAGGAAGGCGCACCTGACTACACCTGGAGTGTCTCGTCACAACACCTTCCCACAAGCTTTTGAGTCTTTTCAAAAGCGAAAACTAAATGTAAAAATGTCTTCTAACGAAAGAAAAAAAAATCGTGTCAAAATCTTAAATTCTTCAACCGCAGGCGCTCCGAACGTCGTGGTCCGGTTTCAACTGAAGTATTCGCTTGCGTTGCTGATCTTGTCAGATCCGTCGGTAGAATTTCTCCTGGTACGGCTGTCGCACTGGATGGAGAACTCATTGGCAAACTGGTCGCTTGATTTCCTGTTGACACGGTTGCCGGACTTTTCGTCATGATTGGACTCTTCGTTGACGTGGTCGCTGGACTCCTCGTTGACGTGGTCGCTGGACTCTTCGTTGATGTGGTCGCTGGACTCTTCGTTGACGTTGTCGCTGGACTCTTCGTTGACGTGGTCGCTGGACTCTTCGTTGACGTTGTCGCTGGACTCTTCGTTGACGTTGTCGCTGGACTCCTCGTTGACGTGGTGTCAAATGCGTCGTCTCCAAGACTCGATGATGTGGAGTAACGTGTAACATAACGTGGGCGGAGTTGTTCCACATGGCGTTTCCAAATCGACCCATTTGAGCACAATCGTACTTGGATGTTTCGTGCTCCCAATATTTTGTTGACGATTGCAGGAATCCATCTTGGTTGTTTACCCTGTCTGGGACCACAGTGTAGAGCGTAACAAAAATCTCCAATTTTGTACTTGTGTTGTATTTGGAAAGATTCTTTGTTTGTTCTTTGATTTCGTTTATCCTGCATCTCTCGAACAAGGCAAGGAGGACATGGCAAAAGAGAATCTAATTTGCTTCTGATTTGTCGTCCATTCAAGAGTTCACTTGGGGAAAATCCAGATTCCAAGGGCGTTCTCCGATATTGCAAAAGAAAATCTTGCAAAGCTCTTCGGAGAGGATGTGCAGACTTCGTGAGTGATTTTTTAAAAGTTTGTATCAATCGCTCAGCTGCCCCGTTGGTTGCAGGATGATAAGGAGCTCCAGAAAGATGAATGATGCCTCTTTCTTTGCACCAATTCTGAAATTCTTCAGAAGTAAAGGTTGGAGCATTATCAGTCACCAAAGTGTGTGGGAAACCAAAATGTGCGAAATCTTCATCCAAAAACTGAGTTGTTGTTTTTGCTGTTATGGAACTTGTCGGATGTATACACGGGTATTTCGAATAGGCATCTACTATAACCAGCCAATTGGTTCCAAAAAAATTTATGGCGTGATCTAGATGCACTCTGTCCCAAGGCTTTTCAGGAATCATCCACGGGTGATTCATCATCTTTGGTGGCTTGTTTTGCTGTTCAGCACAAGAACTACATGAACGACTTAAATTTTCAATATCGTTGTCAATTCGAGGCCAATAAACTATAGTTCTTGCTAAACGCTTCATTCTTTGCATTCCGAAATGTCCTGTATGTAATAATTCTAAAATCTTGCCGCGTAATTTCTTTGGTATCACGATTCTTGCTCCAAAGAGTAGACAACCACTTTCTGTTGAAAGAGAATCAGAAAGTTTCTCATACAGTTTTAATTCCGGTTGCATGATTCTGTGAGGCCAGCCGTCTCTCACAAATCGTATCACTGTAGAGATAACAGGATCTTTACTGGACTCTTTTGATAACAGTCTGGAATCGGACATTTGTTGGCTGATTGTGTTAATAACGCAAACTGTTGAAACATCTGCATCTTCTTCTGTCGAGTCAAATTCTTCGTCTTCGCACGCTGGTAGGCGACTGAGAGCGTCTGCATTTCCGTGTTCTCCGGTTTTTCGATATTCAATTGAGTAGTTGTACTGGCTCAATGTCAGGGCCCATCTTGCTAGACGATTTGCTGCCAGGACCGGAGTTCTTTTTGACGGACCAAACAATGCGAGGAGTGGTTTATGATCTGTCACCAGGATGAATCTACGCCCGTACAAGAATTGATGAAATTTCTGCAGACCAAAAATGATAGAAAGTGCTTCTTTTTGAATCTGGCTGTAGCGTCGTTGTGTGTCTGTCAATGTTTTAGACACGTTGTAAAGAGGACGTTCAGAACCATCGTCATATCTGTGGAACAGCACTGCTCCAATTCCTACTTCCGACGCATCGCATGACATTCCTAAGGGAGCCGTAGGATCGAAATGAGCTAGACTGACTTCATTCGTAAGAATATCTTTAAGATGTTGGAACACTGCATTTTCCTTGACGCCCCATTGCCATGGTGTGTTTTTCTTTGTGAGACGAGTTAACGGTTCGGTTAAAGTCGAAAGGTTCTTGATGAACTTTCCGTAGAACTGTACCGATCCCAGAAACGATCGCAGAGAAGAAACGTTTGTTGGCGGTGGCATCTTCGTCACTGCATCTACATGTTTTCCTTTTTCTATGCCGTTTCTGGTGAGTCGATGTCCCAAGTATTCCACTGACGGTTGAGCAAAAACGCATTTCCTTTGATTGCACTTTAAACCTCTTTCTTGTAAACGTTGAAGAAGATTCCGTAGGTTTCTCAGATGCTCGTCAGCTGTGGTTCCACTCACTAGAATGTCATCTAAGTACACCGCTACTCCTGGTAGATCACACGTTAATTTGTCCATTATTTCTTGAAAATAACCTGGAGCTGAAGTGATGCCAAAAGGTAGACGTGTTTGTAGAAGTACACCTTTGTGCGTGCTCAACGCTAGTCTTCTTTGACTTTCTGGTGCCAGTTTAATCTGGAGGTATGCATCTGCGAGATCGATCTTACTGAAGCAAAAGCTTCCTCCTAATTTTCTCATCAGATCTTCTGGAAGTGGCATTGGGTAACGATGTGTTTCAAGTTGAGAGTTGATCGTTACCGAGTAGTCTCCACAGATTCTTAGTCCTGCCTTTTTCTGATTCGGTTGAATCCGTTTTCTGACTGGAACTACCGGGGTTCCATAATGATTGAACTGAGCTGGAATCCATATACCTTTTCTAATTCCTGCATCATAGACACTGTTCAATTCTTCCAGGATAGCAAACGGTACTGTCCGGGGCTTGCAGAAAATCGGTTCCGAATCTGGTTTGAACTTTATTTCTAGTTCGACATCTTTAAGACATCCCAGTTGTGGATCGAACAATTCGCTGTATTCAGAGCACAAAAGTTGACATTCATTTTGAAGGTGGTTTTCTGTTGTTTCCGTTATAAGTTGAACGGAACTGAAGTTCTTTGACAGCAATGCGGTGACGTCAATCTTCATATCACGTATCGCCTCAAATCCCAGTAGGTTGAGATCATGTGTTTTTGTGACATTGAACCACACTCTTCTTTGGATGTCTGAGTTTTTTAATTTTACTTCTGTTTCAAATGTGCCCATTGTTGGGATGTCATCTCCCGTTGCTGAACAATATCTTTTATCATTCAGCTGCAACTTCGGTTTCCCCAGTTTGATCCATGCAGCTCGTGAACAAAAGTTGTCTCTGGAACCACTATCAATGAGAAAACTGAAGGGTTGACTGTTGAGAGTCAACTGTTGCAACAAAGGATATCGTCCTTTCATGGTGAACACGTGTTCTTTCACGAATTCATCTTTTGCAAATACACACTGAACTTGTCTTTTCTTTTTTAGACAAACAGCTTGCAGATGTCCTTTCTTTTGACAGAAATTGCATATGTAATTTGCAAAACGACATTCTTTAAAAGTGTGGTTGTTCTTACCGCAACGTCGACACTTTTCTTTAGGAACATTTGACGTTTTATCAGTTGCGTGCTGCTGATGATATTCCGTAGGTTTCTTCTGCTTTCTTCGATCTACTTTGAATACCTGAGACGTTCTCTCAGGTGATGGGGCTTTTTCGCAAACGGTTTCTTTTGCAACTTGAGCTGCATCTTCGGTTTCGCATGCTATCTCTATTGCTCTTGCAAAAGATAACTCATCGTCATTTATGCGGAACAGAGCTCGGAGGACTGCTTCATTGTTGACGGAACAGATGAATCTGGTCCTCATTGCTTCGTCTTGTGGATTCTCGATGGAAGCGAAATCACAAGTTGTCGCTGCTTGACGAATTCTTGCTGCCAACTGGTTGATGGTTTCACCTGGTTCTCGTTTTATTCCGGTCCAGAATTTGTACCTTTCTCGGACGACAAACTTTGATGGGTTAAATTGATTTCCCATAAACATTTCGATTTCTTCTATCGTTAAGTCATTCGCTTTCTTTGGCGGTGTTTGCTGACTTGCTAACGTATCAAGAAACTTGTATGTCGACGAGGTTTGATTAGTCAAGAAAACTTGAGGTATTTTTCGACCAGGAATCGAATGAGCACTAGTGAAAGTTTCAAACCTTGCCCAGTAATCTTTCCATAATTCTTTCAAAGGGTCGAAAGCTTCGAAACTGGGAATATTTGTTGCCGATGGTTGTAAACTCAAAATCAACCTCTCCATTTGTTTTATGTGTTCTGCTCGTTCTTTTTCGCGAAGTCTTTCTTGTTCTGAGCGATATCTCTCTTGCTCAGCGAACAATTTAATTAATTTATCAACTTCAGACATGTCGACTGCGCCAATTGTTGTGTCTTTCAGAAAACTTTATTCTTTCTAAACACAATATAAATAACAAGAAACATGTAATATTAATACCGCGCAACTCGCAAAACACTAAACAGAACTTTCTCGCAACAACTCGGTAGCTAGCTAGGAAGGCGCACCTGACTACACCTGGAGTGTCTCGTCACAACAAAGTATATTATATAAATGTTATTAAACATGTTATATAGATGTCTTAAAACATCTAGTGTAAAGGACTATAAACTATTATAAAAAAAAAACTTATGAATTAAAATTATACTGATGAAATGTCATTTAAGAAATTATTCTTAGTTATAGAATTATGGTTTTTTCTTTTCAAGAAAGCTTTTTTTAAAGGTATGGACGTTTACTTAAACTTTAAATTTAATGGAATCTACCGAAAGCGCACGTAAAACTCTTTAGGTTTATTTAAGCAAAACCATATGGTCAGGCAGAGGTGTCTTGACTGTTTTTTGAACAAAATTGGCTTAAGAGCTTGCAACAGCATTGTTTGCAAAATAATTAGCAATTGTAGTAACTTAATTTATTCATAGATCAATATTTAAAATTTCTTGTTTCTAATATAGCCAGGTTAGCTAAAAATCACGGTCGTTTACGGTACAGGCTTTGACTTCTACGCTTAAAAATATAAAGACTTGTTGAAACTCTTGAAGTTTCTTTGTCTGAAATACAGAAAACTGCAAGGGGACTTGACCTGATTATGTTGCACAACTTTATTCAAGATGAAGAAAAGCGTCTGTGTTTTCCTAATTTAAAATTATCTGAAAAAACATGCTATAGAAATTCTAGGAAACTGTTTTCATAGTCAGAGTCACAGCTAGATGGGGCAGTTTTCCCACAAAAATAATTGATGCCAAAGATATAAATGAATTTAAACTAGGGAGTAACCGATTTCCGATATTCCGATTTCTGGTACCAAAATTTGCCGATTCCGTTTTCGGTCCGATTAATCGGAAGTTTCTATTATTATTTCAAAAAATTTCCAAGTTTTGCTTCTTTGCGCCATTATTAACTAATTTGAATCAATTTATTGGCTTAAAGAGATACGAGGTAGAGAAAAGAATTATTTGATTGAAAACTCAATAACTGAACATGTAAAAACATTAAAATTCAGTATTTAGATTTTTTTTTAAATTATAAGATACGTGTTTCATTGTTTTTTTTTTAAATTAGTTTCCATGTTTTGAGGTTTAGTGCACGTTCATCGCGGACCGGGCCAAGTCTTGACTTTTGTGCTTATGAAACGGCCACTGACGGCCAGTTCAGGCCTGAATAACAAGCCAGGCCTTGAATATTCTGCCTATAAAATAAGCCGGACCGGGTCTAAAAAACCGTGTAGGGCTATATGGATTAGAGTATTACAAGGGCCGGGCCAGGCTGTAATTTCAAGGTTTTCAGATGGGTCGGGCCAAACCTGAAACCGAAGTGGGACGTGCTGAGATTTTTCGCCAGTATATAGAAATTAAAAGCCTATAAAAATGGGCCGGGCCCAAAATGAGCTGGGCTGGGCCTGGAATTTTGACTTATGAAACGGGCTGGGCCAAGTCGTCGACGGGCCGGGCCGTAAAAAATCAACTCGTGCAGAACTCTACTATAGATGCACGGTTCAAATTCTTTAATTTCAAGCGAGCAAAGCCGCGTCGGGCACTGCTAGTATATATATAAATGACCATCTGTTTGTTTGTGTCTTCTATAAAAATTCAAGCCGCTATCAAATCAAATCAAATCAAAGAATTATTTAATTAGGCTAATTTTTACAAAATTTGGCGTGGAGGTATATCTCAAAAAAAGGTTAAAGTAGTTTTTAATTTTTAAAAAGTTTTTTTAATTTTTTTATGACCAAAATACTTTCAGACCAAAAGTGCCTATGTACGAGCATCAAACGTTATTGCAAAACAAAATTCAAATTTAGTTTGTGTAACAATGTTTGAAAAAGGTTTCAAGCAGCTTTTAACAAATTTAATTTACGTTTTATAGAGAAAAAAAGTTAAGATGGAGAGGAAGGAAACAAAGGAGCGGGAGCGGGAAAGTAAGCAGGAAAACGAGCGGAAGCGCGATCGGGATTGGGATAGCGCGCGGGAGTGGGAAAGCGAGCGGGGGAGAAAGAGCTAGCGGGAACGAGAAAGCGACCGAAACTGGGAGAGCGAAATTGAAAGGGAGAGCAAGAACGAGCAGGAGAGCGAGCAGGGAAGCAAACTGGAGCAAGAGAGAGAGAGAGGAGAAATGATATAAATACCAAATAAATGTTAATAAATATGTTATACAAATGATTAAAAATATAATATATGAATGTAATTAAATATGTTATGTACATTCTATTATAAAATTAAGGTTTAATTTTTAGTAATTAAAAACTGTATAAAATTATAATTTTTTTAAAGATAAATTATAATCCACTAAAATGGATTATTTGGAAAAAAAAGTACTTTAAAGGTAAAAATTAATTTGTTTATTATTGTGTTTTCATTCATTTTACTTTTGTTTTAAATTTTGCAGGTTCGTAAAATTGTAGGTTGAAAATTGATGACAAGATTCCACCTAAACACACATCAGACGACAGCAAAATTAAGTTAATTAAAATCAACTGAAATAAAATAAAACTTCTAATTATTATCAATTATCTTACAAAATATTTGTTCTATAAAAACAAATAATTCCTATGTGTATGTGATTTATTTATTATCATTTAGTATTACTTAATATACTCGTAGATTTTGCGAAAAAATGATGTAACAAAATCACAGATGCACTGCAAAACCACGAAAAAAATAAATTTTAAAGTGTTAACTAGCTTGTCCGTGGATCCACTTGTAAAGTAGAGTGGCGCAGAAGACGGAAATGTACGTGAGGAAGACCATACAGACGATGGCGTACACAAAGAATTCACTCATCTCTCTACGGAAAGATGATGACAGATCCTCCATCGCAGTCCCGTCCTCATCTCCATCCTTCTTCCACGTCAATATCCTGAGCAAGATTGAATCGTTCGCTTTCTTTAACATATCAAGTTTAATAACATCAATAAAGAATTTAGCTGCACAAAAATGCAGCGAAAACTGTTATATATATTTTTTATTAATGTTTTTTATTTATGTTTCTTTCAGTACAAACGTCGCCTGCTTAAGTGACGGTGAAAGAAAAACAAAGAAATACAATTTCTTTGCTTAGAAATTTTATTTCTTTGTTGAATTAATTCTGACTTTTTTTCTTGGTGTTTCTATAGCAAGAAATATTTTGTGTTTTTGCAGATCAAGAAATTAATTTGGTACATGCGCAGTGGTTGACCAAACCTAATGCTGCACTACTTCCTGGATATTTCCGGTGCGTACAAAAAATATGTAAAAATGCATACATACCCACTACACAACATACCCACTACACATACATATCAACTACACAACATACCCACTATAAAACATACCCACTACACATACATATCAACTACACAACATACCCACTATAAAACATACCCATTACACATACATACCCATTACACAACATACCCACTATAAAACATACCCACTATAAAACATACCCATTACACATACACACCCACTACACAACATACCCACTACACAACATACCCACTACACAACATACCCACTACACATACATACCCATTACCCAATCGTCTCAGTTGGATGTGGAAAAATTCGTCAAGTTAATCCACTTACAAAATTCTACAGACATTAGCGCTACAAATGATGTTGACGTTGATGTCTCTGCCACACAGCTTAACAGCGCAATTCTCAATGTGGATGATCATTTGATCCCACTGAAAACGGCACGCATCCGTCTACGTCAATCGGACCCGTGGTATGACGGAGAGTGCCGCGCCATGAAACGGCGGACTAGAGGGATGGAGAGAAAAGCTCTGAAAACACAATCGGCTTCCGATCGAGACAATTAGCATATGCATCAGAAAGCCTATAGACGATTCATACGGTCCAAGCGTAGCTCATACTGGGTGGAAACTTTTTTAAGGAACAGTAAATCACCTAACCAAATGTGGCGTTCTCTCAATCATATCATGGGCAGAGGAAAAACTTCTTCTGCCCAGTCAATTAGCGTGGATAATTTTCTAAAACATTTCACCTCAAAGATAGACAAGATTCGTGTAGCGTCATCCAAAGCTCCAACCCCGCTGTTTCAAGCAATTGCAACGTCGGTGCTTTTGAAGAAATTTCAGCCCACAACCGAAGACGAAGTTAACCGCCTCATACTCGCCCTTCCAAACAAACAATGTCTGCTCGACCCCATACCAACCTGGCTCCTGAAGAAAATCTCCTCATTCATTGCACCTGTTTTGGTCAAACTCTTTAACAAGTCTCTTCTTTCTGGCAAGGTCCCTCTGTATTTACAAATCATCTTACGTCACTCCGTTGATAAAAAAAATCTACCCTGGACCCCGCCGACGTTAATTCATACCGGCCTATTTCTAACCTCTCAGTTTTTTCAAAGCTATTAGAGCGGCTGGTACTCAGCAGAGTCTTAGCGCATCTAGAGCAATACAATCTTCTTCCTCTTCATCAATCGGCTTATCGTCGTCACCATTCCACCAAAACCGCAGTGCTTCGTGTGTCTTCTGATCTTCTGCAAGCCGGGGGCGACGGCGAGTTGTCGCTGCTTCTGCTGTTTGACCTTTCAGCGACCTTTGATTCCGTTGACCATCACATATTACTGAAACGCCTCGAAGCGTCATTCGGTTTGAAGAGTGTCGTTCCTGAATGGTTCGGATCCTATTTGACCGGACGTTCTTTCTCAATGCGCTCCGGCGCATCAGCGTCAGCGGTGACATTATTAACATGTGGAGTACCTCAGGGGTCTGTGCTGGGACCACTTCTTTTTACATTATATACAGCTGAACTCGAGGAAGTCATCTGGGCGCATGGTCTCCAATGCTACATGTACGCCGACGACACACAAGTCTACGGCCGCTGCCGACCGGAGCACGCGGACTCTCTTGCCATGAAGGTATCAAGATGCGTAGACGCTGTCAACCGTTGGATGTTCAGCAGCCGTCTCCTGTTGAATTCCAACAAAACAGAAGTTATCTGGTGCTCGTCTTTCCGACGTTCGTCAACTTTCCCTACCAAGCCGGTTCGAATCTGCTCCGACCAGATCCCACCAGTAAGACGTGTTCGTAATCTGGGGATCTGGCTGGATTCAGATTGTTCTATGGCCAGTCACATCGACAACACGACCCGTTCCTGCTATGCTTCTCAGAGAGATTCGCAGTATCTCCTCTCATCTTTCAATTGACGCCCGGAAACTTCTCATAACCGCCTTGGTTCTTCCAAAGATTAATTACGGAAATTCAACTCTAGCCGGCCTTCCTTCTTGTCATCTGGATCGGCTTCAAACTCTCATCAACACAGCTGCCAAAATAATCTACAATGCTCGGAAATATGACCATGTCATCCCACTTCTCAAAGATCTCCACTGGCTTCGCATTCGGCAACGAATCGAGTACAAGATTTCCACAATAGTACACAAATCTCTGCACGGCCAAGCTCCTCCATACCTGTCTTTTGCTCATGTAGCCAATGTACCGGGTCGGCAGAGGCTCAGATCAGCATCCAGGGGCCTCCTTACTACACCGCCGGTTCATCGCGCGACGCTCGACGGAAGATCCATCGACGTGATTGGGCCTGAAATGTGGAACAAACTCCCTTTCCACATCATCTCTACATCCAGTTCAGCCAGTTTCCACACAGCACTAAAAACATTTCTGTTTACTAAATCTTTTCCCTAATGTCTACAGTGGTCTTGAAGTTCTTTTGAAAAACATACGCCACTTTAATAAAACTCGGATTCATTATCATTATTACACAACATACCCACTACACATACATGCCAACTACACAACATACCCACTATAAAACATACCCATTACACATACATACCCATAACACATCATACCCACTACACATGCATACTACATACCCACTACATAACATACCCATTACACATACAAACCCACTACACGTACACGCCCACTAACGTACATACCCACTGTACATAAATACCCACTACACATACAAACCCACTACCCATTAAGGTAAATTTGACAATATATTTATATTTTTGAATTTTTGAAATTCAAGATGAAATGAGATAATTTTGAAATGTCTCAGAAATGTTGAGTTTAAATATTTCATATAATTTATATTAATTAAAACTTTATTTTTACACTACATAAACAGATTGTAATTGTTCCTTTGATCACCTGTTCAAGAAATGTTACTTGGCCTTTTTTGACCAATCGGAGCCAACGTTGCACTCTTTGCACTCTTTGCACTCTTTGCACATTTTGCACTTTTCGCACAGGTACTAATGGAAGCCCAGCGAACAGCGTAATTGACTTTTTAATTTTATCCTAATCTTGCTATCTCGCCTGATCATTTTTGGACAATCGTAATGTAAACAAAATAGCTAAGCTATCAAGAAAACAAATTAATTTTGTCGGTTTGAAATTTCTGAAGATAAAAAAATAGTTTTAAAATCTAAAATGTTTACCTTCCGGGCTTGAGAACTAATTATTTTAATTGTAAACTTGAATTCATTAATTAATTATTTAATAAATTTTATTGCCGCAAGTTTTCTTAAATTTCATCAAAAATGTTTTCAAAATAAACTAAATTTACATAGAAATAAAATTAATTAACATTAAAAATAATAACTCGGTAATTTATTCAATAAATGATATATTTAAAAAAACACTAGCCGTCAGCTGATAACTTCCAGTTGCAAATTTCGTTTCATACAGTTATGTTTTCTATTTATTGTACTCCATATAAAAAGAAAAGTTGCATTTAAAAGATTATCCAAGAAATTGTTTTGTCATGCTTTATAAATATATAATCACATTAACCCGAGTTGAGTAAGTAATTTTATTTTAATAAATAACTACGTTTTACACCTTATGTTGTTAATGTCAATTCAGTTTAATTAATTACAGTAAGCGCGTGTTGAACCAGCAAGAAACTTGGTTTGTACTCGGGACAATGAAATGGTTTTAAGCGACAGAAATGTTTAATAATTAAACACTCGAAAAACTTAAAAAGATAATAACGCTTTGTTGCTTGGGCGTATCCAGCTCTCAGTGGAAGGGGAGCAACTTTTTGAATTTTATCTTGAGTTTATGGTACAATAAATGAGCAATATATTATAACGCATATTTCATTCCAGAATAATAGCTATTGAATTATTGCTATGAAATCTGTATAAGGCACTAGGCCTACTAAATATAGTTGATTAAATAAGAGATTTACTAAAAAACAGAAATAACAATAGAAATCATTTATTGAGAGAAAAACATTTGAAAAAAAATTAATTTGTAAACAAAGTTTGCAAGGATTAGTAAAAAAATTTTTTATGACATTTCAATTATTTGTTCTTGTTTATCTATAGCCCATTGCGTTGAATGCTCAGAATTGCAAAACCATTTAATCTATTTTCACCGATAGTGCTTCGCAAATAAATTTTTATTCCACGAAAAGTGCTGAATTGCCGTTCTATGGTACTCGTTGTGCATGGTAGCAAAAACAATTTAGCTTTGAAAGGAGCAGCTCGTCCTTGCCCTTGGCCCCCTGGGTACGCCCTTGCTTTGTTGTATAGATGTTCTGCTTAAAATATTTTAAATTTGGGAAATTTGTTTTTTTCGTCAAGTTAAAATACTCAATGCTTTTATTTTTTATTTAATAGTAAAAACAATTAAAATCATCTCAATATAAATATAGCGATGTGTACGTGGGGGTTGATGAGAGTGAGTTGATGTAAGTAGGTGTCTGAATGGATGGACGTCTGGATGGGTGGAAGAATTAGTGGGTGTTTAGATGGGGGATGAAAAGGTGGGTGGATGGGGGAATGGGTGGGTGTCTGGATAAGTGGGTGTGTGTGTTTGAGTATGTGTGCGTGTATGTGCACAAAACTAACTCCAGCGTCTAGGCGTATCAACAAGGCGTGAAATCGCAAAAGTCATTTCTGGCAGTCTTGTTTAATTTTAGGATTTGTCGGAAATGTTTCTTTAACTAACCATCAAGTTGTAAATATGAAGAAATAACCACGCTGATCCGTATGCAAAACATGCTGGTGTTGCATCAGAATTGCTTATTAACGAAATCACGATGTCATCAGTGTGACATTCATGACATGGCATGTCAAACTTGTTGCAATAACGCATGGGTGCTCCCACAATTGAAATTATGATGATGATGATGACGATGACGATGACGATGACGATGACGATGACGATGACGATGACGATGACGATGACGATGACGATGACGATGACGATGACGATGACGATGACGATGACGATGACGATGACGATGACGATGACGATGACGATGACGATGACGATGACGATGACGATGACGATGACGATGACGATGACGATGACGATGACCATTTTCATGCTTGTGTTTTGAAAAAACTCTGACCCATTTGTGTTTGTGTTATGTTTATATAAGTTGAACATCAACCTTGGGGACCACGTCGCCAGAATGCCATTTACTTGAGCTAATAGAATTTAAGTTTTTTTCGTCGGAGGATTTCACTAAAAAAGCTTGTTTCCTGCGTCAGGTACTCAAAACATAATCATCTACAGGTAATAAGACGATGTTTGACACCGTCTGAAGTAGATTGATGGACTGGATATTTAACTTATAAAATATGTGTCTTCTCATTAATAAATTAAAAAAACAATTTGTCATGGCTTTATTTAATAAATTAGATGGTGAACATGTGAGGCCTAATACAGCAATGCAATGTATTATTGTATAAGTTTATAGAAAAAAATAGTTAAAAGTAGTTAACTACTTTACAGTATTTAACTACTTTAGTTAAACTACCTCTGACAAAAAGTAGTTAACTACATAGTTTAACTACTAAAAAGTAATTGTAACTACAGAAAAGTTTAACTACATGAAAGTAGTTTGTTTCCCATCGCTGAATTTTAGTCGAATTTTGTGCTTTTATCGTAGATTAGTATAAGGTGATTATTCATGTTATAGTTTTGATTTAATTCTGTCATGGATTAAATTAGTTAATTGATAAAAAATGTTTCATATTAGGCACAACTAAAACAGGTTTAGTGTAAATAAATGTATCAAATCAGAGCCTCTATCTGATTATTTTGACCACGTTTTGTTCAATTTCAAATTTGGCGATTTATCATTGGTCACGTATCATTTTGACACTGGGGCGTTCGTTTCGGACCTTTTCTCGTCTACAAATTTTTTATAAGCTGACCTCAGCCCGATAGTTTTTTTTTAATAAAAGTTTATTATTTTACTGTCTGAACGAGCAGTGTATAGCAACGATGAGGTGGTGATGGTGATGATGATGGTGATGCTGATAATGAAGGTGATAGTGATGATGATGGTAGTGGTGATGGTAACGGTGATGGTGATGGCTATGGCTATGGTCAAGGAGGTCATAATGTTAATGATGATGATGGTGTGGTGGTGGTGGTGGTGGTGGTGGTGGTGATGATGATGATGATGATGATGATGATGATGATGATGATGATGATGATGATGATGATGATGATGATGATGGTGATAAAAATAAAAATAAATATGTAGGTAGTTTTAAAGTAGTTTTATTTTTGTTTTAGTCATTTTAGTGTTTTTCTCAAAAAAATAAATAAGTGCGATGCAGAATAAATGTTCGAGGAAAAATAGCGAAGACAAATTTAATTGATGTTTTAAACGAATTAAATTTATTATTAATAACTAGAGAGCGCCCGTCAAAAATGACGGATTTTTTTATATCTCATTATATATTATTTTTTGATTGCAGTGCCACTTCTTTTGATCTTTTGGATTGACAGTGTACAGTTGCGTAATAACTTATTACACACCTGCGCGCACGAATTTTAGCAACTGCTGACTGCTGACCACCGCGGCCGCCGCGTTATGCAAAATTGCTAACATACATACATACATACACACATATATACATACATTATATTATTTATAATACCTACAGATATAGGAAACTATGTATGTTGATAATACGACATGTATGTTCTTCCTCATATCTTTTCATATATCATATCAATACAATGAATTACAAATAACCATCATGTATGTATGTCATGCTTATATATATATATATATATATATATATATATATATATATATATATATATATATATATATATATATATATATATATATATATATATATATATATATATATATATATATATATATATATATATATATATATATTCATTCTCACGTATATAAGACACATTTAATATAAACATCCAAATCATAACTATATAATTTTTAAAAAAATTTAAATTTTATTTTATAAAGGTTTAAAAATAACGATGGACTAGATATTCTATATACAACCAGTACATAATGACGTTGTTCCTCTTTGCGAGATTTCCCCGGAAGCTACTGAGATTGAACTTTTTAGAAAAACAAGAGTTTTCCAGCTTCAAACACAGCATGATACAACCATATACCTGGTCCAATACATACCTTATACACCTCTAATAAACATCCAAGGTACGTATGCAATACATAGTTAATAAACATGCAATATTCTATACATACGTGCAATAAGCACTCATTACATATCTTATACACGTGTTGTGTTATATGTATTTGTAATTTTGTAATACATACATGCATACGTACCGAATAGAACAATACTTTAATTGCATAAATGCAATACATAGTTATGTATAATAATGTATATACATTATACATGAAATAAATACCTTATATACATGCAACACATACCTTTTATACATGCAGCACATACCGTATATACATGCATAACATACATAATACACATGCAACACATGCCTTATACACACCCAATATATACCTCCCTCTTGCCACTCAACCGTATTTATAATCTTGATGACCATAAAAAATTTTATTCTGTTGAAACTGGAGAAAAAAATTGATTTATTTTGAAGTTTTGTTTAAAAATAAAAAAACAGCAATATAAAAACAAATAAAAGTTATAGTTTAAAAAATATTAATAATAGAGTATGTTTTCTACATAATAATGCTCAATCAAAAGTTTTTTTTAATTCCTCATGGTGGCTACAATGACAGATTCGATACAAGTTGGTTTTTAAATTTATTTGCTTATATTTAAGTTTAAATATTTTAAAATTAGACTAAATTCAAACTCAAGAAATTTTGACTTAGTGCATAAACTACTTCGAACAGGCTCTTAAAAAAGCATCAAATTTTGAATAATGAACAAAACAACTTGCTTTGTAACCGAAGAAACTTTGATGAGAAAAAACAGCGATGGAATCGAAAAAGGACTCCGGTATTCAACATTTGTGGTCAGCTGTTTCGGCTGCGTCGGTAACATTCTCAGCCTACTGGTACTAACAAGGCACCGGCTGAGGAAAAGCGTGGAGTCCCAGGAGCAGGTCGTATATTGGGGCTTGCTCTCCATCACCCTCTCAGATTTGTTCTTCTGCGCCACGATCGTTCCGTCGGTGACAGTCAACCAGCTCAAGGTGATATACACCTCCGGCTATGATTTCAACTTGATTTACAACGTTTACGGAGTAGGTGTACTAACAACGTTCAGTCTGCTCAGCACCTGGTTCGTAGTTGTCACAGCTGGCATAAGATACATGGGCATCTGCCATCCATTGAGAGCTCGCTACCTCATCCATCGGAGTGGAGCCATGGTACTGTTCACGTTTGTATTTTTCTTCTGCATCATCGTCAACCTACCCTCGTTCTGGACTTCAACAATCGTCACGGAGCCAACCGACGATGCAGAAGTGTACATCATCGATTTCGGAAGTTTCAGTCACGAAACAAGACTTGGCATGGCCTTTATGATCATTCGTTTCATATTCGGCGTTGCAGTTCCTTTTGTGCTTCTAATTTTCTTCAACAGTCAACTCGTCGTGGCTCTCAAACGCTCGGAACGCTTCGGTCAAATCACTCGTCCGGTAATGTCACAGACGACATCGAGGACGCTTCCCCCTAGCGACAAAACGACGTGCTTGGATCGAACTATTTCTACAACGCCAAATCCACTCGTGAAGAAAGACACAAAAATGAAGGGCTTTTTCAAAGCGAAATTTTTTCATTCGAACTCAAATAAATTTGAGTCGAGTGATAATGAAAAACTGTGCGTTCCTTCCCGCTCTACGACGGAAACGATTCAACTGTCCCCGATGAGCGAAAACAGAACGCACCAACCGCCGCACGAACAACAAATCAACTTGAAACCATCAAATCAACAGAAGCAGGTCGGAAGAAGCGTAGTCGAAAACTCCAGATTGTCGAAAGTCAACAACTTGGGAAACAGCAGGCCGAGAAGCAATCGATTGACAGTGATTTTAATTCTTATGACTTTCATGTTCATTCTTCTCATTCTACCCAGCGAAGTAGAAGATTTCATACCGAAAGTACTTTTCAAAAACTCTCAAACAGAAAAAACGAATAATATAAAAAACTTATTTGATTCTCCTTCTTCTTCGACCGGAGATCCATTCAACGAGATGATAAAACTCCTACAAAGCGGCTCTTCAAACAAAAGTCATTTCGTCGGAGAAGACTTGAAAGAAGACGAAAACGACGGCAAACTGTGGGAATCGAGGCAGGTTACCAATCTCTTGCATGTCATCATGTTCTCTTGTAACTTCTTGTTCTACACATTCTTCAGTGTTCATTTTCGACAGACACTGGCAGCGATGGTCAGAAACCGTTGCTGCTGCTCAAAAGCCAACGGCGAGACTCAACTGTCGACAAAAAACATTGAACTGAAAAACTGACCTAATTCGAAAAAGAAGATTGTTTATGAAACAATTTTGTTTTTTTTTATTTTCACATAATTTCTTGTGACGATCCCTGATGATTCGTGGTCATTGGTAATGCTGCCGTGTCGTGAGGTTAGATCTTTTCCTTCTTTTTTATTGTTTTATGGAGTTTCGGGTCCAGACTTCCGGCACTGCGACTTGAGTATTTCATCAAACTAAAACATTTGCGTCATTAAAAACAAAAACAGAATTTTTTTTTGTTTTTCTTTATTATTTCTCTTTTTCGTTCGCTTGTTACGGAAGTAATAGTTTCGGCATTCCAAAAAAAAACACTAGAAATGTATGTCCGGCCGGTGAATAATTCTGAGTCATCGTTTTCTTTTATTTCATGACAAGCTGAATGTTTAATGGCAATAATTTTTTCTCCAAATTTTTTTGTTTTTGTTTGAAAAATAGATGAAAAGAAACTCCCACGCTGAACGATACAGTTATTATTATTACCATCATGTTTTTCCACTTTTTGCATGAATTCATCAAAGAGTTTTTTTGTCATAAATTTTGGAAAACATTTTTATTTCTTTTCTTTTGTAAAATTTTATTTGAAAATTAGAAATGTTTTGCAGAAATGATGTTTTGCTTTGATTTCCAAGATTAAGATGTTTCCTAGCAGATAAAATTCTTAGTGGTCTGTATTTAAAAATTTCATCTTCCGTCTTCATGGGCGACGTTCTTTATTTTGTTGCACTCCTGATTTGGATGTCTACATGAGTGTTAAACGTGTCAGCATTAGTTGCGCTTTGTTGGTGACGAAGTTAGCATTTATTGAATCAAACAGATTACATCTATACCAATGAAAAAAAAATAATATAATATTTTTAATGGGTTCTGCATGATAGTTTATCTAATGTGTTCTACATAATGTAATGTATTTCATTGGTTCAGTGGCGCACCCAGAAACTTTTTCGGGTAGGGGTTTGAAAAAAAAAATTTTTGAAGGGTTTGAAACATTTTTAAAAGGTTATAGAACTTTTTTTAGAAGGTATGAACAATTTTTCTCTTTAATTATTTTATACCAGCACTTGTTTTTTTGTATTTTGTACTTTTGTATTTATTAGACATATAAACTATTTTAGTTTGACAATTTATCGGCCATTTTATCCAAAATATACATCATTCATTATATTGGTTTGGAATACCTATACAAATACAAAAGAGTTGAACCACTTAATCTGTTTTCCGATGAAAAATTTCTAGAATCAGTTTTTAAAAAATTTAAATTATAAATTTTATGTAGAAAAACAAATCTTCAATTTTTAATTCATATAAAGAAAACGATTATTAATTTTTTAATTTTAAAAATGTATTATAAAAAAAAATTTATTCCAATTTTATTCAAAAATAACTTATATTTTCAATCCTCACATACTTCGCATATTAAGTACTAGCATTCCCGTCGCGGCTTTGCTCGCTTGAAAAGGAGAATACGCATCAACTGTAGCGGTCTGCACGGGGCCATTTTTACGGCCCGACTCGGTCCGGTCCGTCGACAACTTGGCCCGGCCCGCTTCATAAGCCAAACATTTAGGCCCGACACGGCCCATCTAATTTGTGCCTAGTCCGTTTTTACAGGCCTAAACTTTTTATATACTTGGCGAAAAATCTCGGCCCGTCCCACCTTGACTTCAGGTTTGGCCCATCCTGTCTGAATACCTTAAAATCATGGCCTGGCCCGGTCCGTGCAGCACTCTAATCCATAGTGCCCTACACGGATTTTTTTTAGACCTGGTCCGGCTTATTTCATAGAAAAAATTTCAGACCTGGCTTGTTATTTAGGCTCGATTTGCCACGTTTCATACGCAAAAAAGTCGAGGCCTGGACTCAACCAGTTTTAAAGGGGCACAAAACCTCAAAGCTTGGAAAGTAATTTTTCGAAAAATATTGAAAAACGTATTTTATAATTTAAAAAAACCTTATTACTAAAAGTAGCAGTTATTTTAAAAGACATATAATACGTATTTTCTCATATTTTAAGAAGAATCTAGTCAGTCAGGACTTATATATATATATATATATAGATTTTTTTAAATTTTTTCAAGTTGTTTAATGTTGTTTTTGAGCTGGTGCCCAAGAACAACATTAAACAACTTAAAATAAATTTTTAAAAAATATATATATATTATTTAAATTTTTTCTCCTTATTTTTTTTAAAAAGCGCTTTTTAATTCGCTTATAAATTTGATCAAGCAAAATGAATACGCCTGTTTATAAATTTTGAAACTAAAATAATTTAATAGAAATAAAAATCAAATCATATGACAAATGATTAAATATTAATATTCTAAATAGTAAAAATAACTGGTGAAAGTTTTAGAGCTCTAGTTAGTCTAGAAGTTTGTTAAAAATCGATTGAAAATTCATGCGATTGCAGCGCCATCTTACTGCGTGACAGAATCAGTGAGCGAATGAGTGAGTGAGTGACGAGGGCTACTATATTATATATTTAGAAGACTGTAATCAATGTTTTAAGCCTTATTTCATAAATATAAATCCAAAAATATTTTGTAAAAAATTTTTAGTCGCTGAATTACAAAATTATAAAGGATTTCAAAAAAACGAAGATTTTTTACGGTTTACTTGTTAAATACTTTATATTAACTTTACCGAATTTGCCTGCTTGCTTGAGCCATACGTCGAGACTCTTTGACTCTTAGAAAAATTAACTTTCCGTTATTCAATCAAGTTGAAACTTGATAAGTTCATTTTTGGTCGCGAATATTGAATTTTCAAATTGATTGATCCAAATTTGAATGGGATATATACTAAAATTAAAAAAAATTTAAAACAATTAAAACAATTACAAGTTTTCTGTCGATAAATGAACCATCAATATTTATTTTTTTTTTTAGAAAACAATATTTATTTTTTTTATTTAAAAATTTATAGTAAAAACTTGTTTGTCTCCATATTGATTCGAATGTTTCTGATATTTTAATTTCTCACATACTTCGCATATCAAGTAATTAGAAAACTGTGATCAATGTTTTTTTCTATTTTATTGACTTATTATCATCAAAAAATAATTTGTAAACAATAAGTAGCTGCCGAATTACAAAATTATAAAGGATTTCTGAAGAACTAAATTTTTTACGGTTCTTTATTTTCTATTCACTAAATCAAGTCGATCAATACGTTTCATGCATTAAAGAATTCTGGAATAATTTCGGAGGGGGGGTTCTAACCCAAAAATCCTCCCTCCCTCTTTGGCCAGAAAAACACTTAAAAACGCCGAGTATTGTGTTTTCAAGCATTAAAAAACTTTTTGGAGAATAATTTCGGTGGGGTTCAAATTCCAGAAATAACCTCCCTTGTGGGTGCGCCACTGCATGGGTTCTACACAATATTTAATTTACTGTGTTCTAAATAATATTCTATTTAATGTGTTTTACATGTTTTATCTAATATGATCTATATAATATTTTATCTAATGTGTTCTGCATAATATTTTATCTAATGTGTTCTGCATAATGTTCTATATAACGCTTAGAACACGGAGCGCATGTTCTTTTATGAAGCCTACCTTTCAAGATGAACACTCCGTTGCGTTCTTCAAATGAGAGCTAATAATAATAATGTTGTGCATGACACTGTTTCAATTAATTCGGTCATCTTTTCTGGTGCTCTGAAAATGAACTGGTTTTGGACATCTTAAATTATTAAAAGTGATTTTATTACTTCAAGGATGACAAAGTGGTATTACATAGTACCAATGTATTAATACCTTCGACAAATCAAACTTTGATTAATTTTTGGTCATTTTGTTTTACTCAACGTCTTGTTATTTTCACTTAATTGACTTTGAGTTTTTTTTTTGACAAATTACTGAAAACTCAACTTTCGTTTGTTTGTATAACGTGTGTCACTCAAATTGGTTATTGAAAAAGTTGAAAACTAATTTCTTATAGCCTAGAGGTATGCGGGCAAAGGTCAACCCGAAAAACGTCTAATGAAAATGTCAAATTTGTTTGGAGTGAAACTCATTAGTGGTCGTAAATATATATATATGATTTGAAAACAAATCAAAAACAAAACTTTTAAAGCTTTTTTGAAAGTAATTAGCATTCCACGGTCTATTTAAAAAATAATTTTTTACGATGAAGCTGGTCGAATGATCTTGCTGAGACAGTTGTTGACGTTTTGTTCATTATGACTGATTTATTGTTGCTGTTGTTGTTGATTTACTGGATTTGTTTAGAGAAATTCTTAGCGGTGTTTAGATTATATAGATTAGAACATAGTTTTGGGATTTTTGTTAATGACTGGTTCAATAAGCCACGCTTTAAGTTAAATTATTTGCTTTAACTGGACTTTTTCGTTTTTGAAAAAATTTAAATCTTCGTTTTTGTTTACAGAGTTTTCAATTTTTTTATCATTTTCGAGATAATTTTGTATAATTTTTACACAAATACACCGTTTTCAAAAGATTTTTTTTTATTTGAGCCAAACAAAAAATAATTTAATTGCCGAGATGTTTGTATTCAGCAGTTAATGATTAAGCATCGGTCGCTTGCTTTATTTTTGTACATTTCAACATCGTTAGGGTTTTTAAAGTGAAAATGAGAAAATAAGGAACAGGGGTTTTTGAATACTCAGGGGATAAAACTTTCTATATTGTAAAAGAACGAACAATCGATTTTACGCATAGTTTCATCGTCTGATAGATCGTGGACGTGCTAAAAACGTGATCATCTCGTCTGGTGAATATTTGTTAGTTGAACATTTTTAACAGTTTGAAACGTTCTGTGCAATGTTTGTCATTGTCGTAGTTATTTGAACTCTGAGGAATAACAAAATCGTTGAGTTGACAATGTAGTTTTTTGTCACATTCAATTATAATCTCTGAACGTTATAATGTATATCATTATGTGAGAAATAGCACTTGAAACTATAGACATTTAAAGGCTATGTTTATTATACACACTCACAATGGTTGATGTGGGAATCAACTTTTAGAATTTTATTAATTGAACCTAAAAGTAAGGAGCATTAACATATTTAACTAATTATTATTATTGTTAATATTGTCATCATCATTATCATAATCATTATTTTACTTGCACCTGTTGAGGATAATATAAATAAATTTATCTTATCATTGCATCTGTTAATAAAAACAAAATTAAGTAATAAAATATAAACGTGTTAAAATAGTTTTTTTGTTATTATTTTTCCAACGTTTAAAATTTGATGTAAAAAATGGGTAATCCAGCCTAGGACCAGTGTTGGGTAAAATCATTTTTGAAATAATTTGAAATCAAAATCAAAATCGTCAGGAAAAATATGATTTCAAATCAAAATCAAAATCATTAATTATAAAATGATTTCAAATCAAAATCACTTTTAAAAAGTATTGAAATCATCAAATCAAAATAATTTTTTTTATAAATTATTATTACACGGCATGGCTTAATTTAACATAATTTTGTCTATAAAATTATGTTTCAACACAATTTGATCTAAAATCACTTAACAATGAAATGTAACTAATGTTTATTCATCTTCAAAAGCAACAATTTTTCAAACATTGAATTAGTCAATTTATTTCCTCTGTGATTTTCAATTAAACCGGCGAACAGTCTTTCGACAGGAGCTGATGAAGGCAGTGTTGTATTATATCGAATGAATACTTTTTTAATCAATTCATATGAACTAAAAATGGCAAAAGTGCTGTCAACATCCGATAAATAGTTCATCATCAGATCAACATGGGTCAAGTTGCTGACGGGCTCGTGCAGTCCTCTACCCCTTTCCCCCCGAACTTAGAAGCACCACCTGCTCTTCCGTTTTTAGTTAAAAACATCAAGTCAATCAAACATTTTCGAAAATAAGAAAATGACTAAAATTATGACAAATAAAATACAAATAAATTTCTTGAAATGCGTCTAACAAGCGTCGAGTGTTTTTTAACGAAGATGTCAATCCTCGTGGGATCGAGTTTGTGCTTATGCGCATCATCTATGAACAGGATTGGTTGAGAAAAAAATGAATAAACATTTAAAAATTATTTTAAAAACTTGGAACGCTTTTTTATCTCTCTGGCTCAGTTCAGTTTACTGAAGATAGGAGAATTTTGTTCAAACAATTTTAACTTTATATAAAAAAATAAAGAATTTTAAATAAAAAAAATTAAATAAAATTTTAGATAAAAAAATAAATAAGTGCTTCTCTTAATGTCGGTTGCCGACTTCGTTTGTTGTAATTTGTAATATTCTCATTTGTTTAAGAATGCTTTTATATTTTAAAAGTAAAAAGAAATTAAAAACTTGTTACAGAAATAAGTTGCAGATAAAAAAAACTGGCGCCAGGATTTTAACAGTTATTTATGGTTGTTGTACTTCTTTGTTATGCTTGCTTAGTTCATTCTTGATCCTCTTTCCCCACTTTCTCTTTCCTTTCCTATTTTTCTACTTTTTCCTCTTAGCCTTTCCCTCTAGAGTTTTTTTCCCTACTAGCATCAACTTCCGTCTTTTTTGTTATTTTTGAAAATAGCAAATAAAGTAAAATTTATGAGAAAAAAACCGTTCCGTTGTGACCGTCACAAATCCAGTGGAACGTGCAAGCCAAAAATCGAGTGAATTTCCATTTGAATTTTTTGATTGGAAATGTCATCACGCATTGATGTTTCATTATATTTTTATTGACTCTTAATCAATAAAAATTAATTTTATACATAAAAACGTTAAAAAAACGTTTATTAATTAATTTTTTGGGATTAATCTGTTATTTTTATTAATATTTTCAAAATACATAATTTCCTATGTATGTGTGTATGTAATAATAATAATGTATGTATGTATGTATGTATGTATGTATGTATGTATGTATGTATGTATGTATGTATGTATGTATGTATGTATGTATGTATGTATGTATGTATGTATGTATGTATGTATGTATGTATGTATGTATGTATGTATGTATGTATGTATGTATGTATGTATGTATGTATGTATGTATGTATGTATGTATGTATGTATGTATGTATGTATGTATGTATGTATGTATGTATGTATGTATGTATGTATGTATGTATGTATGTATGTATGTATGTATGTATGTATGTATGTATGTATGTATGTATGTATGTATGTATGTATGTATGTATGTATGTATGTATGTATGTATGTATGTATGTATGTATGTATGTATGTATGTATGTATGTATGTATGTATGTATGTATGTATGTATGTATGTATGTATGTATGTATGTATGTATGTATGTATGTATGTATGTATGTATGTATGTATGTATGTATGTATGTATGTATGTATGTATGTATGTATGTATGTATGTATGTATGTATGTATGTATGTATGTATGTATGTATGTATGTATGTATGTATGTATGTATGTATGTATGTATGTATGTATGTATGTATGTATGTATGTATGTATGTATGTATGTATGTATGTATGTATGTATGTATGTATGTATGTATATATGTATGTATGTTTTATGTATGTATGTATGTATGTATGTATGTATGTATGTATGTATGTATGTATGTATGTTTCAGCTTCAATTATATGATGTTAGATGGTGCTGCAATCACAAAGTGACAGTTATAAAATCCGTCATTTAGGACGATCTCTAATAATAACAATAGTTTAGCTGTTTGATAACGCTTAGTGAAATATTTACCATACTTTATTAATCAAACAAAATTAATATTTAACAACCATAACTCAAGTAGTATCTTATTTGAAATACTATAATAGTATTTCACATTCAAACAAATAAATGATTTAGTAACATTTATATGTTTGTATATTCCTTGGACCATCCGTTTTTAAAGATTTTTAAAAAGCCTTTTATTGATCATTCTAGCCATCCAACCGGCTGGTTCAAAAAGTCAATCAAACAGCCATTCATCAAGTTTTCACATAAATTCAGTTTGTGAGTGGTTCAATAGAAGAGTTGGTTGGTTTGTTGATTAATCTTGAGTTTATCATTGTAATAGAATGTCAAGCAATTTGTTATTGTGAAATGCAATGTAATGCATTGCAAGAAAATGTGACGGCATGAGATACAATGCATTACAATACAATTTATGGAAATGCAATATAGTGAATTACGATGCATTATAATTCAATGCAGTTCAATTCAAATTAAAATGTACAATGCAAATCGAAGAAATAAAATGCAATACAATGTGAAGCAACGCAATACAACACAATGCAATAAAATGCAATACAACACAATGCAATAAAATGCAATACAAAACAACACAATGCAATACAACACAATGCAATGCAACACAATGCAACACAATGCAATACAACACAATACAAAACAACACAATGCAATACAACACAATGCAATGCAATGCAACGCAACGCAATGCAATGCAATACAATGCAATACAATGCAATACAACACAACGCGATGCAATGCAACGGTCATAAACGAACGTTTAGCAGACGCGTCTGAACTAAACTAAAATATACAACACGTTCGTCGCAAAGAATTTCTTCTAGGGAGTTATAAAACTTTGTTAAGGTCATTCGGTCGGTGGTTAACAAGAAACGTGGGTCGCTAATGTGTTTATTACTTACATGAATTGTTTTGAAACATTATCGTCTCGTTTCTGTAGTTAGGTAGGTAGGTGACCTAGCTACTAATTAACTCTAAACACCTACCTATCTAACTAACTACTCGTCCTATATTCCAACATAGCCAACATACTTATCAACCAGGTAGGTAGGTCATTCTACACACCAACCTACCCGCCTCAAATCTCTCCGTTTTTACAACCTATATTTAGATGTCTCAGCAACTAAAAGAAATAAATTACTTACAAAATTATTCTTCTATCAAATAAGTTCGATGTAAATAAAATCTTTTCAAGCCATTCAATTAAGTTCACTGATCTGAATAGAATCTTCGTATGGCCAACGGAAAGTACACGGTTCATTTGCATGGGTTTGTTGACCCGGGTGGAATCAGTGAATGGATAACCTTGGATGACCTTGGAATAATGGTTTGTTTTTAAATAATTTTCTGTGTTTTTAAAATTGTCATGTTTTCTTAATTGTAATATTGAATAAATATTAACTACGAAATTAAAATAAAAAAGTTCTTAAGCAGCTAACGAAATATACTTTTCATAAAATTAATATACAGTTATATAATAACGTTAAATAAAATTAAAATAATTGCTTAATTAAAAACAACTTTTATTAATGATTAATTTATTTAATATTTGATCGAAATCTTTTCAGTAAAAGACAATTTTAAAAAACTTCTTCTCTAAGGTTCTTAATCCAGCACTTTAAATTATCAAGATAATATTTCTTTCACGTGGCGTCTATCAAACTATCACTATTGAAAAACAAATTCAACCATTACAGATCACTTGCTGTCTCTCTGATGTCAGCTGAAAGAAATAGAAGTAATAGGACCACGTTGAATGTGCGCGACAAGAATTTGATTTGAATGAGAGAAACTTAGTAAAAATCAGGTGTTTTTTACAAACTTTTATTTAGGTTACAATATCTGTTTGTGTGTATGTGTGTGTGTGGCTTTCTCTGTACTTGCGTACAATGAATCTTGCAAGTAAAATTTAACCAGATTTTTGACTAGCTAGGAAGCTGAAACTTTCAGCTTAGCTTTATATTGGATGACAATACATGATTCAATTAAAAAAACTTAATTTGAACATCTTTCGTTTTTCTAAATCGAGTGTATTTGAAAAACTCGTTTTTTCCTTTACTTGTTTAAAGATTGAAGTTTATAAATCGTGTTCACTTGAAATAACTTTGTCGCTCGTTTCTCTAGCTTGGTGACAGTTGTGGCAAAGTGTCAAGAAAAAGATATCGCTCGCTAGATGGCAAACAGCTCATGCTTCATATTGCTGACTCAACCCATTAAAATGGCAGTTAATCGCCATATTAAGATGATGCATTAGATTTATAGTGTGTATATAAATATATCGAGTCCAATGTTCAGTATATATTTTCTTAAATAAACTTATATCGAATCTAGTGTTCATATCATTTTTCTAAGAATAGTTTAACCAAAACTTTAGTAGCGAAGATATTTTTTCTTTTTTAGAAAATTATGTTTAATCATGAAAATTCGATACTACGCAGAAAAAAACTTGTTAGCTTTGTGATCTTTTCCAAATAAATCTCGTACACACACAAACCTGTCACCGATCTCAAACCCGGAAACAAAACCATCTTCAAAGAAAGACAATATTTATACCTGTTTAAATTTTTAATGGATAAACTACCTGGCGCCACAACTCACGGTGGCAAAAATGTCTCGAGCGAGGATGTGACAGTTGAGTGAGTGACAGATTCATAATGACTTAAGAAACAGTAAAATGTAATTAATTGTGCTTGCTTGCACATCTCGGTTTTCAATCAATCAAGAATAATTGTATTTGACTTCCTGTTAGCTAGCTAACTGGATTCCATAAAATAGCACGAGAACTCCGTCTTGCTTTCAGACAGATGGTCACAAGCCTGGATAAAAGAGGAAGGAAACATAAAATCAAATAAAATAATGATCTGCGACAGGAAATACCTTGGTGATTAATAAATTATTTGATTATTTATTTACAAGAGATGGCCCGTAAAAATGACGGATTTTTTAAATATCGTTATATATCATTTTGCGAATGCTGCGCCATCTAACAGCGTTACGCGTAGTTATAACATACATAAGGACAGACATCGGAAATTATGCGTATTGATTTGTTTTTTTAATTTATTTATTCATTTGTTTATTTATCTAATTATTTATTTATTTGTTTATTTATTTATTTATTTATTTATTTATTTATTTATTTATTTATTTATTTATTTATTTATTTATTTATTTATTTATTTATTTATTTATTTATTTATTTATTTATTTATTTATTTATTTATTTATTTATTTATTTATTTATTTATTTATTTATTTATTTATTTATTTATTTATTTATTTATTTATTTATTTATTTATTTATTTATTTATTTATTTATTTATTTATTTATTTATTTATTTATTTATTTATTTCTTCCATTTATTGAGCAGAACAAAAAATAACGTAAAGAAATTGTAAGCCTGCTTAAGAGTTGGTCCTAAGGGATTAGTACCCCGCTCTCTTGTCAACCCATACCTTATTTTAAAAACAAAAACATTGAATTGTGACCATTGCAGTATCATTTGTGGACGGAGAGTAAATAAGATGTCACAGAAATGATGGCGAATTAATAATGAAATGTTTGAGCATGCGTTTAAATTTAAAAGAAGATAGAATCGGTTGAGAAAATATTATTGCTTGGATTTTTTAATACGTTTTAGGGCCCGAACATGTAATGGAATGAGAAAAATCGATTTCATTTTTGGCTAACTTTGGCAGCTGCAGTGCATCTGTCATCACGTTAATTAGGCAAATTTTTGGTAAAATAAAAAAAGTTTCAAAGTTTAGTGAAAATGATTTAAATATGATTTTAAGGCTTCAATATCACTAAATCATGCAAAATATGATTTCAAATAAAAGTTAACAAGTAAAGGAAAAAACGAGTTTCTTAACACAAACTTTAATTTCAAATACACTCGATGTGTATGTGTGTGTGTATGTATACGAAAGATGTTTAAATTGACTGGGTTTTTTTTTATTTGAATCATGTATTGTCATCCAACATTAATATATGCTAAAAGTTTCAGCTTCCTAGCTAGTCAAAAAGCTGGTTAAATTTTACTTGCAAGATTTGCGTACAGAGAAAGCCACACACACACACACACACACACACACACACACAGAGAGAGAGAGATTGTAACCTAAATAAAAGTTTGAAAAAAATCATTTATGTCGAAATTGATTTTAAATCAAAATTAAATTCACAGCTCATGATTTAAATCATGATTTTAAATCATTTAATTTTAAATTTTACCCAACACTGAAGCTAAGACAATTTTTTCATTAATTTTCTCAGTTTTTTTAGAATCGCTTGAATAAATTAAAATAAAATAAAATGTAACGATAAAATTTAATAAAAAAAACTAAAGCTGATTACTAAATTAATAAATTTTCGTGGTTAAAAAATCTGAAGTAACATCCCTGGTGACGCGGTAGCTAAACTGGCGGTTGGAGACATTTTTGTTTTTCAAACGCTGGATTGACGTTGCCAGAATTTTCGTGAGAAGCTTTGAAATTTGTTGAGCTATTGGATACATGCGTGTGATGGACAATTCGAAAATTATTATTTAGTTGAAGGTAATTAAAACCTGATTAGCAAGAACTCTCGCAAGCCTTCGCAGAAATTATTTCAAATGCCAGGAAATCAATTACAAGTAAGAAAATAATATATATTACGTACAAAATGAAAACTGATCATTTTTATTTATAAAATCTTAGTTATTTTTAATGATTATTGAGTGTTTTAGGTTACCGAGTCAGGAGTTCGGGTTAGCATCTGTTCGAATTTTAACCTGGAAACAAACTCGTCGGAAACTGTTCTTTCTATTCATTGGTGTTCCCTGTGGTCAAGCTGTCAAACACTGATCCAAACTATATCTGTTTGATTTATTAAGCATTACCATTGAGCCAATCAGATCAATCATAAAAAGATTTTCAAATATTGAAGAAAAGTATTTTTTATTAAAATTCAAATATCAGAATTAGAGAATGACACGGGGGCAGTTCTCTGTCTCCCTTTCCACCTCTCATTTGAATTTTTCAGTACTCTGAACACCTGTGTGCGATAGCTTTTTCTGCTAATTGGCTGGTCAATGATATTTTAGACAACTGAACTAGCCAGCAACTTTCATTAATGAATGTTTCAACGTCAGAAGTTCGAAATGTTCCCAAACTGTCGATTTAAATTTGAGCTTTTGTTCCATAACAAGAGCTTTGTTTTTACTTGCTATTGCTACACTACCCCAGTTGATGATGCAATCTATAAATGTTTGAGAAATGTTTCTTCCTGCATCTCAAAGCTTGTTTAAAGAGACCTGAAAGCACACTTGTTTCGTTGCTTTGTTGATTCAAAATGCCTTTCAAAGCTTTGTGGTCAAATCAAAGGTGTTGAAAAAGTAGATTGACTGATTTGCGTTTGTGTTTAATTTGGAATAGATTTTTAATTTAAAAATTTGTTGTGTTTTTTTTTAATTTCTTGTTACATTTTTCTGATGTTTACGTTTGTTAAAAATTATTTTATCACATTGTTTATTGTTTTCAACGTTTTCTTAAATTGTTTTTGTTTATTATTTTAAGTAAGTTTTTTCTATTCATTTTTTTTCATTTTTTTTTATTTCTGTCATTGTCTACCTTCTAACAAACAATAATTTTAAGCCTCATTTTACATTGTTCTTATTCTAACTATTATTAAAAAAGTGGTCACTTTTATCCATCTCCGTACTATCAGCCCATGTAATTACACTTGAAATAACTTCAACAATTTCATAAACATTTTTCTCATCTGAAACTTTTAATTTGTTTTATTTAAGTGTTGTATCGTTGGTCAAGTTACACTGCCTCCACTTAATCGTTGATGTTTAGAACCAAAGATACCAACTCTCTGCGTGTGTCACTATTATCATTTCAGCTACCATAAGGTCATGGCTGATGTCTGATATTTTTATTTAATGACATATATCTCAATTGTTTCTGTTCTTCCTCTTATAACTTTGACGTCACTCACTGTTTTACGACGAGGCATGCTGACGCAGCGTTTCATTGTTTTGAACTATAGCGACTTCAAGTCTAGAAATATTTAAGAATTCTCTTGAACATTTTGGGCACAAAAAATCTAACAAACAGAACTATTAGCACAATAAATAAGTATACTATTTATTTGAGAAACGAAAACGCTAATAAGTATTAACTACATCACAGTAATGGAGTCTTAATGTCTATTGTCTGAAACAGAGATTTGATTTTCAAACATGAGACAACCTCTCAGAATTTTTTTTTTTTTTTGAAAGCTTTTTCAATATTTTTTGGCTTGTAAAAATTTCTGTTGTTTCATATGCCGTTTTATTTCTTCTTTTGTTTTTAGACATTCACAGTTTTAGTGAACATTCAATTAAAAAATGAGTGCATGGGGCGTCTGCATTGTACCTACACTAAATGGCGCTTTATATTGAAAAAAAAGGGGAATAATAAAAAAAATCGAAATTGGAAGTATTTTTAAGTTATTAGGTTAACTCACATTGTCCTTGTTAAAGCTACAAGTTGGAATAATTGTGTATTACATTTTAGTAAGTCTGTAATAAAAAATGCTAACTCAAAAGTTTTATTCCCACTTTCCCACCCTCTCTCCAGAAATTAAACACTTTCAAAAAATCTTTAAGCACCGTTTTTAAGTGTGAATTCACCCCTTAAAACTAAAAAATTCTTAACCAATCTTGGAAGGCGCAAAATATCAACACATGGCTTGTAGTTGTTGTAGTGGTTTTCACACAGCTTTCAGTCTTCTGAACCATGTTAATTTAATTTAATTTCGAACAGACGACATAGAAGGTTTGGTTTTCATGGGTGTGGTCTTTATGAACTCCATTTCAACATATTTTTTTTTTTTGCTGTTTAAAATAAATTGTGTAAACATAGAAAAATGTCGTTTAATAATGTTTGATGCCTGCTGGATCAATAAAAGTAACAATCGTTTAATTTCTATGTTTTTGTTGTGTTTTATCGATTATCGCCCATATTGTGGAAGGTCGGTTACCGGTAGCAATCGTTAAAAAATTTCAAATGCAAGAAAGACTAGGTGTGAATGTAAATTTACTTTTGTTAATTTCCTTGTATAGCAGCCTGGGCCGATTTTGATGGGAATTAACATTGTTTTATCATAAATGACACTAAAAACATAAAAAATTAGAACAGAAATAAATAAATACAATAATTAAATAACTATAGCACTTTAGAATTAGAACATTAAAAATTGCTCTCGAAGCATAGTAGTTTCCGGTGAAGATATATTTATCAATGGCGATAGAAGTAAAAAAAAGTTAAAATAAACATTATTTGGTAAAAAAAATTAAGTAGAAAAAATTAGAAAACATTAATTTTGTTTCTATTCAATATTGTACGAGCTCTGTAAGTTGCTCCATGTCTACTTGTCACAACAGTTTCCAAGGCAGTAGTTTTGCTAATATGCATTAAAACAAATAGAAGAAACTAAAATAAATGTGCAACAGAAAACCAATCTGAAATCTTCTTTACTTGAAAGTATGCAGAGATGTTTTGGTAGAGTCAACATGTGTAGAGTATAGTATGCATGCAATTATCAATTGGCGAGAAGCTACAGCGACTTCCACCACCACAACAAGTCCCAGATATCCATTTTTGATGTAATGATTTAATATTACCTCATTTTTATTCATTTTTTTATTTATTTCAGTTTTTATTTTTGGCTATTGAGTTAATTAAAAAAATTATTTATATCATAGATACTTTTCCACTCAATGTTATGATTGTTTTAAAGAAGTGCATATTAAATAATTAACTACTTTATTTTAAAAAATTTTCAACTAATGTATTTGTTGAACAGTTATTTCATTTTACTATTAACTTTTTTTATTTTTTATGTCATGCAATTGTATTATTCCGCATATCGACATTGCTTTTATGTATTTCTGCTTAAAGTCACTTTTTAAGGAGTTTTTCTGTCAAAGTATTCTTTCTCACATCTAATAATGTTATGTGCTTATTTTATTCGCACATTTTTTAAATTGGGTCTTAAATCAAATTGGTCCAAGCTGCTATACTAGGAGATTACGGTGCTTTTTTCGTTTTTTTTTTTAGTTAAATAGTCAAAATAATTTTTGTGACTTATAGATTATGACTTGAAAGATGAGGCGCAAGCTAAAGAATATCTGGACAGAATCGGAATTGAATATAGATTTCAATGTTATCACGAAAAGTTACCAGAAGGGTGTCACAGGTTAGCGAGTTTTCTGGAAAGTGTCATCCAGGACTGGGAAAAAGCCTACAAGGTTTTTGAACAAAACTGCTTGGATAATAAATATGGCCCGAGCTGTTTCAAATTGGGTAACTACAGTTTAGTTGGACGATCGTGTGAACAAAGTCCAGAAAATGCATTACAGTTTTTTTCGTCGGGATGCGACTACAAGGATGGTTCGAGCTGTCACAATGCAGCTCTCATGCATTTGGAAGGTAAAAATAAAGATTCCGTTAAAGATTATAAAAAGGCAGAAGAATATTTAAGTAAAGGATGTGAATACAATGATATTAGAAGTTGTCACAGGTTGAGTGGGATGTATTTGCAAGGATATGAAGGTGTGCCAAAGAATATGGAACTTGCCTTTAAACATGCCTTGAAAGCTTGTGAACATGACAACCCATATGCTTGTGCTAACGTCAGTAGGATGTACAAATTGGGCGAAGGTGTTAAACAAAATCTTAAATCTGCAGAAGAATTCAAAGAAAAAGCCATGTATTTGTATAATAGTGCAAAAGAACGGACTATTTTGTCGGGTGGGAAGTAGGACAAATTATATTTTATAATGAACTTTTAATTAATTCTTATGTCTGTGTCACAAAATAAATCTAAAAAGTCAGCAGGCATTTATGGATTAATCACTTTCTGTTTTATATTGTATGATCACTCTTTCGACAATGAAAGTAAGTTTATTTCTCTAGTCAATATACCCTGCACTTCAAAGATTTCTTCTAATGCATTTTTAGGTGATAAGATAGTTTATTTTATAGTTTCCATGACAAATATTTTGGAAATTGCAAAATACAATGATTATTGATAGTTAAAGTTTAGCTCATTTTAAATTTTCTTTGCATAATTCTTCATTTTTTACCTTCATTTTTTATTGTATGGTGCCACTATACACATAATCTTTTTTGAGCACAAAAGTAAATAATAATACTCAAACAAAAAACATAAATACAGAGGAAATTAAGGTGCATATAAAAAATAAAGTGCCTAAAAGGTTTGTCCTAAAGGAATTTTTTCATGCTTAATGGACAATGGCTTGAGAAATATGGAGAACTGCAAACTGCGATGGTTCGAAGACCAATTAGTTTTACGGTAAAACTTTTAGCTTAACAAATTAACAAACCGAACAGTTAAATCTCATTCCGATAGAAATGTCCGGGTAAAAGTTACTCAGAAATCTTGCAGTCAACGAATGATGTACAAGTAAAGGAAAAACGAGTTTTTCAACACAAACTTTGATTTCAAATACACTCGATGTAGAAATACGAAAGATGTTCAAATTAAGTTGTTTTTTTAAATTAATTATGTATTGTCATTCAATATAAAGCTATGCTATGCTGAAAGTCTCAGCTTCTTAGCTAGTCAAAAAGCTGGTTAAATTTTACTTGCTAGATTTGCCTACAGAGAAAGATGCACAAACAGAGACTGGGTAAAACCGTATAAATCGTTGACAGAAATGTAAACAAATTTCTGCCGGATTGATTGACAGGTCACGTGCAGTAAATAAGCCAATCAAGCATTCCTATGCATATTTAATTTGTATAATTAAAATAAAGAATAAAACGCATTTTTATGTATAAAATATTTTCTTTTCAAATAAAACGTAGCAGAATAATAAAAGTTATTTTATAACAACAGTTATTAAAGCTATACAGGATAATATGTCCGGATGAGCTCTAATGCTTTCTGGAAGCACACTTCTCTTTTCCCGTTCTTGCGATGCCATAGGTACTCGTCGAGGTAAGAAGTAACATGAACGTCAGAGGTCCCCTGCATCTTCTTCATTTTGTCCTTTGCATTCCTCCACAAATTTTCTGCTCGCTGGGTGTTTACCCCGTTATTGGCAACAAACGTAACAGAATGGTTCACTATGGCGTGAGCCAGTCCTGTGGTTGCCGTTAACCTGCTATAAGCCCTCCACTGGTCGCTCCAGACCGTAGTACCTGCAAAATTAATGAAAAAATGTTATATAATTCAAGTACTCAATGTGGAAATAATCCAATGACTTTACTATACCTGGCAAAACATGCTGCTGAATAATTGGTAGCAGCGTCGCGGCATTTCTTTTTGGGACCTCGACCATGAAAGCCTCATCGGTGTCTTGATCGATTCCACCAAAAACCCACCTCTGTCTCGTGGGTCTAGCACGTCCGTTTCTGGTCCTAATTAAAGCGAAACGTGAATGTTAAAGTGTTTAAAACTGAATTTAGAAACCTTCTGCAGTTTGACGTACCTTTCTGGTGCAGAGACTACACTCTCATCAATTTGTACGACGTGCCCGGGCCTCCTATTCTGATAGGGTTGTCTCTGACCCAATATGTGCAAAGCTATAAATGCAAATTTCTATTATTTTACAACTTAATTTACAACGTAAATAAAATAAATTTACCATAATACATTTCTTCATCGGAATGTGAATTTTTTGAAAAAAACTGCCTTCCCTCAGAGATTTACTGGCACGACAAGCCCTGACTTGACACAACCAAAAACTACCGTCACTGATATCTTTCCTTGGGGATAGTCTCATCGGACTCAGACAACGATGGCAGTTCCTAGTGCTCGCTATAATTCCGTGCGCCATAGCCCATGCGATTGCGTCTTCATTTTTCTGCATATTGGCATATTAGCATACATCTCGAAAGTCGAGATCCCTGAGACGTCAGGATAAACGACACCAGCAGCCATGACAAGAGCGAGAGAAATTTGTTTACATTTCTGTCAACGACTTATACGGTTTTACCCAGAGACTGTAACCTAAATAAAAGTTTTTAAAAAAGTAAATGAATTATTTATATAAATCAATCATATTTATTTCCGTGGTGATAGCAATAGAGCTCGGTAATAATCAAAAAAATGTTTATATAAAGTTAGATTTTTACTCAAACTTCAATGTAATTTAAATTAAATTTTAAATTATTTGTAATATTTTTTTTCAATAAATTTATTTTAACATTAATTATAGCATAGAAATAAAATTTAATTTTTTATCTGTTATCTTTATATTTTGGTACATAGCTCGTTGAAGTTCTTGAACAGTTCTTTCCTGTTCGACGGCCTTTTGTATTTGCTGGGTTTGCTTGTTAGGATCGGATTTTTGGGCTTAGTTTTGTATTAGTAATTGAGAGATTTTTAGAATTTACATTTATACTGTTTGTGTACTATTTTCTATGGCTCGATGATGATAACATTCTGCCATATTAATAACGATGATCATATTTTTATATACCGTTCCATTTATTCTGAGAGCCATTTATAAGATTTTTTTATTTTATGGCACGTGTGATGAGCTTAGTATAGATAGGGACATATGATTTGATGATTACATTCTATACGCTGACGTGCCTTTTATAATTAAGTTGTTTTCAATGATACGAACTTGAAACTTGATCGTTTGCATCATGAGTGATATTTGTTAACTAAAAGATTTTGTGACAAAATCCATTATTTTTCAATGAATAAAACTGGTGATGTTTTCATTTGGAAAATTTCTAAATCTGTACTGTGATTTTATGACACGTGTGGTGAGCTTAGTTTAGATAAAGACAAATGATTTACTGATTACATTCTATACACTGACCTGCTTTTTATATACAGTTCTGAAGAGTGGACACTCAGGGAAGAGGAATAGTGTCCGCTTTTTGTGTTTGTCCGTTCTTTGTATACATGCTAATATAGACCAGATATCGTACAGATGTAAGAAATTCTGTTCTGAGCAAAAAATATCCGTTGCTCTTAGCAGCCACTTAACTGACTCGAATAAATGTTCTATGTGATTTATCAATTTTTCTACATTTAAGGTTTAAACATTAAGTTTTTAAAATTCACCATGGTATCAAATTGACACTTCAAAATAGGATGCCTTATGCTGCGCTGAGGGCTAGGCCTATTTTACGAATGGGATTTCAATTATTACGTTTCTGAAGACCTAAGTTTTGAGTCAGGTTTTTTCTTCAACTGCTCACTTATATTTAGGAGATTTTTCAGTTCCTACTAAGCCCTAATCTTTGCAGCTGGTACATTTGTGTTGCATATTGATCTTTTCAAATTCCTGTTCACCGGGGCATTTGCGGCAGGGGACCATTGTGTTCTGCCACATGCCCAAACATCGGCGCTTCTGTAATGGACCTTGTCGATAAGGGAGCGCCTAATCAAATGATTATTTGATTTGATCGGACGAACGTAAAACGCATTCTCTAATTTAGCATTCATTGATCTAAGGCTGAACATTATTCTAAACAGAAAGATCAATCAATGTGTTTTCTTTATATAGTAGAGCAGTTTCAGTGGAGTGGCCGGTTCTAAAGCCAGATTGGGAAGGAGGAAGAAGTGAGAAAGCATTAATGAGATAAGCACTAATTTGCTCATACACAGCTCTTTCTATGATTTTTTTAGATAAAGATGGATTAGAGACAGCCCAGATAGAGAAGAATGTTCAAGATCTGAAAATAGTTAAATTTTAACTTGAAAGCTTCTTAAATTTGAGGCTTTAGTAAGTCCTAGTCGTCACAAGGGGCCGTCCATAAATGAAGACGCGCATTTTTGGCTGTTTTTAACCAACGCTCGATCCATTTGCCAGTTTGCGCGATAGAACATCAACGCTAAATTGATTGAATTGTGTTTGAAAAAAATATATTTATCTGGGTCGGGTCACGTAATGGACCGGTCGTGTTAACCTTTCCGGCAGGTCGGGTTAGCCATGGACTCCTAAATAAAAGCTATCTGGACACAAACCTGAATGGGCGGGAGCCTGATGAGTCTACTACATGAGGCGATTGTGTACAGGCATGCAGATTGCAGATCCAGCATGCATCGACGTACACTAGCAGTAACTTAACTAGCATCTTATAATATAGGCTGCTGCGAGACACTGCCAACTCATTATTTCTCATCTTCCAGTGCGCTTTGATTGTTTGGATTTCGCCTAGTGTTTTATACGATTATTTCGAGTTGTTTGGATTTCGTTTAGTGTTTTATACAGTTTAATTCGAATTCTTAGTTTTAATTATTTGGATTTTTGTAAAATTTACAACAATCACGGTTATTCAACTACTACGTAGGTATATATTTATATGTTAGATACAATTAAAGTTATGTGTGTGTGTGTTGACAATATTTAGGTAACAAATTCTCATGTAGACATGCTCGATTTATTTATATTTATAAATTTATATGTATATATATTTAAATATTTTTTATATTTAATTTATTTCTCTTGGATTTCAGTTCACTCTACCTGTCAACTGAAATATCATTCATTTCATTAAAGTTTACTACAACCTTCGACATGGTTAATAAATGTTCGGCTTTTGGGTGTAAAAGTGGCTACAGTGAGAACTGCAACAATGCTCGTATCACATTCCATTCTTTTCCCCATGATGAAGTTATTCGCGAGAAATGGATTCGAGCCAATCCAAGAAAAGATTTCAAAGTTTCAGCATATTCCAGAATGTGTTCTCTTCATTTTAAAGAGAGTGATTTTATAGAAGAGCGGACCGACACAAACCTTTATCGGCTGAAAAAGTTTACGTTGACTCAATTAAAGAAAAGATATTTGAAAAATGATGCTGTTCCATCTGTTTTTCCAAATGCACCAGCTTATTTTTCTACAACGACTACTGTAACGCATCGTGTTTCATCTGCCTTGACTTCTGCATCAGGACGACTTAACCAGGAATCTCAGAGACTAGAAGCGCTGATTATGAAATTTGATGCTGATCAGAATATTCAAAAATTAACTTTACAAGAAATACATAAAAAATTGATAGTTGATCCTGCCTTGCCACAGGGGTTTCAGACGCTCCTTCAGAACAGCAATTTGATTATTTATTTATTAAGTTTTGTTGACGACATTCCTGAATTGTTGGCAGCTATCTCAATTCGACCAGATTATACTGTTGTTGTGACAGTCGAACAAAAACAAGTGCCACCAAAAGAATATCAAATGCTGCTGGAAGGTCCTCTTACAACAATTCTTCAGCTGTTGAACTTGATGGCTCTTGTCAAAGCTTGGACTGATGACAGGAAGTGTCGTCCCGCCAGTCTTCATCTTAGTACAGCCATGTGTTTGAAAGATTGCAGGGACACTCTTGAAGTTTGTTCAGAAGAACATCGCCATCTACGTTTTCTTATTGAACAGCTTGAACTTTCAGCAAAAAACAAATTTAGAAGGAACTATTCACCGGAATTAACAATTCTTTCTTATTTGATTAATGCAACTAGTCCTGCGGCATACCGGGTATTACAAGAAGAAAACGTTCTGTGTCTGCCGTCCATAGTCACGTTGGGGAAAATTACAAAAAAGTTAATCCCAGCACAGGATTAGACAATGCCTATTACCTCAAATTGAGAATAACCAATCTCAATGAATTTCAACGAAAAGTTGTTTTGATGATTGATGAAATTTACATTGCTAAGCGGGTCGTGTATAGCAGTGGTGAGGTGCAAGGTCTTACAGCTGACGGAGCCGTAGCTTCAACTTTCTTGACGTTCATGGTGAAGTCAGTAGTGGCAAAGTACAAGGATGTTGTTGCCGTCTATCCAATGGCAAAGGTTACAGCTGAAATAATTCACAAATGCTACAATTAAGTGGTTGCTTCAATTTTCAAAGTTGGATTTACTGTTGTAGCCATCTCGGTGGACAACGCGGCAGTAAAACGCAAATTTTTTTTAATCAGCTTTGCGGGGGCACATTGAGGACTAGTGTCACAGATTCTTCATCACAGCAGAATATCTTCCTAATTTTTGACCCAGTCCATGACCTGAAAAATATTTATAATAATTTTCAATCAAAAAAACGTTTTCAGTGCCCAGAGTTCCAGCAAAACTTACCTCATGGCTGCAGGGCAGATTTTAATCATATAATCCAGTTGTTCCACCATGAAGCATCATTTGCTCTGAATAAAACCCACAAACTGTCGCCAGCCTCATTGAACCCAAAGAATATTGAGAAAACCTCAGTTTCTTTGGCTACTCGTGATGCTCTGAATTACTATGCCGGAAAGACAGAATGGCATGGTACAGCAGAGTTTGTCACGCTCATTTTAAAACTCTGGAACATTATGAACGTGAAGTCCTCCGTTAAGGGAAAACAAAAACGAAATATAAACATGGACCCCATCCGATCTACTGCAGATTAGAAACTCAGCTTTCTCAATGAGTTTGCTGAGTTTCTACAACGCTGGGTAGCGAACGGCAAAGAAGGACTGACTCGAGAAACTTTTCTTGCTCTACGGCATACATGTGTTGCACTGGCTGATTGTGCTGCATATCTGCTCACTCATTTCGGGTTTGATTTTGTTCTGCTTGGTCACCTGCAGTCAGATGCTTTGGGTGGTTGCGTCAAATGTCAGGAGCGAACTATTATATTTCTATGCGTCAGGTGTTGGAGAACGATAACAAATTCGAGCTGTATCTCTTCTTAAATTTTCCAAGTTTTCTCTTTCTGACATTAACGCTGCTTTCAAAGGAGAGACCGCTTCAACTTCAGCTGCTGAAGAGCTTGACATAACAGCAGATTTTATAGCTGAGCAACTTGTTATGGATGTGCACCCTTCAGCCAGTGATGCACACATAATTTTTTATATCAGTGGAGCCATAGCTAGATCTACAGTTACCTTTACAAAATGTGACTTTTGCCGAGAAGTCATTATCTTAGACGATAACCTACCGCCCGTTCAAGTTGAAGACAAGGAGGGTTTGAATTATGAGTTATCTGCCTTCCTGGACAGTATCAATCAGGGTGGTCTAGTAAAGTCAACAGAATTTGTCTATCAATTAGTTCTTCACTGTTGGCATGTGTTTGAAGAAATAAATAAACAGAATCTTTGAAAACTAGGTTTTTGCTCTCTACAGGACAGAGAAAACTGTTCTGTAAAATTATGGATCGTGCAACTTATAATGAAAGTTACATGCATCTGGTGTTTGGCAACAACATGTGCAGCAAAAGTCATGATTTGCAAAGCCACATAATTCGTAGGTTTTTTAACACTGTGGCTAAGAACTTAGTAAAAGAAATAACTAGAGAAGCCAGCAATAATAATAAAGCTAAAAATAGATAAATTAACAAGCTGCTTTTGAATGACACTAATTTTTATTGTTTTTCCATTTAAAAGTACTTTTTAAATATTAAAATTTTCAATTGCTTTTTTTTTTAATAAATACATTTTAATTGTTCTGTTTTATCCTCAAACAATAAAAACTCATAATTTTACACTTGTAGCTTTATTAACCATCGTAGCGTAACGCTAATGCAATCGCCTCATTTGGTAGACAACGCCGCTTCAGGTTGGTGTCCAGATAGCTTTTATTAAGGAGTCCATGCGTTAGCAGAATGCGACCAGGGGACAACTCTGGACTACACCCATTCATAAGCTATTTTGTACATTTTTTGAATGATATTTATTAGCAAGAAACGTTTTTGCAAAGCAGACCTAGTTTCCACTCTGCGACCTTGCCCATCCCTTTTGTCAAGATCTGTCACACGGATAAACCTCCGATGAATTTCACAACGCACCCAACTCCCTCAAATATGACGTCACAACATTTTGTAAAATTGTGATAGCTAGGAAATGTTCACAATAATAGGGATTCGAACAAAAGATGTGTTAGCGATGAAAGCGAAGATGAGTTTGTAGCTGCTTCAAAAAAAAAGACCACTCCCTGTTTTTAATATAACTCCTACAGGGAAGGGAAAAGCTTATGTTAGAAAACAAATCTCTGACATCAAGTCCTACATAGTCCTTTATACAAGTCCTTTATACAAGTCCTATATACATAGTCCTATATACATGAATACTTATGTATAAATTTTCACACAATTTATTAACATAGTACCGTATTTTTTCGCATATAACGCGCGTACGCAGATAACGCGCCCCCGCAGATAACGCGCGTTTTAGTATGAAAGATTGGTATAACGCGCTTATGTATGTAAATTCTGGTATAACATGCCCACGCATATAACGGGATATATATATATATATATATTTATTTTGACCGTATTTTGGCGTAATTTGTTCTTTTAGACGTGCTTCGTTAAAAACTACGGCCCATTTAGTGTTTATCAGTTTGCGCAAAATATTTTCAATTAAGCGAAACTTCGAAAACAAGCAAAATTTTTTTAATGTCTGTCATTTTATTTATATTTTTACTTGGGCTGACTGCCGTTTCGAAAAGAAACTTTTCATTTTCAGAGCCCGGGTGAACAATAGAAAAGAGGACAAGTAAATAGTAGACAAAAATGAAACAGAATATATATACATATATACATATATATATATATATATATATATTCAAATAATTAGGTGTTAATTTTTCGTCGATACAGGCTCGGTTAAATTTTATTGACCAAGTTTTGTTGCAAACTTTTTCTATTATATGAGATAGTTCACGTAATTTAACTCGCCCACGAAGTTGTTCAAAGAACGCCCGATTATACAAATCTTTATTACTTTTTAACTTGCAAGTTTTGGCTATTTTTTCAGCCATCTTCAGAAAAAGCACAAGGCCGGCGGTACAGGAACCGAACATAAACAAAGACGATTAAAAACAAATAATGAAATGTGGAAGTACGTAGATAAAAATAAAATATGACCAAAATAAAATGCGAGGGAAGGTATTAATTAAGACTAAAATCAAAGAAGCAAATATAAATTAAATTTAACATAATAATTGTTGGTGTTATATATATATATATATATATATATATATATATATATATATACAATATATACATACATTTCACGTTCCCGATGGCTTTTCCGTTTTTAATGGACTTGTTAATGGAAGGTAAAACAATCGAAGCATTATCGGATAAGATTAAAGAAAAGATACTTCCCAGTCTGGAACATGGCATTAAAGAAATGATGAAGAACTTAATGTTGGAGACAGTGACAAAACTGATAAAGGACGAAATTAAGCCGCTGGTTGATAAAATAAAGTCCATAACGGAGGAAAACAAAACTCTACAGATTCGAGTTGACAGACTGGAGATGCAATTGAGAAGCAACGATCTCGTCATTCACGGAATTCCTGAATCGTCCTACGCTGAGGTGGCTTCGGGTGTGACTGCTGGAGAAGGTGATTCCTCTAAACATATGTCTCGGCAGGATACAATGAGTGCTGTCGTGTAGTGTTGCAGGACGAGGTTAGATCTCGACATATCTATGAAGGATATCACTGCCGGGTACAGAATACCTGGCATTAAAAACGCACCACGACCGATAGTTATAACTCTCGCTTCAAAGACAGTCAGAGACCGAATTTACTCTTCAAGACGCCTACTTCACAAACAAGAAGATAAACATAAAATTTATATCAACGAACATTTAACTAAGAGGTGCTCAGAAATCTTTTCGAGAGGCAGGAGACTTCTCAAAGAAAAGAAAATCTCCTCCATCTGGACATGGAATGGCGTTGTTTTTGCAAAAAGAGTTGAATCTGACAAGCCAATTAAAATCCTAAGTCTCGAGGAGGTTGAAAAGTTACAGACTTGTTAAAATGGCTTATGATACGACGAACACTGAAGAAGAACGTTTAAGTTTACTGAAGTCTATAAGAAGCTGTTCTTTGTTTGATTATAACATTGATCCTGATGAAAATATCTTCCACCCAATCTATGATAATAGAAATGTTTATGTTACTTCTGATGAGTTAAACGAGTTAACCGGTCGATTAGCTTCCGATCATTTTTCATTTCTTCACGTCAATTGCAGAAGCTTAAAAAATAAATGGCATGACTTAGCAATATTACTTCACTGGAGTAGATCTAGGATTCTGGCGGTTACAGAGACCTGGCTGGATGACAATTCATCCTTGAGCGTGGAAATACCGGGCTTTGTTTTCGTATCTAGACATAGAGTTATGAAAAAAGGCGGCGGAGTTGGTTTTTTTATTGACTCTGACTTAAAATATTCTGTTCTTGATGTTAGTTCCTGGAGTGTTGATATTACTTCATTTGAAATTCTCTTGGTATCTGCGGAGTGTCGAGGAATTGGAAGTTTTACTGTTGGAGTAATCTATCGCCCACCGGATACCAATATACGTGTTTTTAATGCAGAGCTGAGTAACATCTTGGATTACTTTGACAGAAAAAATATGAAGATATTTCTACTGGGCGACTTCAACATTGATTTTCTTGACAAAGAATGGAACTCACTTACAGCTGAGTTTTTTAATTTACTAGCTTCCCACTGCCTTCTTCCAGCCTTTACAACACCAACTAGAAAATGCCCTTCAACCGCCACCGCAATTGATAATATATTTACTAATTATCCACCACAGAAGACTCTCGCCAGGATTGTACTCGATGATGTCTCGGACCACTTCCCTATTTTTCTCTCTGCCACATTATCGACACCTGATTGCGTCGGAAAAAATCATGTCTTGTCCTTAAGAAGGAGTTTCGTTAATAAAGAAATTTTTGAGCAAACGCTGCATGGAGCCGATTGGTCTAGGGTGATGGAGGTGGCCGAGTGTGGCGACGCGTCATCCGCCTATTCAATGTTTATCAATAGATACCTTGAGATATATAATAATTTTTTTCCTCTGGTGAGCTGCAGCGGCAAATCTAACGGACCTAACAAGTTTGATAAAGAATGGATGACACCTGAACTTATGAAAAGCTGCAAGAAAAAAAATGCGCTTTACCGAGCATACACCAAGAATCCATCTCCGTCTAACAAACAGAAATTTACTACATTTAGAAACCTCTTCAAATCAACTAAGGTAAAAACCATCAAACAATTCTACTCCGAAAAGTTTAAATTAAACAACAACAACATGAAAGGAACATGGAAGTTAATTGGGAACATTTTAAATAAAAAGACCAACATGGAACAATGCAAGACTTTCTGTACGGATGACGGTAGTCTATTGACATCTTCCCCTGTTATTGCTGAGTCATTTAATAATTACTTTTCTAATATTGGCTCCAACCTCGCAAGAAAGATATCCCCACCGGATACAACGTTTGAAAAATATCTTGGCAATCCTGTGACTCACTCTTTTTTTTCGCACCCACTACGCCCGATGAGATTATCAAAATAGCTTCAGACTTAAAGATCTCTCACAGCTGCGGATCCGATGGAGTCGACCCATGCATCGCACGAAATTCAATTACGGCGATCGCTAGTCCTCTGTCTGCCATAATAAATTGCTCAATAACTTCAGGAGTATTCCCCGCTCAACTAAAAACAGCCAAAGTCATTCCAATTTACAAATCTGGGAAAAAAGAAAACTTTTCTAATTACCGGCCAATATCTGTCTTGTGCTATTTTTCAAAGTTTTTTGAAAGAGTGATGCATTCCAGACTTTATAATTATCTTGATAAATTTTCCATTATTACACCAAATCAGTTTGGATTTAAAAAAAAATCACTCAACTTATATGCCACTGGTCATGTTACACTCAAAGATTGCCGAGGCCATGGACCGTGGGAAATATGTAGTTGGCATCTTCCTGGACCTAGCTAAAGCCTTCGATACGGTTGATCACGGCATTCTGGTGGAAAAATTGAGGTACTACGGAATCCGGGGAACTCCACTATCATGGTTCAGTGACTATCTTAGCTGTAGATCACAATGCGTCCAGTACAGCAACTCTATCTCTTCGATGAAGCAGGTAACTTGTGGGGTGCCTCAAGGGTCGGTGCTGGGACCGCTTCTATTCCTCATCTATATTAACGACCTATGCTCAGTTTCAGATCGCCTTGAATTTGTTTTGTTTGCGGACGATACTAACCTCTTTGCGACTGGCGATAACTTAGAAAATTTATATTACGATACCAACAGTGAATTACTTTCTGTTTCTAAATGGTTCTCTGCTAGTAGACTTTCCTTAAATGTTAGCAAAACGAATTACATTTTATTTCACCATATAAACAAAAATACTTTCTGTAATTGTCAGCTGAAGATTGATGATATACCAATTTTGCGGGTTCCTTATTGCAAGTTCTTGGGCGTGTTGCTTGATGAACACCTTACATTAAAAACTCACATTGAACATGTTACATCTAAGGTTGCAAAAAATTGCGGAGTGCTATCTCGTATACATCAGTTTGTTGATGCCAATATTTCTATGATGTTATACTATGCACTTATATTTCCGTACTTATCATACTGCAATATTGTCTGGGCCTCAAATTATTCAACTCGTTTAAAGCCTCTTCATATTTTGCAAAAGCGAATTATTCGAATTATTTTTCACATGCCTCCCACATCGTCTTGTAAAATTCAAATGGCTAACAACAACATTCTTAATATTTATCAGATTAATTTCTTCCAAACTGGCATTTTCATGTATAAATATGATAATTTTATATTACCCTCATCATTCGATAACATGTTTGTAAAATTATCTGATGTTCATTCCTATGATCTGCGCCCCGGTCGCTGTTTTCGAACGGATTTTGCTCGAACCCAATTTTCCAACCCACATTTGAGGTCCGGGAAACCGAATTTTCAAAAAATGGTGAAACACGTATCTTTTTATTTTTCAAAAAGAATCTATATACCAAATTTCAAAATCTCCTCATTTTTGGTTTTCGAGATATACATTGCTTTAGAAAAAAGTTTGTTTTCCAGTTTTTTCCCCTCAGGAGCAAAATTTTCAAAAATCCTTTCTTAGCGGATGTTTACGCTATAAAAGTAATATAAGTTCCAAATTTCACGTTCCTAGGATGAGGCGTTTGAGCTCGGCGTTGATTATCAGTCAGTCATCTGTCAGTCAGTCAGTCAGTCAGTCAGTCAGGACATGTTCTTTTATATATATAGATTATTAATTTATATGAGATCTATTATAATTTTCGATGAAGCAGCCACATCACGCCTGCGTTTTAACTTTACGTCAGACCATTTATTCAGTCCAACTAACTTGAGTCGGTTTTTTAACTGATATTTTATATATGTAGGACTTTGATTATTAATTTATGTGCGATCTATTGTAATTTTAGATGAACCATCCACATCAAAACAACCTAACTTTTATAACTTAGATGAAGCTACTTACTACACCAAACCAGCATAATTCATTCAATCAAAGTGACATTCTTCTGCCTGCAGGCTATATAGTTATACAACTATTGAGATGAAATTTGTATTAAAGTATTCTAAATAAATTTAGTAATGGTATTTATTTATTTATCTTTAGGATTTCAAAGATATTTGGTTGGACAGTTTGAAAATATATAGGAAGTTTTGAAAGAAATTAAAAGTAATCTTGCTCTCCTTGTCACTCCACCGACGACAGCAGTTAATACGGCAGTTCCGGAAAACGTTCATTTCCCATGCACTCCATGGTACAATTTGACCAGTTGGATTCAAAATTAGAATCTAAAGAATTATTTGATGCTCTGGTGAGTCAATTACAGCATGTACTTAGATATCTAAAATTTGTAGATTAGGTTGTCACTATCATAAATTCAAACATTTGTCCATTTGTATAGGCGATTGACTTACAAAGCTTGGGGGAGACACAATGGCAATAGAGGCGTGTCGTAGGCTGCTCCGGTACACCATGGATGATGGGCTGAAAAGTTCAATTGGAAAGGGACTGGTGGTAAAAGAAAAATGGAAAGCACCCTTTTCAAAGAACTTAAATTATTATTAGTTAGCTTAAATAAACTATTAGCAAAGTCATTTCAAAAATACTTGATATCTAACAACTATTTTTTTTAAACTATTTCTCAGAAACTCTCCAAAGTAATAGACGCTTCCACGAAGTTCCACGATTCGTCAGCCAAAAAAATTGAGGTTGTAGCAAAGAAATGGATAAAGTTTGCACACGAGAGGCTGAACCGCAAGGAGAAGAAATATTATGACACTTATTTATATAGAGCTCAAAAGACGACTTTTTTTAAATAATTTTTTTACACACCTTTATTTAACTTGACTCCTCTGCCTGTCTGTCTGTCGTCAAATTTTGCAATCGATTCTAAACTAACAGTGTATCATTATTGGTAATGAATACGATGTTACTTGAGAGGAAATACTTGATAGAAATTACTTGATATATATATAAAAGTGTGTTTTTAAAAAACTTAGTTTTTTGATTCACTTGTTATAAATTTTCAAATAGTGTTTCAGTTTTGTTTAATGATGAACGTATTTGGAGTGATAATAATTTGCATGAGCACATAATAGAGGACGTTTATAAAACATTACACAGGAAACGTTTCTTTAACGCACAGCCGATGAGCAAAATAACAAAAGAAACGCGTTTCTTGCAACCGAAAAGTAACGGTTAAGAAACGTTACAAAGTGGTTACAATATTTACTGTGTTGCCCCCTCTCCAAAAGACATTCTAGAAAAAAGTTTGATTAGCCACATTAACATTTATTTATTTTCCTGACAACCGGGTAACCTGGACAATATTATGGACAATCCGGACAATATTATTAATAAGTCGGACAATATCATGAACAGCCCAGACAATATCATGAACAGCCCAGACAATATTATAGACAATCCAGACAATATTATGGACAATCCAGACAATATTATGGACCATCCGGACAATATTATTAATAAGTCGGACAATATCATGAACAGCCCAGACAATATTATGGACAATCCAGACAATATTATGGACAATCCGGACAATATTATTAATAAGTCGGACAATATTATTAATAAGTCGGACAATATTATTAATAAGTCGGACAATATCATGAACAGCCCGGACAATATTATGAACAACCGGGAATTGCTACTGACCAACTATTACAACTTTTCAAGATCTCCCATTTTTTAGCTTTCAGTTTGATTTTCCTGCTGTTGAGCGGTGACTTTGTATCTCAAATGAGATTATTGCTGAAGATAAAAGCGAAACTGCGAACGAAGTGCTGAACTGCGTTAGTAATAAATTGGTAATAAATCATATTTTTATTCATCGACTGCTCTGATGTCACTTCCGGATTTGATTGGATGAGAAAACAAAGCCCAGGCAGGACTTAGATTTTTATGAATGAATGCAGTAATGGGGGACTTTAGATTTTTATGAATGCAGTCACTCGATCGTCTTATCAGTTTCGTTTTATTTTTCAACTATGAAAATGGTTAAGTAGAAAAGAATCCAGATCAGCATTGCACGGAGGCAGGTCCAGGTTCTCTTTATTACAACCAATCAATATTATAGCTCCCGGGTTGTTCGGGGTAAGTCGCTTGCGTTCATAATAGAGTAGCTTTACCTATCTAGTTAGGTCCCGTGTGGTTAACGGCACGACTTGGGCTTAGAAATATGCAGTGATTACGTTTAAATGATTATAATTGTCTACTATATAGTCATCTTCTTCATAGTCTTCACTAATGCTAAGTTTTTCTACTTTTCAGATCAAACATTACCAGTAAAAATAAATTATTTTTGCAAAATATGTAAAACAGGTAGATTTTATTTTGCCGTAATTTATTAAAAAGTCATAAATATTTTAAAACTTTATTTGATAATAGCTCTTCAGTTTTCGGTAAAGAATAGACAATCGGATAAATGTAGGATAGATTTAAAATGTCTTCAACAATCAGCAACGGGACAACAGACTTGGATTGTATCATCTTACCACAGCTGGGACGGTGCATTGCATTTAAACTCAAGTTTTTTTTCAACCATCATCGTTTTCTAGTCACATTTTCTCAAGTTACAACGGATTTTCTGTTTAGGTACCATACATTAATACAAACAATAAATTAGTGGTTAAGATTATCAGAAAGAAAACGTTATTCCCTCCACATTGTGTACCAGTATATAATACCTACCAGTATTTCCTCTGATTTTTAAAGCAAGCTGGCCTATTCATTTCGTGTAGATAAAACATAACTTGTGGGGTGTGTTATTTTTCTTTATACTAGCGTGATGTGTTTGATTGCCACTCCTCATGTCTCATGATGTTTTCAGCTTGGGTTGATCTTCTCGATGCATGGTGCACATGTTGGAGAAGTTTACTCAAACATACACATACACATACACATACACATACACATACACATACACATACACATACACATACACATACACATACACATACACATACACATACACATACACATACACATACACATACACATACACATACACATACACATACACATACACATACACATACACATACACATACACATACACATACACATACACATACACATACACATACACATACACATACACATACACATACACATACACATACACATACACATACACATACACATACACATACACATACACATACACATACACATACACATACACATACACATACACATTCACATACACATACACATACACATACACATACACATACACATACACATACACATACACATACACATACACATACACATACACATACACATACACATACACATACACATACACATACACATACACATACACATACACATACACATACACATACACATACACATACACATACACATACACATACACATACACATACACATACACATACACATACACATACACATACACATACACATACACATACACATACACATACACATACACATACACATACACATACACATACACATACACATACACATACACATACACATACACATGCACATAGTTCACGTGTGTCCACGTCTACGCAGTGAAAACGTGCTTCACTTCCACTTGCAAAACATGGTACATTATCACTATTCAAATTATTTAGTCCAATATGGATTAAAACAGCAAAACTACATCAACGTTGGTAAGGGCGGGTTGCTATGTGAACGAGTTCCAACTATATTCCTTGTCGTAGTCGAAGATAGAAAGCTTGCAGCAGATTTTCCAAGGATATTGACCTAGCCAAAAGATAGCATTACCCAACACTTTAAGTCGTCCAGGAAAAAATGAAACAACTCTACATATGCGATTTCTTAACCAGCGCATTTTAGAAATTCCCAGATGCCAATGACATACATACATTTATCGGTTATGATAAAGAGATGATTGCCCTAAATATAATCATCCAACACTTCACCTTTAATGATGTCTGAAGCTTTAATGATAAGAATCGTGCAACTTTGATTTATCATATTTTTCAATGTAGGTAGGTAAAACATGAACACCGCGTCATGCCAGCTATATCACCTCGCTACGTTTAGTCATTAAGTCGCACTGGCTGGTCCCAGGTGGTGTTAACACAGAAATGGCTCGCAGCGGCTGCGGTCGTGGTAAACAGCAAACTTATGACTTACGACTGACTGATCGAATAAGCAGGCTCGTGTGTCTCGATCTCGAGATCATCGTGCGAGATCGCTCGGCTCTACAAACCAGATTAATTTTCTTTCCTTATTTACGGTATTTGATTTAAATAAAAAAAAAGTCAAATAATAAAACTTCAGCTTTGGAGTCGATGGACAAAAAAAAAGTTGAATTTGCTCGACGTCGCCATTAATTACCAGAATATCGACCGTTAGATTATCGACTGATGTCCCGCAGCCTCCCCTTGCCTACATAACAGTTACCAACATATTTATTAATCAACAACGCGGAGAACTCAGCTGCTTTTAAAAATCTTTTTGAAAGAGTTCTAGATGACAAGTCTTTCATAGATTTGGTTTATCATCAACAAACGCTGTGTGAAACGTACCGAGTTTTGAGTTTCGTTTTGTCTTCCAGCTCATCATTTGGACAATATACCTACTTCAGCAAAGCGATGATGATCAGAGAATTAATTCCATCTGACGATGAGAGACTGTTTCTTCTACGGACGAAACCTTCACAAGATCTCGAACTTAAAAATAGATCGGTGGGATTTTCGTCCGTGCAAGAGATGTCTGACCTTCATGTACCTATTTCAAGTACTATTTTCTGTACTGACCCCATCTTGTACTGACCATCTTCCTGTATTTCAAGTAAGTACTTCCATACAGCTCTATCATATGTGTCAAATCATTGCCATAAAAGTTTGGTTGCTTTGTTTTTAAATTTTTTGGTTTTAAAATTTAATCGTCAAAAGTAAAAATGAAATGAAAAATAACAGTTTTTTTACTGAAACTAACCGAAAGCGTCATATATATATACATTAATTCATAATAAGAAACAATATGAAAGTATAAAATGTCGGTGAAAGAAAGGAGATCCCTGTAACTAGGTAACTGTTCAGTTAAACATGCAAATATGCGGATTGATTGATATACAGTGGTCAACTTATGTTCTATACATTCATTAAACAATAGCATTCAGAAAGTTATTGAAATTTAAACGTTCTTGATCAATACGGAGCCAACGAATGAACGACAACTTTCCTGGAATTTCTGTACTTCTGGCATGCACCTCCACTAGACCGCGTTTCGCAAACTCTCTCCCTCGCAAAACTGAAGCATTTTATCAGTGCGTTGTTGAAGTAGGTGGTCCCGATGGCTTGGGCTTTATTTTTCACCTCGTTGTCGCTAAGTCCACCCGCCATTTTCAGGCATGATCTGAACCTGTGAAAATACATTATTCTATTCAATTTAACCGTTCATTGAGGCAGGCTCTTAAAGCCCGTCTGTTTGTGACTCAGAAGTTTACGGACCCATAATGTACCTACTTAAATCACATTAAAGATCGCCAAATGGAAACAAAATTCTAGCTAATTTTTCAAATCAGTGAATAAATAAGTAAAAAAGTGATCTACAAAACAATTATTAATCACTCGTGGCGTAACTTCACGGGCGTCAGGATAGCTTGTTAAACCACAGCACAGTTTTATCTACCACTCACTACACCGCCCGTTCTGCATGGGCCGGGCCTGGAATTTTGTGTCAAAAGCTTATAGAGATTCTAGGTTTTTAAAAACGGGCCGGGCATGAGATTTTGTGCCTATGAAACGGACTGGGCCAGGCCGAGTTGCCTACGGACCGGGCCGCAAAAAGTTGGCCCGCGCAGGACCCTACAGGCCAATAAAATTTAAAAAGATTTGGGTCGATTTTCAGACTGCTACTTCTAAAATGTAACTAAAAACCGGCTGTCAATCAGGCGCATTTGCAGTTCAACTGACCATTCATTTGGTGAACACAGAGTAAATAAAATGGTAAAACAAAAGTTAAAAATTAACTATAATAACATGAAAAAAGAATGAATGACATACTCTTCGTCGCATTCGCAATGACTCATCGTGAAAGGTCTCCAATTAAATTTACCATATTTACTAGACATGGAAGCGATGGCAAGTGGACAATTGTCGTGCGTTCTACAGCAGAGATCAATAGAGGTGAAAATACCATCTAAGGCGTCCGGAGAAGAAGATGCATTTCCAGCACCACACCACGTCGTTCCGCCGGATATACCCCACATTTCCACTTGGATCAAATTCATCATCATCACCGCCACCATCAGCGGGATTATTCTGTTGAGCTTTTTATTCTGCGGAATCATCTCGTACGATGAATTTTTCGTTATCCTAAGTAAAGAAAACCAAGAGAAACGTTAAGTCAACTTGACATTTATTTACTTATTTACACCCCTTTACGACCCTGGTGAACATATCATCATCAACTGCGTTTGAGAAAAACTTGAAGAGCTAATCAAAGGTCGTTTTTTGATGCTGCTCTTGACTCAGTAGGTACCTTAAATTAACATAATAATGAGACAGACCACCATCGTACGATGCTTCCTAAATGTTTACAGGCTTCCACAGAGAAGACAGACACGTCAACCTCAATTTCAACCCGTTTATTTTGCTCATCTTAAAACGCAACTCATTTTATTCTGCTTTCTTTTCTGCTAAGAACATTTAACGACGCACTGGGAAATACGTGTACTGGCATTTGAGAGAGAGAAGTTTTAAAAAAAAAAAAAAAACAAATTTGTTCACGCTTCTATTGTTTCGAATATTTATATAAAAATAAAAATGACACATAAATTCAAATGAGACAATGAAAAGATGGTTGCAAGTTTTTAAAAGTTCACAAACGAAAACGAGCCAAAGAGCTTTTTTGCTTCAAATCTTAAGTGACCACAGCCAGTTGGATGAACATTAATATATAATACAAATATAAATGATAAATCCAAGTTGATGGGAAACAGACGTACCTAAATATACATTCTAACCAGGATCAATAAAGTACAACTTTTTCACACGGATATGAACGAAAGTACAAAAGATAAGCAATGTATAAAAACATCATTTTATTTATATATATTAACAAGAGAAGCCATCTTTAATGCCTCACAGCAAACTCAACAATAATAAGAAGAACAACAACAACAAGCTTTTGTATAAAAGAAAAGCAAGAAATATATAATAAAAATAATAAAAATAAAAATAACTCCAAACTTTAATGACGAGGAGGAACCGATGAATTCTCGGAGAAAAATTTCACAGAGAAAGACTAGAATAAGTTAAAAGTTGGTTTTTTTATATATAAATGTTACTATATCACACGGACGTGGAAATGAAACCGAGAGAGTTGTCTTAAGTATGCGTTTGTGTGTGTGTATGTCTGTGTGTGTGTGTGTTTGGTATTGTTGAGCATTTGAAAAGGAAGAAAACAAATAGCAACAGAGAATTTTTCATTAATTCATTAATTTATAGGTGACAAAGCATTTGAACATGTTTCAACGAATCTCATTTTTATCAAAATCTCACGCGCGCACACAAACACACGTGCACTGATAATTTCAAATCTCAATTCAAAGCAGATCCAGCTACGCGATGATTTTATCGGTTGAACAATGCAAATGAAAACCAAATAAAGAAATTGAATTCCTACACGGAATTATATTTATAATAACAATAGTATAAAGAACAAAGAATAACAGAGAATGAAAGACCAGGGGGTCATGGGGCAAGAGATGAAGGAAAAGAAAAAAAATCACTAAAAAGGCAATTGAATAAGAAATCACCGTCATGATGTTCCTGACAAAATATTTGAGCAGAAATGAATCCATCATTAAGTGGCATTATTCAATCAAAATTACATTAATTTAAAAACAACTTCGCAACAGACTAAAGAAATTATACATCGTGGTGCATATGTGAATATTCTTCAAAAGCATTAAAATATATATATATTTATATATAATTCACTAGTGCTCTAAAACAAACTAAAAAGTGTAAGCCAAATATATCTTTATCTTTACACATATACGTATAATATATCTGGTTGAATTCCTCAGATCAAAATATGACAGACATTTAAATAACTATGGTTTTTGTAGCAGTAAAAATACACAAAAAAAAAATAATAATAATTTAAAATGACAGTCGAAAATAACAAATGAACACATTAAAGTCTTCTCATTTTCTGAACTTTGATGTCAGCTTACTGAAGAATGAAATGGCCCCTCCTCCACCACCACTACTACTGTTCTTTCCATCACCACGAGGGGGAGGAGGTGTCAGAACATCACCAGCTTCCACGGTAGAAGACCTGCCAATGGTCCCGCCGGCAGGTACGGTGGCCTGACGCGGAGGTGGCTGCCGGGGGAAGCGGGAACCAGGTGCGGATCGAGACGAGTTACGAGTGGTCCAGACATTCCGAGGGGTGGAGCTTATTTAAAAAAAACCATTCTAAGTAATAATTCATTACTAAATGTGGAATTTGGAGCTTATTTAAAAATAACTATATAATTTTTAAGTAATATTTAATTACTAAATGATTGTTAACCATTCAATGAAGTCAAATGCTTATGTCAAGGTCATCAGAGAACCAATCAGCAAGCTAATTGATTATTTAATCAATCAATCAATCGATATTGATCATTACACCTTATTATGTATCAATGAATTAGAAATCCAACTCATTTAATTGAAAAATTTCAATTAAAATCAACTCCAAGAGATTGCTAAAACTAAATTTACTACTAACTACGGCAATATTAAATTAATTGAATTGTTTCATACTAAAAATCTTGTAAGATGGCTTACACAAAAGAATTGTTGATGACAGTTATGTTGCAAGGCACAGACAACGGTGGTGCTGGTGACGATGACAATGTTTTATCAGCATCTGAAGGAGGTTGATGATGCAGAGTAGACATCTTGTTTGATTTCATTGATAGGGGATTGAAGGTGCTGTGATAAATAGGAAATCTTGATGTTACTTGAATATGGTTACACGTCAGTCGATACCAGTCTGGCTGGCTGACAGTACAAAGAGATTATTGTTGCAACAGCTGCAGGTAAATAATCGCAAACATCTTCTATTGCATAAAGCTGATCCTATCATTCTCTGATCATTCAAAACAATCTCTATGATACCACTATCATCTCATCATTGTAACTTTACTGTGGAAAATATATTTTATAACAATCACTGGCATATTGTTTAAATTAAAATGTTTACAGAAAAAAAGCCTTTTAACCACCAAATTTAGCCAGGTTCTCTGTTAGATCAGTTTAAAGCTTGACACAGTTTAACAAGGCTCAAGTCCTTAGACCTCTATGACATGACTAACTTATCTCATTTTACTCACTTATGGGTCCATTTCACTTGCAGATGCTGGTTATCCAGCCTGATTCGAATACCTCACCCGTTTATATAGCAATTTGATCAGTTGTCGGAAAAATGCTAAAGGATTGCAAGTTATAGTGTTTAATGTTTAATGCCTGGATAGATAAATGACACTGCAAGTCGTGCATGGGAATCAGAGCCAGTTTCATTAGTGATTGTCAATAGAAGCTGCAATATAAGAGTTGCCATATTTGGTGACCAGTCCAGACAGGGAGAGAAATAGATGATCATGTTATGAATGTAGTTGTGACTATGTACCTTGGTGTCAAAAAAGTTATCATTCCATTTCATCATGATGAGTCTGCTAACATAATAACATGATGAGAGCATATGAGAAGCTGATAGAAAAAGAGAAAACTAGCTCGCAGAAGAAGATGGTGACAAAGTGTTGATCAAAACATTGATGACAAATATATTTGAAACAACAGAGGATGCTGATGATCTGAAGTACGCTGTATTAGAAGATAATTGAACTTTTGAAAACAACGTGTCCTACATACTGGAATTTCATGCCGATGACATATAGATATCTATGTTAATAGATGCATTAGATCACATTGGAATTACATGTTGATGAAACACATCTACTTGCTGAACTTAAAAACTCCTTAAAAACCAACTCAGTCCTTTACAAATCTCGTGAGTACACACACTGCTACGTGATCGCCGCTAGCTCACATCCTGTTTATCATCGGTTTGAGATTTTGAGTGTAGCAAATATCACATAAAATAATAAAATATTACAAAATATCTCATAAAATAATACAATTATCTCATAAAATATTAAACAAGTGTCATAAAATATTAAAATTATTTGATTAAAGACAACAAACAATTACCTTGTTGGAGGGGATGAATTATTGTGAGTAGTGTGGCCTTTAGAGTGACCAGCATTAACTGAATGTGTTCTTCGATGAGAGTACGTCATGGACTGAAATAAATACATAATTTGAAACAAACTATAAATAAATTATATTAATAACAAAATATTACTGATAAAAAACAGAAATTTAAAATTTTTTTATATAATTGGATGTTGTTACTGGGACCAATCATAGTTTCATTTACAAAGTCACACTCTAGTTAACGCTTGATCACATTCAAACCGATTCCTTTCCATGTGCATTGTAACAAACAAAGCGAGCTAACAGGAAACTTGCTAAAACGTTTTACCAAAATGGTTAACAAATAAATGAAATATCAACAACAGGAAAAAAATTATTAACAAATATAAAAAAAAAACTTCAAAATGATTATGAAATAAAAAAAAATATTAAAATTACCCTGGAGACTCTTTGTGATGCTCTCTCCTAAGAAATAGAAAATAACTTTATTAAAGAATAATTATATAATTTACTAAAGAAATATAATACTTAGTTGCTCACATGTAAAAATGCAAGAATCAATAAATGATTAACATGAGAATTCAACTCAACACATAAAATATACTGTAATAAAATACTTACTATAATCATTAATTAAATAAATAACTTAACACATTTTATATAATTTCAAAATAAATGCATTTATAATAAATTAGTATATTAATTTAAATCTTAATATTATTATATCTTATTATTCACCTTTCCGTCTTCTGAAATTTTCCTCGGCAAGGTTCCGTTGACAGCATCTGGCAAGTCAAAGGCATTCGTTGTTGTTACAATCGTTGATGCAGTTGCAGTGGTAGGAGGTTGTTTTGCTGGCACAACACACGAGGCTGAGAACAAGTAATTATAATTTAAATTATAATTTAATTATAATTTAATTATAATTTAAATTATAATTAAATTATAATTTATTAATAATTTAACAATCGCTGACATCATCACACGTACACGCACCTCCGGGCGAGCAAAAAGTTATTAAAGCAGATAAAAATGGATCACAAGATCTGTTAACACATTAAATGAGAATCTAAATAGACAGAATCTCATCTAACCCATCTCAAATTGGTTGTTATTTTGATGCCTGGTGGAAGGAATCGTAGCATTGATCGGAAGAGGAGGTGGCGGAGGAAGGATGTAATTGGCCTGTCTGCCGACGTGAGAAGTTCCACCAATCACGACTTGTCTCGAGGAGGGTACGACGACTCTCTGCTCCTCCCTCCATCTCGGACTCGAGCGATGAGAATTTTGCAAAACTGGCCCGGAGAGGTGGGTGGGAAGGTCGCAGCCCACAGTCTGAGCAATTTAACGGTGTAATTAATTAACATTAACTGGTTGATTAATTTTATTCGCTAGTCCTATTCCAATTACAAAATTTGAAGAAAAGGATACGTTATCAATACGTTAATAAAATGGAATTATAAAATCGAACCATGTAAATTAATAACATAGTACCTGATGGCTTGCTGCGATACCAAGCAGATGATAAGTAGCATAGATTTTATCAAAACGAAGCAGATTGAGAGATTCTTCTATTTGTATCCTGTTGATGCCCATTTTGACCATGGTTGCTGAAAGTTGGTCAATTTAAATTAGGTAACATTTATCAAATTAATGGTAAGAATAGTAACATTGCATGAAGTTTCAACAGGTGTAACAAAATGCTGTTAGAGAAATCTATAAGCAACATGATGAAAATGAAAAGTTACTTCTTTGTTTGTGTCATTAAACATTCCTAAGAGAGCGCAAAATATATATGGTTACTAAAACAAGGAAAGAAAAGGCATGTAATGTTCTGAAACGAGCAAAGAACGGGTACATTATGTTCTGAGATGAGCAAAGAACTCACCAACCAATTAAAATAAGATATCATCAACTCACCAACCAATTAAAACAAAATATCATCAACTCAGCAACCAATTAAAACAAAATATCATCATCTCACCAGCCAATTAAAACAAAATATCATCAACTCACCAACCAATTAAAACAAAACATCCTCAACTCACCGACCAATTAAAACAAGACATCCTCAACTCAACAACCAATTAAAACAAAATATCATCATCTCACCAGCCAATTAAAACAAAATATCATCAACTCACCAACCAATTAAAACAAGACATCCTCAACTCACCAACCAATTAAAACAAGACATCCTCAACTCACCAACCAATTAAAACAAAACATCATCAACTCAGAAACCAATTAAAACAAGACATCCTCAACTCACCAACCAATTAAAACACGACATCATCAACTCACCAACCAATTAAACAAGACATCCTCAACTCACCAACCAATTAAAACAAGACATCCTCAACTCACCAACCAATTAAAACACGACATCATCAACTCACCAACCAATTAAACAAGACATCCTCAACTCACCAACTCTTTTTTCATCGAGAGACACAGGGGTCTCCTTGTACGCTTCCATATCCCCGCATCCGTCGAATCCATTATTCATCCATTTCTCCTTCATTGCATTCTATAAATCAAACTTCAAATTTTAAACGAACACTACAGTTTCAAAGATGAATTATTCATTATTCATTATTTAATATTAATTTTTAAATTCTACAAGCAATTCAAGAGAAAATAAGTAAGAACCTCGAGAGTTATCCTTTTAGAGGGATTAATGACGAGGAACTTCTTAAGGAAATTCTCACATTCGCTCGACATGTAAAACGGAACTCTGTACTTTCCTTTCAATACTCTCTCCCTCAATTCCTTTATAATAGTTATGTAATCTTCATTATCACCATCATCGACATCATCAACATCATCATCATCATCAACATAATCATCATCATCATCATCTTCATTCAATAAGTTCCAATAATAAATTAATATATTGCAGCAGCTACGAACAATTCTTTTGCAACATTAAACTTAACAGACCAGACAGAATTGAAACATAAATTTCGTAGAAATAAAACGAAAATTCACTTTAAGATTATTCCCATCAAAAGGAAGAGATCCTGATATGAGAGTGTACAGAATCACTCCCATACTCCAAACGTCAACTTCAGGGCCGTCATACTTTTTACCTTCAATTAATCAAATCTAATAAGAAATTTGTAGAATATAATTTAAAATAGTTTAAATTAATTTTTTTTTAATCTATGACAATCTTAACTCATTGAACGTCAATCTAAATTTGCATGCCTACCTTGGAAGAGTTCGGGTGCGGCGTATGGAGGACTGCCACAAAATGTGTCCAACTTGCAGCCTGGTTTGAATTCGTTGCTGAAGCCAAAGTCGGCTATCTTTATGCTCAAGTCTCGGTCAAGTAGTAAGTTTTCTGCCTATTTTTTTATTACATAAATTTGCTGTTTATTCCTTTAGAAATGGCTTTCATTAGACTTCATTTCATGAATAAAATAATCAAGAAAATCAACCTTGAGGTCCCTATGGACGATTCCTTTCTGATGGCAGTAGTGGACAGCAGAAAGAATCTATAAATTAATTAACTAATGAAAAAGTATTGAAAATGATAATAAAATATAATAAAAATATCCTTCTAACATGACCAATCAATCAATCAATACATCAATTTAAACAGTGCTTTTTACAGCAGGGGATCAAGAGCTCGTAGTAAGAGAAGGTGGAAGAGAATTCCAGAGAAAGGAACCGAAGTAAGAAAGAAAGCATTTGACAAATTTGAGTGCTTTACAGAGAAAGTAAAAAGTGATTAACGCTAGATCTTAAACATAACCTATGAGAGGTTATAATAAGACCCTTTGAATAAGATGGGGAGATGCAATTTTTAATTCCCAGTTAGCGAGAAGTAATTCCCTTCGGATGAACCTTTTTAATTTTAAACAACAGAGCAAATTTTGAAATTCACTCTATTTCTAAGAGGTAACCACCAGTGCAGAAGAACAAGAGAAGGAGAAATGTGAGAGAATTGAGAAGTGAGCAAGAGCATTAAAGGCTTTAGTAAAGTTTAGTAAGTGGAGAAAAGGTAGTCTCAGCAAGACCATAATAGAGTGAGTTGCAGTAATCAATTCTAGACAGAATAAAAGAGGAGATCAAAAATTGTAGAGAAGGATCGTTATAGAGTTTAAGTAGAGCAGATTCAGTAGAGTAAACGATTCGAAAGCCTGATTCGGAAGGAAGATAGAGATAATTTAATTAAATCATACTAAACTGGATAAAAAGTAAAAGAAAGTTCTGTGAAAAGAGGAGTTATAGGAATAAGATCTAAGGAAGCATGTAGAAGAAAACATAGAGTTGATAGTTTTAGTCAGTTACTCTTCAGTGTAGGGTTTTATGCTGTCCGACAGACGTCCCACAGGCTAGAATCAGACCCACCAAAAATTTTTATCCGACCCGCCGAGTCTTTTTAATACTTACAAAAATAATTAAAATGTAAATTACTTTGTTGGTTTTAATCAAGGAAAGGATAAACTGGTTTATACATTGTGAAAACGTGTTTTCACTTTTAATAAAAAGTTAACGCTAATTCAGAAACAGATGGTTTTAGCTGACTTAATACAACAATGGTATAACAGTAAACAAGTGAACCAATAAAACACAAATCCTTTATGTTTTGTAATTAGGCAGCTTTAAATTTTTTGCAAAACCTTTTTTTCGATGATTATAAGTCTATGAAATAAAAGAACATTGACCACAGTCTTCAGATACTTGATATGTAAAGTATGTGAGTATTGAAAAAAATATAAGCAAATTTTGAATCATAATAAAAAACATTTTTTTATAACATAACCTTGGTTTTATAAATTAATTTTCGCTCTGTTGAATGAATTTAAAACTCATGGGTTTTTTAATGAAGATTTGTAATTTTAAGAAACTAAAGAAATTTTAATTAAATTTTATTAAACTTTTGTTCAAATGATCTGAACATTTAAAAGAATGCATTGCCACCTGTCTCAAGCAAGCCAGCACTCAAGCAAGAAAGCAAGCAAAACAGTAAAGTTAATATAAAAGATTTAAAAAGAAAATTTTTGAAACCTGTCTAAATTTTATTCTCACATCCTTCTCCTTCATTCTCCCATTTGCAACGAGGAAGTCAAATATTTCACCTGTAGAAAAGTAACAATGTTTACTAATCCTTCCTGAACGTAGCACTTTCCTATTTAAAATTATGACACATTATTATTAGTACTATTATTATTTTTATAGCCTAGAAATACAAATAATAATGACAATAAAAATAAATTAAAAGTTAATAATCAAAAAATGGTGGTCACCTCTACTTGCATATTCCATTATCAGGAATAAACACTTTTCATTCTCAATCACTTCGTAGAGTTTCACTTTTTTAGTAAAAAAAATTTAAATTAAAAAAGATAGTTGTTTGTAATTAAGTTCTTTAAATGAATTTAAACGTTAAAAAGAATTAAATTTAAAAAGTATAAATCTTATAAAAATTTATTTATAAATCACAAACCTATATTTGGGTGGTCAAGAGTTTTCATGATGCGAACTTCTCTGAATAGCTTTATGAAAGAAAATAATAAATTTTATTATTCTCAAATAATTTTTTTATCTTTAAAAAATATATTTATTTAATGGCATTCATATTATATTAAAACCTTAATTTAAAAATTCCTTAAGAAAATGTCATCTCAAAGATATAAAATAAATCTTTTGCCAAAAATATACCATCAATACATACATTACTTAAGAAACTATACAGTAAACTCATGTTAGTCTGAATTTCAATAATAAATGATTAAAAATCATTTGAGAAGCAATCTATAAATTTTAAATAGCATTGTAGTTAATCTATTTTATCTTAATCTGCTCAATCTGAATATTTATTAGTTATAACTTTAAATATTCTTCAGGACGAAACTCATCTAAAATTATTTTGATCTAGATATCATGATTTTGATTATGTTTCTCAAGTCAAATGAAACATTCTAGATTTATAAATTTTTAATAGAGCACCCTAAAAACTAATAACTACTGACTAATGCAGGTGCACATTTTTCAATTCATAAAACTAAGAAAGGAGGAAACACTGAATCAACCTTCAGTCGTGTCCTGCACTTGAACTCACGAGCTAGTGGTTATGAGTCAGCAGGTCGGTCGTCAGAACCATTTTGTTAACCGTTTGTTTATTAACCGTAAACAGTTTTATTCGATCGCACCAATTACGATGATCAGTGAGTGTAATAAGTACTAATAAGCACACAACATCATTACTGAGAGTCAGTCATTTAATTAATCTCAAGTGACTTGGTATGCTGTTACATTAGATAGCAGTTGCATTTAGATGAGTGAGTTAGATGAGTAAGTTAGCTGCTGATCATGGACACCAAAATGTGATTCACTGCCTTTATTTCAAAGTAGGTCTTAATTACCAATTCACAAAATAATAACAACATCATCCTCAACAGACAGACTTCAATTTACCATGCAGCTTCAGATCTCTAGATTATTCTTTTAAGAGAGTAAGCCTCCTACAAAGCTTAGTGCACTGAATTTTACAAGCTTCAGAGGAATGATTTACATACTGATTTTTGACAATACAAGTACTAGTGGCGAGCGAAAGTTAAACCTCAAACCGTTCACATTGAAGCCTCAGGTTTTACCATCTCAACGATCCTAGCTCCATCATGCAGAATGCTGGAGTTCAGTCGCCAAACAGAGATGCATAGCACAAGCAGGAAAATGTTAAGGAGTAGAAGCCACGTGTAGTGACATAGCTTCTAGGTTTGTGATTCATAAAATTGGAAAACAAGAAAATCATAGCATGAGTGTGTTGTCATTTATGTAAATATGACATAAATGCTGAGATTACGAGTTAATTTGTCAAAACTCGCTGAAAAACGTAAATTGGGCTGATCTGGCCAAATACTTGTTGCAACAGAAAATCCAGATTAACTGATATGAATGATGAAGGAATAGCTAAGTAAGAGGAGTAGCTACTAGGACATTCTAATTCTCATTTAAGACAACAAAACGTACTAAAGGTTAAAGTCCTTTGTGCACTTGTGGAGCTAGCGAGTAGTGTGCGGGGTTGCCAGCAGCGCCATAAACTCCGCATGCGCCGTTGGTCCTATCTGCAAGCTGCCAACATTGTCAAGTGGCCGCTGGTCTGTAATGCAAGTGGCCTGAAACAATGCTGTAATAGATCACTTGAGCCAAGTCCTTTTTGAGAAGAAGAGTTGTATCATGTCGCTGCTATCTGTTTTAAAAAGTAAAGTTAAAGATGGGTAAAGTAAAGGAAACGACAGTTATCAGTCCACAGAACCTCTATAACTCAACTTCTAGCTTCCCACGTAGATGCCACCTTCAACCCTAATTTACAAAACTCCTCAAAGTACTGTGTGCTGCTTATCAGAATTATGGAAGCAGAGAGGTCATCTTCCTGCGTTCAGCTGCAGGCACAACTGGCTCTGAAATGCGACGTCAACTGCGAGACATGTTGACTTGACGGTTATTACTACACACATGAAAGCAGTCTCAATGCTGAGTCTTGAGAGTGGAAATTTTCCAGATGTACATGGAACTGCACCCTCGACTGATTATAAGATCGTCTCTGTTCGTGAAAAAAAAACCATTCCATCCACCTAGATGACACTAAGAGTACAACGTACAGTTTCACTAACAAAACATACAGTTCTATTAAAACACATTGTATCTAACTAGATGTAAGTATGTTATTTGTATTGAATAAATTTAACAATGGAAAATTTTTAAAATTATAATTTTTAACTACCAGCACAAATATTTTTTAATGAAATAATTACTCGATAGAAGTAATTTATACACTTCTTTCTAGTCATGCCAATAATCTAGCTCACAAATGCTCAGATGTCTTCTCTCAAATTCTGAGTTCTCTCAGTGCTAGCTGCCATGTTTTCTAAAGCAGCTGCCATGTCAAAAAATCAAGATCCTCTTTAAAGAGGCACTAAACATGGTCACCTTCGATAACTATTTTATGATAACTTATCGGTTAGAAAGTAGAAAGTTATAGTTGAATCTTTTGAATTAAATTAAATTAATGATGAAGAATTGATTTCTTGTAATTGAAAACTCAGGTAATAAAAGCAAAAGAAACGATAAAAAATAATTAAATCAAGAGTGTAGAATAAAAAAATATAACTGTTTAAAAATTATAAAATTGATATCTTAATACCTGAATATATATTTTTTTATTTTTAACTAATGCTGGAGTTTTTTAATTAAAAATGATTTTCATTCAAACTCAAAATAAATTCTAGTTATATTAGGATTTATTGAACTTTCTTTGAATGGAATAAACATGTAATGGGCATCTTTATTTTTAAAAAGATCAACATGAAACTGAGGCAAAAGGTTATAATGTGTGGATGTTCGCGATCTCTCAAACTCACTTCTTCGCCCGGCTGCATGTTCTATACCTCTAGTCTATTAATTCAAACAATAACCTAATGTATAAGTACATGTGCGAGTGCTTAAACGAGTACTAAACATTTAAATCATCTAAATAAATGAATCGGAATATGTGGCACATGTAATTGAACTCACCTTTTGCAAACTTGATGTACTGAGTCTTGATTTGTCAATAATTTTTATTGCTACCTGCAATATATATAAATATAAACAGATATATTAATATAAAATTTTGCACCATCACAACATCACAAACCTTACCAAACGATCTGTCGGCAAATGTCTTGCAAGTTTGACTTTGGCGAAATTTCCTTTTCCAATGGTTTTTATTAGCCTATATTGTCCAATAATTTGAGGCTCATTAAATGACCGAGACTGTGACATAGAATTTATGTAAAGTGGAGCCAAACTCTAAAAATAAAAAAAATTTCACTGGAAAATAAGCCAAGAAATAAATTAAAAAGAAAAAATGCCGTCCTCACCCTTGAATGCTTCGTATGAGACATTTTGGCCAACCAAACTTGAAGTTTAATAAATTAATTTTTGAAACTCTAAAGTTCTAAAGTGTTCTTATAAAAACTAAACAAAACGATTTCACAAAAAGATTTTTGTTGACTTTGAGTTTGTTGAGCAATCCAAACATTCTAGCTATTCCACATGAAGTTTTAAAGGAAGCTGCTGACGATAAACTTCAAACATCATCCTTACTGACTACATTATAGGTCCATTAGCATTAGGACATTAAGAGGTGCTTTGCCTTTTAGTCCAGGAGAATTAAAAATTTTCCTTGTTGTACCTAGACAAAATTTGCAGCAAGCTGATTTTTGGATATTTTGTTTGTAATACGTTTATGATTCTTCCTGCAAAAATCGGTTAAAATCGTCAAATAGGAAATTGGTTTTTTGACGCTTTTTTGAAAGAGATTTACCGTAGTGAGCGATAAGTTAGTATTTTCGTAAATTGTCGTAAAACATTGAATTTCTAAGTTAGTATTTTGTAAAACATCTATTTTTTGGAGTTTTTATTGTTCTTTTTCGAAATGGGTGAACTAAATGAAATGGTATGTTTAATTTGTCAAACTGAATTCCGTTCTGACAACGTCTGGGTGCGTTGTTTAATATATACAGCGCTGCATCCGAGATTTATGGGATAGATGCAAGGATTGATTGGATGTGCGTTATTTTTAACAACGGCTGATGAGTCAAGCGGGTGTAAACAAAATGGATCCAATAAAATTTTTTTGCCGATCTTTCGAATTCCAATTTAATAATTGCTACTGAATGTATAAAACACTTTTTTTTATGACTCTGAGTCGGAAGATGACAAAGGTTAGCTAGGATATAGCTTAATTTTTATTTGAGACGCTTTATTAGTTTATTGGTGCTGAATTCGAGTTAATACAGTTAATACAGCTCTGCAGTGTACAGAGATATACATTACAGAATAATCTTGAAGTATTAAAATGTTAGATTAATCTAGATTAATGTTAGATGGACTTTAAAATCATCTTATACAAATATATTTGTAACACTAAGTTTTATTTTGCAGCTGTGATAGAACAATCTAGATTAATGTCTCCTTTAAAATTTGATTTGTATGTGTGTATGATCAATTACAAAAATTGGAATTCAGCCCTCTAAGAAATACTAGATTTAATTATCATTGTTATAAAAGCTTTTGTGTACTTTCAGTGCAATTATTTTGTAGGTGATAAAGTTACAGAGCAACAAGGCCACAGAAGATTTCTTCTTATGTGTGATTTAGATTTTAAATCCCATTTTCAAATGAAGAAGTCAACATTTGAGGTAATTTACAATAGTTGAAAATCCCTTATTTTTAAAACTTGTAGACTAATACTATTTTTTTCTTAAGGGAGGTTTAGAAGGTTGAAGTACCTAGATGTTGCCTGCCCAAGAACTGCTTCCACAATGGTCTTGACAGCTTGTTGCTTACACAACCTTTGCCTGGACTGATGATTTAGTTGATTTCAAGGAGAGCAACACCAATGATGATCACTCATTTACCCGTCTGGAAAAAGATTTGAAAGCTAACTCGAAAAAAGGATTTAATAACTCAACAACTTTTTAATTAAATTTGTTTATTTTGATTTAAATAAATTTGTTCCATCAATTTTAAATTTCTTTGTTAACGTCTATAATGCCAAAGAATTTTTCATCCATCTCTTGTTTTTTCTGTTGAGTTCTTGAATTTTCTCAGGAACCAAGTCTAAGAAAACAGTAAAACTACCTTTAAATCTATAACAATTTTTAAAAAAATTATAGCAATATCATACCAACTGCTAGGAGCCAAACAGTTTGTGATGGAGGGCCGACAATGCTGATCATGCTCCCACTTTTGTCTATCACAGCTGCAAAACAAAACTTAGTGCTACAAATAGTTAATAGTTAAAAGATGATTTTAAGGTCCATAGTCATCCAGGCTAAGCCATCTTTGTCTATTAAAGTTGCAAAACTTTCTACTTTATTATACAGAACATAATGATTAAGCCAATAGTCATTCAGGGTTCAATCCCATATAATCCCCTCACCAACTCATTGGACTGCCTTCTTGCATAACTTCAGATGAATAAACATTATCTGCTATTTAATTGATACATACATTAAATATAATTTGCTGCAACTCAAAACATCGGTTTTGTCCAGTAGTAATGCAGACATATGTGACTCTCAATAAACTGTACAATTCATTTTGTGGGAGGATGCTTCCATGATTACAGGGGACCATTAAATAAAGTGTTCAAGTACAACATCATCACATACAAATTCTGTTTAGAGTCAGTCTAGACTCTAGACCTTACCATGATCATACGAATCTTGAAACAAAAAATCATTTCAATTAAAATATGAGGATTCACAATTAAACAGGTTTAGTATTGATTCATGACATGATTAGCTTTTAAACTATAAAACAATAAAATATATCACAAGATTGAAAATAAAGGATGGGTGGTGGTTGAAATTTATTATACAGCCAATTATTAGAACATATGAGTGGTAAGCACAGTTTATTTTGATAAGAGTAAAAAATTATCAAGGTTGGTTCAACCACTGTGAAGGAAGATACACATCTTATTCTTATGTTAATTTTAGATTTTAGAAGCATCAATGTAAAATTGTAAAGGTGAACCTTTGAAATGAGCAATTTTTTGAGCCCATCAAAAGCCAAATAAAACTTGACTTTAAAGCTAAAACACTACACTTTATTGATTGCTTTGTGAAAAAACTAAGCAACGAAATTTTAAACTATCTCAGACAAAGGCCTAACATTGCCTAACAACCTAGGTAAACCATATCACGACGTTTTACTAAAATAAAATCAAAATACTAACTTTCAGCAATAAACTTCTCCGCTTCCACAATATTAGAAAATCTAAGTTTTAAATTCAAATTAAAACCATCCTTTCGAACTAAGAAAGTCTCGTCTGCAGTGGTATGGAGGTGGCCATCTTACTTCTTATCAAACAATCCGCCCTCGAGCAGGATTCATAGAATCCATATCCGATGACTAAGGGATATAATTAACATCGCGCGACACTTCAACCCCGGATATAATTAACATCGTTTTTTCGCTCATCGGATATATCCGATTAGCATATCCGATCAACTTAACAACGCACCCTCTCTGATACAGTCAAGATGGTTACACTAGGTGTTAAAGGTATTGAAACGTTATGTCAATTCAGCGTTTTACGTGGTGATGAACAGTTAACAGAGTATCTGTTAAATAAACCAAATGTAGCTAATGGTCGTGATCATTGCCGGAGAGACTACACTAACAAAAGAAGTTTCGATCAATTGCAACGAAAGAATGAGCAGCATGCAGAAGGTGTTGGTGTTGATCAAGAGAATTTTAAGTGTAAATTATTACGATCGTCTGTCAACACTTTCAATTGGAAGCAACATTGTTTTTTGTGTGGAAAAATAGATTTTGGAGAAAGTAAAAAACATTTAAAAGGAGAATCAAGTACTGTGATGACATTGAAATTCAGAGAATCTATAATTGAAACTTGCCACAAAAGAAATGATGCATGGAGTGTAGAAGTTCTTGGTAGGTTAAATTCATGCAACGACTTACCAGCTGAAGAAGCTCGTTACCACAAAGTGCGTCTTTCGGTGTTCTTAAAATGTAGATCATCACATGTCTGAGATAATACCGCTGGCCGAAACCATCCAGGTCGACATCCAGATAACGACATGTTAATTACTTTTGAAAAACTGTGTGACTGGTTAGAAGAAGAAGATCAAGGAATTTATACAATAGCTGAATTACAAATTAAAGTGCAAGAATTATCGGAAGATGGTGAAGTGTATTCATTAAAACATATAAAACGAAAGCTGGAAGAACGCTACGCTGAGCACATATTTTTTGCCGAAGTTTGTGGTCGGAAAAATGTTATTTGCTTCCGTAACATGGCAACTCACATTATAACTAACCAATGGTATGCTGAAAAAAAGAGTAGCATAGAAGATGAGAGTGAACGTATCATAGTGGCAGCAGCAAAATTGATAAGAGCTCAAATAAGAGATATGTCCTCAAATAATGAAACATATCCAGGAACTGATGATTTCTCAAATATTGAAAATGCCAAAAGGTGGATTCCTAGTTTGTTGAAAATCCTAATAGAAAATATTGTTTGTAATGAAATAAAACAAGTTTCCATATGTCATTCTATTGTGCAGGGGGCAAGACAAAGATCTCTTATCTCTCCAATTTTGTTTGGAGTCGAAGTTAGTTTAGATCACGCCTTTGGATCTAGATGGCTGCTTGATTTGCTGTCACGGTTGGGATTTTCAATTTCATATGATGAAGTTAAACTTTTTAAACAATCAGTGGTTCAGAATGACTCCCCTGATACTCCTCAGTCTTTTCCTCAATGTTTTACGCAATGGTCTGGTGATAATCTTGACCACAACATTATCACTTTAGATGGAAGTGGTACCTTTCACAGTATGGGCATCATATAAATGTCTATTCCGTGTAATCGATTAGGGTCAGGACACTTTGCTGAATCAGCTGTACCTCGATTGTCACGCCTAAAATCCAGTTGTGTTGTGAAAAACCGAGGTATTCCTATATTGGGATACACATTCCCCGACAAGTCATCATTATCATTGATGTCTTTCAAGCCCATCTTTCACTTAAATTTTCCTTCTGTGTTGCCTCCTTCTTTAAACTTGAAACTTGGCTGGAAAATTAGTATCTTGTGCTTAGATGAAGATCAGCAAAGGCCAAATTGGTCCGGCTTTATGGAACATGCTTGTAAACCTAACGGAGATTTCAGATCATCATCAGACATAAGGATGCTTCCAATTATTGATTTGAACTCTAATGACATGTCTTGTATTTTATCCACTTTAACTTTCATAGAACACCAGGCTCAAAAGCTCAACATTCCAACGGCTTGTGTGACTTTCGACCAGCCGCTGTGGTTAAAGGCTGTTGATATTGTGCATTCATCCAAACTGAACATATTATGTCGTCTAGGTGGGCTTCATGTCTTGATGAATTATTTGGGCAGCATTGGTCATGTCATGTCTCAGGTTTGACAGAAGCGCTGCAGTGCTGTTATGGACCCATAGCCATAACTCACATGATGACAGGGAAGGCAATGGCTAGAGCACTACGCGGCCACTTTTTAGTAGAGTCAGCTTTGTTTGCTTTGCTTTTAGAATCAATATTGAAAATGGAGTTTTTGACTACTTCTGATATTGATGATCTGAGGAATCTCTACAAAGGACACAGGGCGGGAAATAAAGAAATTGTTATTTTTAGGTGTTTTTGTTGTTTTTGTTGTTTTTCTGTTTGTTTTTTTTTATTGTATGTTGAAATTGGAAATTATTTATGGATTTATATGTAGACTTTTTAATATGTGTATATTAAATAGTATGTAACAAGCAATTTTCATAATAATCTTAATTTATTTTGCATATTTAGTCAAAAACGGCACAATAAAGTAGTTTATTTGTATCCGTATATAATGTTGCGAGACAAATTTTAACTTATGTATATTTTGCATTAGGTAGTTTTCATCTATAGATTGAGTTATTTTTATTTAAATGGATTTTAAGAGCTGATATATTGTATAGTTTAAGGAAAAACGGCTCCATAAATCAGTTTATTTGTATTTATTATTTTTTTATTGATAATTTTTAATGTTTGTATACCATGCAATAAGTAACAATAAAGCATTCAGCTTAAACTTTAGTTATTTTCATCTAATTGGATTAAAAGAGCTGGCATATTAAATTATTTTACCGATTTTAAGGCCGGTTTTGAAAATCGTCTGTAATTTTTTTATACGATGAGTTGGAAGGGTGGATTTTTAACTAATTGTTGCTAACACATATACCTACAAAACAAAATATCTAACTGCTTTGCTTCCAATTATGCCAGCTTTTTTTTAATTCTCCTGGACTATTTTATTTATTTGGTAAGAAAACTGGTTTGGGAAGAAAGACTGTCGTATTGTTGAAGGTAGAATCGCTGGATTTTTCTGTACTTTGTGTAGACCGGATTGTGTCGGCACCGAACTAACATCTTTGATCAGACGAAGTTTCCAAAATGTGAGTTAAGAAAAACAGATGATATGTTTTGCAGCAAAATCAGCACCTCGAGCGGCTTCTAAGGAACGCCGACACCAGACTGCAAATATAAAAAAAAACATTTATTGAAATTTGATTTAAGTTCCCCAGATGACATTGGTAGTTAGTATATTTTTTTCAAAGGTTTAAAAATAGCAGTAGCTAAAAGTTTGTGGTTTTTCTCTGTGAATCTCAAATTCTCTACTGTTATTTTTCATTGTTCAAGCCGGTTCAAGCAATCAATCGTTTTTTGTAACACTTTTTACTATGCTCAAATGCAGTTAGCTACGAATCAATGAAACAAATGCATATAGCGTTTTTTTGGCTTCGCCGGAAGTCGTAAATGACATCAAAATTGTATAAAAGACCTTCAAATAATCCTGTACCTACTGGGATGAGAATTATAGAAAAAGTAATATACAGCTCAATTGGGCTTAGGGGTCTTCTATAAATGACGGCACGCACTTAAGGGAGAAGGGGGGGTCAAACATTTGTGAAGATATGTGAAGAAGGGCAGGAGAAAGGGTTTGAGAAATGTGAGGTCACGTTAACAAATATTATGATTATTATTTAAATACGTCAAATAAACAGACAATTTTAAAATTGAATATTATAAGCAATACTTATTTTAATTACTTTAATGTTTGTTCAATACTTTTAAACATTTATTAAAACGTCCTAGAGTGTTTTTAGTAGAGGGGGTCGGGTCATTGTGATGTCATATCTGAGTGGGGCTCTGACTTTTTGTTACGAAGTGTGACGAAGGGAGGGGTAAAAACGGTCAAAACTGTGTGTCGTCTCTTATGGACGGCCCTTTAATAAAATTTCTATCATAGAAATAAGTTAGGTGCAATTAGAAATATGGCATAAAGGTTAGCGAAATAAAAGTTAAGAAATTTTAAAAGCAGAATGTTATTGAAAATAATACAAAAACATTTGTAAAATGCTTATCCACAATGTTGCTCTATGTATTTGTCATATCTGTCGACATCAGGTAACGTGGTCTAGGAATCGACCGGAAGTTGAACTTTCCGTTAATTGTGTTGACACGACACAAACCTCGGTCAACTGTCCTGTAAACTCCATTGCCATTCAGCTAACGAATGCAATCTTGTATAAGTTTAGGATACTTATCGTTGTCGTTGTCGCTGCAGTTTATAATTAGTAGGACTGCATATAAGCTCTTCAATCTTTTAAATTAGTAGGTCTGCATTTAAGTTCTTCAATCTTTTAAACCTTTTTTAATTTTGCTGTTCTCTCTTTCTTTCTCTTTCCTTCATTCCTTCTTTTTTTCTTCACTATGATAAACTCAGTTGGAAGAGTAAGAATTGTGCAAAGGCAGGGGCGCAACTAGGGGAGCCAGGGGGCGAAAGCCCCCCCAGACCAAAATCGGAAGATCCTGCAATTTTTCCAAATTCGATGAGTTTTCTTTGGGGGGTGGAGGTGCTACATTTATTCATAAACTTAATTTTTTAACATTTGCTTTAACTGGTTTGAGACTGAGTTTGATTATTTTCAGTTTGCAGTCTTTCCTTTCTATCATTAATAAATTCTTAAAGATACCAAAAAAAGTCTGCAGACTGAAGATAGTCAAAAAGTTTTGCCCCTGCGGCGGGCTTTTTTCCCTTTTTTAAACTTGAGCCCTCCTAGGCCAAATCGGAGGGCCTTGCAATTTTTCCAAATAGGATGAGTTTTTCTTTAGGTGGGTGGTCCTACATTTATTCATAAACTTATTTTTTTAACAATTGCTTTAACTGGTTTGAGAGTGAGTTTGACTATCTTCAGTTTGTTGTCTTTATTTTCTATCATTAATAAATTATTAAAGATACCAAAAAAAGTCTGCAGACTGAAAATAGTAAAAAAAATGTTTTTTAAGAATTTTGTTTTTTTTAACTGTTCAACTGTTGGTGTTGTTCTGATGTCAGAAAGGAGATTATTCAAAACTTCAATCCCTTGCATATTTCAGATTAGTAGATATTATGAAAAAAACGAAATGCTGAGACAAAGATGCTGGTCAGAGATTCCTTCTTGAAGTTTACAAAAACTATGACTTTCTATAAAAAATAAACCCTGCAATCAACCTTCAACCAATAAAATGTTTGAAGAATTAGATGAGTGGTGTGATCATAACGTCACCCACCGATCACAAGCCAGGCCATGCAGGCTGCTTCTTCAACTAATGATTAAAGGTGCCCTGCCCATGCAGTCAAGATCTTTGAGAGTTCAATTAGTGTAGAGTTACAATAATGAAGTTTTGAAAACACTAGTGAAGTGACAAGCAGGTTGACTTGTTTATTTTGTATAAATTATGATTTTTCTTAAAAACTCCAAAAATCTGTTCTTTATTATTAAAATAAAGTCATTCGTTAGAGATGCTGTCGGTGAACATAGATTTGATAACTCAATTTTTAAGATAAAGGATCCGCAAAAACGCTGGTTCAGAACTTTTAAAGAAGTACGATAACGAATAGATAACTAGAGATTAGAGATATGACCGTATTGACTTCAAAATTGGTGTACATCTGTGGCCTTACTTACTGGCCATTGTCTACGGCCGTACTGAATGCGCCACGCCTGGCATCACCCAAACCCACCCGTTGTAATACCGTGCATGACCCTTTACTGATTGGTTACATGACTATTGCCTACCTTATTTTCAAAAACGTTTTCTAAAAGATACTAAACTTTTCTTCCGAAATATAGTCGAAATATAGTTATTCTTATAAAAAAAGAAAAAAAGTGAAATATACTTAAGTTTTTCTCCAAAAGTGGTTGATAACCGGGGGAAAATGTGGGTCTCTCTTATTCACGAAAGTAGAATTGCAGAATAACAATAATTAATATAAAACTTCATTAACAAATTAAGTCACCATAATTATTGGTCCCTTTAAAGCCTCGGTCGGAAGGTACGAGGGGTGTGGCAACCACGGCAGGCACATCAAAGGACCAACGGATTTTATTAAGATTCATATCAAGATGTAAACAGATCATTAAAAACATGGCCTTTCTTGAAATGTCGTTGTGATTCAGACATTTTACCAAAACCTTAATCGTTCAGGTCTGTCGACATTTCACGCACGGATCCATTTAACAGAAGATGTTAGAAATAACTTCCCATAACAAATAAATAATTATTTTCAAAACAATTATTATAAGACTTTAAATTATTAACGATCGATGAATAGAGATAAACCCCGAGCGAGTTAAACCCAGAAGAACAACAATAATAATTATGTTAGTAGAAGAAGTAAGCACTTGAGAAATACTGAAGTGTCGAGTCCGCCTGCAGTCGTGATCAACAAATGATCAGGTATGAGTGATAAACTGTCTATTATGACTTTGTGATCTATGGTCACACCGGTCACATATGAATATAATGAATGACGTCAACATGGTCACAAGTATGAATAATGTATGTGGTCAATATGGCAATTTATGAATTACGTTCATGGATGGCGTGGTCAGGTTACATAAGAACAATGTCTTTGATGAAAATAGTCACATGTGAATAATAGTATTTGTAGTGAAATGCGAATTGAATGATGTCCGTTGTCATAATAGTCGCAAGTAAGAGTAATTTCTACGGCCAGTGTTGTCACAAGTGAATAATATCTATGGTCAGTTTGGTCACAAGTGAATAATGTCTATGGTCAGTTTAGTCACACACGAATGATCTATATGGTCAGTTTGGTCACATGCGAATGATCTATATGGTCAGTTTGGTCACATGCGAATGATCTATGTGGTCAGTTTGATCACATAAGAATGATCTATGTGGTCAGTTTGGTCACACACGAATGATCTATATGGTCAGTTTGGTCACATAAGAATGATCTATATATAGTCAGTTTATTCACATAAGAATGATCTATGTGGTCAGTTTGGTCACATAAAAAAGATATATAAAGTCAGTTTGGTCCATAGAAATGATTCATATGGTTAGTATAATAACAAATGAATGACTTTTATGGTTAATTTTCTTACATATGACAGAACATGGAAACGACAAACATTTTCTTTTTCTTAGAAGAAATAAGATGCTTGTTTCCAATAAATATTAAAATTCTTATAACCCTGTTAGAACTTTAGAGAAGAAGAAGAACATCCACTTCTTAAGAAAAAGCCGAATGTCTCTGCGACGTCATTGACTTTTATGAAGTCATTTGGTCACATTTTAATATTTCAAATGACGCCGCGCTTTCTTTGTTTGAACGTCGTAAATATGTCTTGTTATTTAATTGTGTCTATTTATACTCGTATCATCAATGTTAAAATATTATTGCGATGGCTCATTTCACTGCTATTACTGCTGCTTCTTCTGCTACTACTTCACTACAACTCCTACCACCACTGCTGCCTATACCGCTACTACTACTACTACTACTACTACTACTGCTACTGCTGCTGCTATACTGCTGCTGCTGCTCCTGCTGCCGCCGCCGCCGCCACCACCACCACCACCACCACCACCACCACCACCAGCACTACTACTACTACTACTACTAATACTACGACTACGACTTCGACTACTGCCACTGCCACCGTCACTCAAAGCATAAATACTATTTAAATACATCCTCGAAACCTCAACATAATTATTTAACATCCCCACATGTACCTGAGAGATTCCAAAGAGTAGAGACAGATATCAAACTTTAAACCATGGAAACAACAATCGCATCACAGCTTACAACTATTCCATGTCATGTAACAACTACAACTGCTACAACAACAACTACAACAACTACAACTGCTACTACCAATACAGTAGTACTCCCCACGATCCCCCCCCCAATTACGACTCTCAGTTCCGACTGTTTCTTCGCTGACCGGTTGGTTTTCAAACCCGACTAACGTCCCCCCCCCCATTTAAACCCTCCTTTTAACGATCGAATTTTTGGGCCATTTTCAAGGTAGTAAAAGGGGAGTACCACTGTACCACCACCACTACTACATACAGTCTACCAAATAATATTCTTATATTATTACATAAGGTATTTTTTCTTTCTCCTTTTTCCTTTGTCTCCCTTTTTTCTCTCTATCTCTCTCCAATTTCGTCAAAAAAGAAGAAACTATTGCCTGCAAGCAAAACCACATTTACATCAACTCCAACTGATAGCAATTAACTGAACGCGAATGAATGTTTAAATAAAATACAACAATCACGTGCTGCCTCTCTTTAGCTGTTTCCGAAAGATAAAGCGAATAAAAAAACCAAACAGAAGAAAAGAGTTCGTGTCTGCCTGCAAAACGAACTCTCACGTGATACTTGATACAAATACAAATACAAATACAAATGATGATGGGAACCTGTATTTTTATGTGTAAGTAATTGTATAAATTTATAAATAGGTTTTATAGATTACACTTGATACAAATACAAATACAAATGACGTATATTTGTATGTGTAAGTAATTGTATAAATTTATAAATAGGTTTTAGAGATTACACATGATACAAATACAAATGATGATAGAAACACGTGTATTTGTATGTGTAAGTAATTGTATAAATAAGTTTGCGTAATTGCAAGTGTATACGCATACATTATGTACAAGTAATTGTAGGTGTGCATGTAAATGTGTGTGTACGTAGAGTATTTAATTTTCTCTGTTGTGTATGTATAGGTACGCATACACGGACGCATATTATGTTTATATTTGTCATTCCTTTGTAACCATTCTTTAACTCTACGACACTGAAACACGCAAGTAGTAGTAGGCACCGTATTTTTAATTGTCCTACAAAACTCCATTCAACCTCGTTTGTGCTTTCACACGGCAATTCAACCGGCACGGACCACAGAGCTACCGACTTAGACTCGTCATCTTCCCATTTACATAACTTCATATTTTTTCAACTTTTTCAAAACTGTCACAGCTCAGTGTTTGCGTGGGTTGAAGTTGAAATAGACGTTCTTAATAATTAATAATTAACATATGTACCCAGGAGGTCACTGGGCTGATATATATAAAATAATGTAAGCGCCTTACAAATCTAGTTTATAGAAATAGAAGTTGCAAATCATTAACTAGTATCGTCGTCTGCTTAGGGGCACACCGGCCTACGTAATTTCATTAATTACTTTTGTTCGCAACCAATCTGAGACGGTGCTCATAGGAAATGACGCAATTTTTAGGCCTCAACTTTTTAAGCAAAGAATCGAACGCTATTCGAAGCTGTGCTATAAAAAAATATCTAAAATAGTTTTTGAGCGTCGTGCACTCACTCCCTCGTTCTCTGGTTTAAACTCTGAAAATTACCGACACATTGAAACTTGTTCAGCAGGTTTTTTTCAGTGTAAGCAAAGTGAACGTGTGGAATAACGGCGTTGTTTGTGGTTGCCTTTATGATGATGCCAGCAAGTGATTGCCTGGATGTGCTCTTTGCTACCCTGGCTGGCGGGGTTAGTCACAAGGAAGATTAATTATTATCTGATTATGGATCTGTGTTGTCCAGGTAATCTCTGCGAAAAGTAACCAAAGTTGTTTTAGTGCCATAGAAGTTACTTTTATAATTATTCTGTGACATTCTACCAAATAATATTAACTCGTCATAACACTAACTGAAGAGATCAACAGATGCAAGCCTGCATTGTCCTTTGCATAGTTGCATAGATATATTTATGGTCCTTTGTAACAAATGAATGGCTTCAGCTAGCTGCATAATCGACTGCCCTTGTTAAAAAGACAATTCTTCAGCATAGATTCCCTTGCACGACGTAGGTTTTAATTCAACTCGGTCACATGACTGTCTAATTCACGATTGGCTGTCTTCAAACCGGAAGTCAGATCGCGAGCGAAGCAAATGAAGTTGTCAGAAGTTTACGAGATTTTTCAATTAATTTAATTCTAATAAATAAAATTAATTAATTTTTTTTTATTTAAATTTCTTAGCAATTAAATTCGATCAGGGGTTTATAATCCGCTCTCAACTCAGATATCATCAAAACAAACGCAATCATTATATATATGTATATATATATATATATATATATATATATATATATATATATATATATATATATATATATATATATATGTTAGATAAGTTCGCTGCTTCGCAGATTGTTTACGAAGACCCTGGTTGGTTATCACTTTATCACTTGAAATCTCACAAGTCGGCCCACAAATATCACACTTGTGAAAGCTGACCATAGTCATGATGATGATGATGATGATGATGATGATCCTCATCATCATATTAGTGTTGCTGATTTTATAGTTGTTGTGAGTTGTCGCCACATGATCCGTGTCACGTCTCCACAGCCATTCTAGGAAGCAGCAACAACAACACAGCGTTTTTGTTGTGTTGTTGCGTGCAGCCAAGCAGCCAAGACGCTATTTTCAGAAAAATGGATGAATGTGTCAACCTTAAAAGAGGATGTGAACACATAAAATCATAAGATAAATCGACCTTAGTGGTCACAAAATCTGACGTGGCCAGAAAAACTTTTTAAATGTTCATAACGTCAGCCGCCGGAATTGAGTCACCTGCCTTCCGAACCTGAACGCCTCAACTACCTAACTAACTAACTAACTGGCTTCGCCTTCTTTACAAAACTTTTCACTGCTTTTTAAAGATTTGCCGAGTGCGCCTGCATTGTCGTGCGAGCGAAAGACAAGTTGAAGTGCTTGAAATATTTTTGCAACTTACTGATCTGTATGGGTACGATCGTTACTGCCACCTATTCATATCTCACGAATCGGAAGATTATCGCGTTTTAACTAACTATTAATTATTATTATTAATCGCAGGCTAACTGTCTGAAAGTAATAATTGCCGCTGCAATAAAAAAAACGCTTAAACTGTTTCATTCAAACTCTATTATAATTTCATGTAAAACATTTTTCTTCAACTGAAAATGAATCAACGAATTTTCCAAGAAGCTCCAAGAAGCCTGTACTTTTCAACAGCAATTTCTGTGCCCAGAAAAGAAAGACAGAAAAAAGTGATCGAAACTGTATCAGTAAGCAAAATTAATAGCACAAATTTGCGCTGAGTCGCCAGTACAGCTGTGAGAGGTTGAGTCGGAAACTCATCAACAGCGTCACGCTAGGGCTAGGCAGTTCATTAGGCTGCAACTTGAACTTTGGCGAGCAGCGCATTCATAGCGGCCTCAGAAGGTTATATAAGCAGTTACGAGTGGCTCTAAGTCACTGTTTTTGAAAAAGTTGCTTGATACATTGTTGTAATGAATACATTGAATGATATGTCTCTGTACGGTCCTAATCTCCTATCTCTTTTAGATTTGTCGGAGCCAATGAAAGATAAACAACTCATGGTCAGTTTTTTTGTAATTTCTTTAACTAATTGAAAAAAATTACTAATAATTTATATGATTATTTATCACAAAACAAAGATCGCTTATTAAAAAAAATTTTTACAGCGTGAAAAAATATCTTTTCAAATTTAAGTACTAAATTTAAAAAAAAATAAAAAAACAGAATATGAAAGGGTCGTTGGTTGAACGCCTTCCCTCGATCAGTGAAAATCAACCTTTCGTGGCCTTTAACAATCTCACAAACACCAACCAGCGAACAACACGATTCAACGACGAATCTCCTCACTATTTGTCATCATCATCAACTCCTCCTTCCTCCTCTTCTCCGACCTGCACATCTCTCCCAGCTAATCTAGCCGACCTGACCGCTCTGCTCTCTCAGCTCAACTTGCAAGTCAACCTCCAGTCGGCTCAAGAAGAGCCGAAGCCGGAAGTTACGAAACGCCACTTCAAGCTGAGTCGCAGCGTCAGCGAGCCGTTCCAACAGCCACTGAGTTCAAGTTTGGGAAGTTCAAAGTTCAACTCTACCGACTCTCAACAAGTCAGCAACTCGGCTAACACCAGTTATTGTCGCTATAAAACGGAATTGTGTAGACCCTTCGAAGAGAACGGATCGTGTAAATACGGAGAGAAATGTCAGTTTGCCCACGGAAAACACGAGTTGAGGTCCCTGGCGAGACACCCCAAGTACAAAACAGATTTATGCAAAACCTACCACACTACCGGTCTGTGTCCGTACGGTCCGAGGTGTCATTTCATCCACAACGACGAAGAACGTCGTCTCAATTTCATCAACAGACTAGTTCTCGAGCACAAAAAACAGCAAGCCATCGTGGACCAGCAGAGTAGCATTTTGAAACAGAACCAGCTGCTGGCCGCTGCGGTTTCGGCTCAAAAGTTGTGCAGTCCGAGTTCGATGTTCTCCAGACAGATGTCGATAGATACGGCCATTTCATCGGTCGACCAGCTAACGGCACTGCTCACTCTTCAAAATTCTCTTTCCGGCTTGCAATCGGCCCCGCTCCAGCAACAATCCTGGCAATCCTCTTCTTCCCCGCAAACCTCTCCGTCGCAATCAACTAAAAATTTGTACCAGCAACTTCGGCAAATGTCCTCCAATGCTGGGTCGCTCGGTTCCTCAGGAGAATCTCCCTCGTCCAGCATCGCTGACAGTCCACCGCCTAGTCCGACCATGATCGACGACCAATTTGCGGCACTGAAGAACAGATCAAATCTGCATACCGTTCTTGAGACGCTGTTAAAACTCAACCAGTCTTGTTGAGGAGTGGAATTGTGTCGTCTTTCTACAGCGCATACATACAACCATCGCATGCTTGAAGTTATTTGACAACATTTTCTTCTTTTTTTTTTTTTTTGCTCTTCTCTATTTATTTGACATTTCTGCTTTTATTAATTTATCAGAAAAGTGCGTGTTTAAATTATGCAAATTTTCTTTTTTCTTTGTTTCGTATTCGTTATGACTATCTGGGACGGTCTTACGGTTTAAGACGCCTTCGATGATATTGGACCACGAACTCGGCCTTGAACTTGTCACGTGTCTTGACCTGTGTGCCTCGATTGGCTGGACAGAAGAAACGGCTGTTGCATTACATTATATTTATCTGCATGGTTTAAAAATAGATGTTCGAATATATTTACTTTATAAAATTTTATTTTCGCACAATTACGCGAGTAATTTCATCGCCTTTCTCCGTTTTTGTTGTTTTTGTTTTGTTTACGAACGAGGAGCAATTTTACTTAGTTCCTTCTACTTTTATAATTTATCAATTTAGTTCATTTTACTTCTATATTTGTCGAATAAATGCACGAAATTTTAGGCAGAATTGTGTGTTGATGTAAGTGATGCCATATTTGTAAACTATTTAATTTTATTTATATTATATTATATATATTTACGATGATACTTTTATTCTCAAATGTTTTCAAACTGTTCATTTTTTTAAGGATTTTCTTCTGAACGCCAGCAGATTATTGTGTTTTCTCTTTTTTTTATTTCATTTTATTTTATTTCATGAAAAAAACTGTTGCAACTTTAAAATAGATGTTATTATTGCATATTATTTTTATTATTAATATTATTAATGCGGATGTGGGTCACTCGTCCATCCCTGTTATTGATTTGAATCAATTCAGTGTCACGTGAAATTTCTCGATGAAAAAAAAGATAGAAAGAAAGCTATTTATTATAAATTAATCGCCGTGCAAACCAATCAGCATGCAGCTTGTGTGTTGCCAGTGTAATCATCATCATCTAACTAAGTGAATTAGACACACCACTGAAACTTGCTACCGGTCAAGGATCAAATGTATTTTTAGACCTCATAATTGTTTTCGTACTAATCACGTCCTGATGCAGTAATTACAGCAATAATACAAATAACAACTATTACGTTTAACTATTATTATTATTATTATTATTATTATCTTCATAATCGTTATTGTTATTTTTGTTATTAGTTATTAATGCTGTTTAAATTATTATTATTGCTCACAGTTTCCGCAATTGTCGACTCCATCCTGTTCACATATCGTTTCTCTTCTGTCTTCTTCTCTGTTCAGAACTCCAACGAGTTGAGTTGTCTTCCAACTTTCTCGTCTAGTTCCAATTTAGAGGATTTTGATGTTACGAAAAATTATATTATTTATTTCTTTCTTTCTTAGTTCGTCATTCGATCTTCCCTCACACACAATCGTCACGCAACTTCGAAACTGTTCGATGAAGTAGAAATATTTATGTCTTCTAAGTCAGAGACGCTTGAAAATATGTCTTGTTTATATACATATATATTTATATATATATTTATTTAATTTTAATATGTGTTATTATATGTATAAATATATAATGAATGTCTGTCAATTACTAGTTATTCTGTTAAAAAGAAAAACTCATTAAAAATATTGTTCTGCATGCTTCTTCATCTCATTTGACCAATTATAGACAATTTGTAGCTCATTTAATCTAGAATTTATGAATATATACAAATATACGCGCCTGTCAATTCACGAATGACGGCGGCGATGATGACGATGTCGATGGTAGTGATGATGATTGTGTGTAATTATTTAGATGTTGAAATTGTCGATAAAAATTGTAATTATTTTCTCCACTGGGTGTTTCATTAGTTATTTATAGTTGAATTTTTAACCGTTTCCCTGAGATTGTTTGCGATTAGTAATGTCAAAAAATACATATATAATATATTGAATAAAAATTTCATTTTTGTTCTATTTAACAATAACAAAGTAACAAAAGCATAGGAGGGGTGGGGGAGAATGTGGGGTGAGGGGGTTAGATATTACACATATTTTTTATAAAACATATTTATTAGATCTCGGTCGAGAAAAAAAAATTGGAGCATTTAAAGGGGTCGGTGTAAATGTCACCAAAAAAAAGTTATTTTTTTCTGTTTTTGTTCAGAAATTCTGTCTTATTATGAGGTCATTAAACTGTTAAATTATACATTATTTCAAGTCGCAATAATATTATATAAAGTTCTGAGAAAGATTTTCTCGAATTTGAAGTGACGCATAAAAACAATTCCCATTTGAAAGTTTAGTAAACGAATGTAATGTACTTCAATGAAAATTGTATATAAAGAATAAAAAACCTGCAAAACGAATACATAATAGGCTACGATTT
>OZ022239.1:45836472-45966472 GCA_963978895.1 Erpobdella octoculata | reverse complement strand
CCAGACCTTCATTTAATTTTCTTCTTCAATTGATTTCTTCACAAGCTCGTTTATAGATCTAGTTGAAAAATAATTAATTATTTCTCTTTTAATTAATTAATCAATTAATAAATCAAACAATCAATAAACGAAATTATCAATTAATCAATCAAATAATCCATTAATTAATCAACCAAATATAAAACACCGTTCAGATAAACAATCAATCAATCAATCATTTTATCAACCATTTCATTAATTTCATAAATCTATTTTTAGGTTTATAAATCATCTTTTAATCCACTCCTCCGTAAACAAGCCATCAATTACAAATAATAATAATTATTATAATTATTATATGCCTATCTGTCTATTTATTTCAGTTCTCTGAATCCTTCTTTCGTCTTTCTGATTACATCCCTGGTGGCATTATATATTATATATTGCTATATAACATGTATATTATATATATATTGCTATACACTATATAACAAACATTATATACCATATATATATTGCTATATGATATATAACAAACAGGATCAACAGGACTGCGTTTTGTCCCACCCAATCAGGTTCACGTCCAGGTTCACGTCTGCAATTAATGACAATCGTAATATTACAGATATTACAGATATATTGCCGTCAAGTCTTGTGAGACTAATTCATCAGTGCATCTTACTATGAATTCCCGTTGCGAGGAATAAGATGATGATGATGATGCTGGTGGTGATGGTGATAGTGATGGTGACAATGATGGTAAATGTGATGGTGAATGGATTCATCTGTTAATTCTTAATGGTACAATTTCAAATATAAGTAATTATTTTTAGTACTATCATCATCATCATCATCATCATCATCATCATCATCATCATCAACATCATCATCATCATCGTCGTCGTCGATGTCGTCGTTGTCCTCATCATCTCAATTATTACTTCACTCTGTATGATAATCACTTAATCACAATGTCTTTTAGTTATTACAATTTGTTATCTTTGTTATTTTTGTTTCGAACTGTTATAATGACTGCCAGTATGCAGATGAAAATGATGGTGATGATGGTGGTGGTGGTGGTGGTGATAATGATGACGACGATGACGATGACGATGACGATGATGATGATGGTCATGTGCAATAGAGAAGAGCAATTTTAATCTTATACACATTCAGTTCAGATGATGAAAGTTACAATTTGAAAAAATTTAAAGCATAAAGTGTCGTCAACAGAATAAAAGAAACTATAACATTAAAATACTCATTGCAATTATTATCAATCCGGAAAAAATATGCTTAGATATCGGCCATTAGTAAATCTTCATCTCTATGATCTTTGTCATCATCATCATCATCATCGTCATCGTCATCGTCATCGTCATCGTCATCGTCATCGTCATCGTTATCGTTATCGTCATCGTCATCGTCATCGTCATCGTCATCGTCATCACCACCATCATCATCATCATCATCATCATCATCATCATCATCATCATCATCATCATCATCATCATCATCATCATCATTATCATCATCATGAGCACTAGAGTTACATCATCGTCCTGTCTAAAACAATTACAAATGTCTCCTAATTTTTTAAATCATAACAGTAACAACGAAGCAACGTCCTCAAATAAGGGCAGACGACTCTTTTTTTCAACTGTACACATTTTTTTAGACTTATGAATCACGTGAAAATTAACGCACGCTGACAATTATAGTATAATACAGAATTGTGGGGAGAAGGAGGAGTAGGGGGTAGATGATATGGGGATGGTTAGGGAGAACTGATGGGAGATAGAAGATTTTGATTGATAGGTACTCTAAAATATTCACGCCATTAAGTTTAGCTTGTTTTTTTTAAGTTACGAAAGCTGGTTTGAAACATCCCAGCTCTATAAAGTTTACAGTCTCACTGCGGTTGCAAGACTCACTCATTAGAGGTTGCCAGTTGTCTTTATTATTCAACCGTAGAACTTGTTGATAAACTGCGGGAGAGACGAATGTATTGATTTCCCAAATTGGTTTTGAAATTTATGGCTTCATTTGAATTAATCAATAAGTGGGTTTGGGGAAGCGTTATAATCGATATGAGGTATTATTATTGGTGGGCACCTTTATCTTTCGGGAAATTATCTGCAGCACATTCCATTCATTAACATTTGTTGTTTCGATTGTGTGGCAATTTTACACACCAATCTCGTTGCAGTTCTTTAAAGGCAGCCCCACACACCCCACTGGTAGAATTCGAACCGCCTACCCTCAGGTCTGCACCTGAACGCCTTACCGCACCAGCAACAACTGATGAAATCCTTCTTGAGGAAAAGGGGACTTCAAATTCTGCTTGGGACTGGGTGTGATGGACCACTCATGGTTCCCATGTACCTACGTTTATTGTAATTGCGTCTAATCAACATCCATTCATTAATCGATCTCCAGAAAGAGTATGATCTTAAATAACAATAACAATTATAATAATTATTTTTTCTGTTATTATTTTTGTCATTATATTATTAGCGATAATTACTTAAGTCCTGGTCCGACCTGTTTTGACCAATTACGTCAACGTTTAAGGATGGGAAGTGGAATCATAAGATTTCCCCGCATTTATGCGACTTGGTTATTGTTTGTTTGTAACGCTATTAATAATTAATTATAATAGAATTAATAGCACAAAAATAATTAATAATAATAAATATTATTATAAGCATTATAATATAAAACAATAAGTTTAATTATAATAGCCATAATACAAATAATTATAATACAAGATGTTTCAAACGGATGAGAAAACTTACATTAAATTCACTTATGATTTAAAAATTTTGCCTAAAGACTGAAATAGTACTAAACAATTCTTTCGTGTTATTCAATTTTAATTAAAATAACAGAACTGAAAAAATCTTTGTTTGTGTGTTAATCACTTTTAATTCAATTTTGTTTCTTCTTTTTGTTATATATAACAAAAATTAAGTTATAAAGAAAAATTGATTTTTTTAAACTGTTCATTTGTCGGCAACCAAGAAAGTAAGCTAGCAAGTGATATTAATATAAACGATTTAATCAAATACATTTTTTAGACAATTTCAAAAATTTAATAAAATGCATTGTCATAAGAAACGAGTCTATATTTCAAGTTCCAGGCTGATTGGATGACGGGAAGTGTATTAATTTTCACTTCCAAGATTTATCCACAAGATAAAAGAGTTGAAAGATGACTTAGCATCTTGCAAGTGACAGATATTCCGGGTTCGATTCACTCTCAAGTCAAAACAGAGGAGAATATAAGAAAATTCTACAACTGTTGCTGTAATTAGTAAAGGTTGTCAATTATTACATTGAGTTCTCAGTGTCGTTTTAAGTGTACCAACGTAAAGATGAAACACATGACCTTCTGAAAATTACGCCAATACAATACAATACAATGCAATACAATACAATACAATACAATACAATACAATACAATACAATACAATACAATACAATACAATACAATACAATACAATACAATACAATACAATACAATACAATACAATACAGTGCAGTGCAGTGCAGTGCAGTGCAGTGCAGTGCAGTGCAGTGCAGTGCAGTGCAGTGCAGTGCAGTGCAGTGCAGTGCAGTGCAGTGCAGTGCAGTGCAGTGCAGTGCAGTGCAGTACAGTACAGTACAGTACAGTACAGTACAGTACAGTACAGTACAGTACAGTACAGTACAGTACAGTACAGTACAGTACAGTACAGTACAGTACAGTACAGTACAGTACAGTACAGTACAGTACAGTACAGTACAATACAATACAATACAATACAATACAATACAATACAATACAATACAATACAATACAATATAATATAATATAATCTATATATATATATATAAAAGAACATGTCCTGACTGACTGACTGACTGACTGACTGACTGACTGACTGACTGACTGACTGACTGACTGACTGACTGACTGACTGACTGACTGACTGACTGACTGACTGACTGACTGACTGACTGACTGACTGACTGACTGACTGACTGACTGACTGACTGACTGACTGACTGACTGACTGACTGACTGACTGACTGACTGACTGACTGACTGACTGACTGACTGACTGACTGACTGACTGACTGACTGACTGACTGACTGACTGACTGACTGACTGACTGACTGACTGACTGACTGACTGACTGACTGACTGACTGACTGACTGACTGACTGACTGACTGACTGACTGACTGACTGACTGACTGACTGACTGACTGACTGACTGACTGACTGACTGACTGACTGACTGACTGACTGACTGACTGACTGACTGACTGATAATCAACGCCGAGCTCAAACGCCTCATCCTGGGAACGTGAAATTTGGAACTTACATTACTTTTATTGCGTAAGCATCCACTAAGAAAGGATTTTTGAAATGTTTGCTCCTGAGGGGAAGAAACTGGAAAACAAACTTTTTTTTATAAAACAATGTATATCTCGAAAACCAAAAATGAGGAGATTTTGAAATTTGGTATATGGATTCTTCTTGAAAAATAAAAAGATACGTGTTTTACCATTTTTTGAATATTCGGTTTCCCGGTCCTCAAATGTGGGTTGGAAAATTGGATTTATTGGTTTTTTAAGTAGCTGCTACTCAAAAACTGTGAATGCTACAGGAGTGAAAATTAGTATTTAGTTTCTACTCCAAAAATAATAAAATACGTGTTTTAGCATTTTTCGAAAATTTGGTTTCCAGGACTTCAAATGTGGGTGGAAAATAGGGTTATTTGTTTTTAAAGTAACTTCTTCTGAAAACCTGTGAATACAACAGATGTAAAAATTAGTATTTAGTTTCTATTCTAAAAATAAAGATATACGTGTTTTATCATTTTTTTAACATTTGGTTTCCAGGACCTCAAATGTGGGGTGGAAAATAAGGATATTTGGTTTTTAATGTAACTGCTACTCGAAAACTGTAGATGCTACAGGAGTTAAAATTATTATTTGGTTTCTACTCCAGAAATAATGATATACGTGTTTTACCATTTTTTGAAAATTTGGTTTCCAGGACCTCAAATGTGAAGTGGAAAAAGGGTTATTTGATTTTAAAATAACTGCTACTCAAAAACTGTAAGTGCTACAGATGTGAAAATTAGTATTTTGAGGTTTTGTGCCGGTTAAAAGTAGATGAGTTCAGTTTATCACTGGACGGACGGGCCAAGCCGTTATTTTAGGGTCTTCATACGGCCCTGCCCAAACCTGAAGTCAAGGTGGGACAAGCCGAAGTTTTTCATCAAGCATATAGAACTTCTAGGCCTGTAAAAACGGGCCGGCCCATATTAGACGAGCCGTTCCGGGCCAGGAATTTCGGTTTTTGAAACGGGCTGGGCCAAGTTGTCGACGGGCCGAGCCGAGACCTAAAAAATTGATCCGTGCAGTACTCTACTATGTATGCACGGTTCAAATTCTCTAATTTCATGCGAGCGAAGCCGCTACGGGCACTGCTAGTATAATATAATATAAGATAATATAATATAATATAATATAAGATAATATAATATAATATAATATAATATAATATAATATAATATAATATAATATAATATAATATAATATAATATAATATAATATAATATAATATAATATAATATAATATAATATAATATAATATAATATAATATAATATAATATAATATAATATAATATAATATAATATAATATAATATAATATAATATAATATAATATAATATAATATAATATAATATAATATAATATAATATAATATAATATAATATAATATAATATAATATAATATAATATAATATAATATAATATAATATAATATAATATAATATAATATAATATAATATAATATAATATAATATAATATAATATAATATAATATAATATAATATAATATAATATAATATAATATAATATAATATAATATAATATAATATAATATAATATAATATAATATAATATAATATAATATAATATAATATAATATAATATAATATAATATAATATAATATAATATAATATAATATAATATAATATAATATAATGTAATATAATATAATATAATATAATATAATATAATATAATGTAATATAATATAATATAATATAATATAATATAATATAATATAATATAATGTAATATAATATAATATAATATAATATAATATAATATAATATAATATAAAGTAATATAATATAATATAATATAATATAATATAATATAATATAATATAATATAATATAATATAATATAATATAATATAATATAATATAATATAATATAATATAATATAATATAATATAATATAATATAATATAATATAATATAATATAATATAATATAATATAATATAATATAATATAATATAATATAATATAATATAATATAATATAATATAATATAATATAATATAATATAATATAATATAATATAATATAATATAATATAATATAATATAATATAATATAATATAATATAATATAATATAATATAATATAATATAATATAATATAATATAATATAATATAATATAATATAATATAATATAATATAATATAATATAAGATAATATAATATAATATAATATAACATAGCTATTAAAGGTTAAACCTGAACTTGAAAGTGAATTTCGTCCTATCCAGCAAGTAAGTTGAAGTTATTAACTCTTCGGTTCGAATTTCACTGACCCTTCCACTCCCACTCACCCCCTGTTTTTCCTTTCTTTCTCATACGACCATCCCTTCCCCCTTTTCTCCGATGTGTGTAGGCAGATTGATTGACTCGGAGATATTTTATCTTTTCAACAAGATCTGACATCTCGCAAGGTGTGTGAGACTCAAACGCGTTTGTGTGTGTGTGTTTGTGTGCGTGTGTGTGTGTGTGTGTGTTTGTGCGTGCGTGCGTGCGTGAGTGTGTTTATTTTTGCAAATGTCTGTACACTTTTGTGTACGTGTGCGAGCAAATCGTGTATTATTATTGATATGAGGTAGTTTTAAAATCAATAAGAATTGTATTGAATATGAAAAAAGAGTATATTGTGCAGTTCAACATGTTTTGATGCTGTTGAAACTTTCTTTATGCGTAACCGAGCCTGTTCTGTGTCTGCTTGTGGTGAGGTTAAAGTGCAAGGAGGAAGAGAGGGCGAGCAAGAAAAAAGAATAGAGAGGTAGACATACAAGAATACAACTAGAGAAAGAGAAAGAGACTGACAGACAGACAGTCAGACAGACAGAGGAAAAATTATTCTATAATACTCGTTCAACGATAAAAAAAAAAGAATTAATTGTCCCGATTGAGCCTCTGGTGATGCAAGACAAGTGTGAAAAAATTATTCGTAAGCTTTCACACATACACACACATATACACATACACACACACAACATATACACATTCACACATAAACAAGCTAATCAAATTTACATAAATACAATTTTGTTTAGTCACAGAAGTTTACATAAGAAATTAGGCCTCCGTATGTTTTTATTAAAAAAAAACCTAATCAAGATATCAATCAAACATTGTTGTGCATGTGAATGTGAGTGTGTGTGCTTGTGTGTATGTGTGTGTGGAGGGGGAAGGAGTAGGGAAGAATGGAAGACCAGAGATCAGTAGTTAATGAAAATTTAAACAAGTGTTTCCATCTCCCTCCCCCCTCCATGCTCCTTGGCGACCCTCGACGATGTTGATAAAGAAGGATTTGGTTGCATTTATGTGTTTGTGTATTATGTGGAGTGGAAGAATGTATTTTAGTCGATGTCATGTTATTGTATGTGCATGTATGTATGTATGTATATACATGTATGTATGTGTTGTTTGTGTTTAAGGTGGATTGAATGTTATTGTTGTTGTTGTGATGATGATGATGATAATGATGATGGTGGTGGGGTGGGTGCAATGATTATGATGACGATGACGACGACGACGACGACGATGATGATGATGATGATGACGATGACGAAACGTCCATCTTGGTTGTTGTAAAAAAAAAAAGATGATTCCAATGGTGCTTTGAGAGTGATTGAAAGCAGAATAAATATTAGAATTTTGAATTTAAAAATGCAGGGATTGAAAAGAAGCAACATTTTGCAGATGCAGATCAAACAAACAAAATAATAATAAATAAATAATCAGAAAAGGAAATTAATTGGTTTTTGTTAATTTGGAATATCTATATATATAAAAGAACATGTCCTGACTGACTGATAATCAACGCCGAGCTCAAACGCCTCATCCTAGGAACGTGAAATTTGGAACTTATATTACTTTTATAGCGTAAACATCCGCTAAGAAAGGATTTTTGTAAATTTTGCTCCTGAGGGGAAAAAACTGGAAAACAAACTTTTTTCTAAAATTTTTTTCTAAAATTTTGTTCTGAAATTTGGTATATAGATTCTTTTTGAAAAATAAAAAGATACGTGTTTCACCATTTTTTGAAAATTCGGTTTCCCGGACCTCAAATGTGGGTTGGAAAATTGGGTTATTTGGTTTTTAAAGTAGCTTCTACTCAAAAACTGTTAATGCTACAGGAGTAAAAATTAGTATTTAGTTTCTATTCTAAAAATAATGAAATACGTGTTTTAGCATTTTTTGAAAATTTGGTTTCCAGGACTTCAAATGTGGGGTGGAAAATAGGGCTAATTGTCTTTTATAGTAACTGCTACTCAAAAACAGTAAATACCACAGATGTAAAAATTATTATTTAGTTTCTTTTCTAAAAATAAAGATATACGTGTTTCACCATTTTTTACAAATTTGGTTTCCCGGACCTCAAATGTGGGTTGGAAAATTGGGTTATTTGGTTTTTTAAGTAGCTTCTACTCAAAAACTGTTAATGCTACAAAAGTAAAAATTAGTATTTAGTTTCTACTCTAAAAATAAGGATATATGTGTTTCACCATTTTTTGAAATTTTGGTTTTCAGGACCTCAAATGTGGGGTGGAAAAAGGTTTTCTTTGGTTTTTAAAGTAACTGCTACTCAAAAACTGTGAATGCTACAGATGTCAAAATTAGTATTTAGTATTTACTCAAAAAATTGTGATATAAGTGTTTCAACATTTTTTTAAAAATTTGGTTTCCAGGACATCAAATGTGGGGTGGAAAAAAGAGTTATTTGATTTCAAAATAACTGCTACTCAAAAACTGTAAGTGCTACAAATGTAAAAATTAGTATTTTGAAGTTTTGTGCCGGTTAAAAGTAGCTAAGTTCAGTTTATCACCGGTCGGGCCAAGCCGTTATTTTAGAGTCTTCACACGGCCAGGCCAAACCTTAAATCAAAGTGGAACGGGCCGAGGTTTTTCACCAAGTATATAGATATTTTAGTGATTTTAGGGTCTTCAGTTGGGCCGGGCCAAACCTGAAGTCAAGGTGGGACGGGCCGAAGTTTTTCATCAAGTATATAGAACTTCTAAGCCTGTAAGAATGGGCCGGGCCTAATTCAGACGGGCTGTGCCGGGCCAGGAGTTTGGGTTTTTAAAACGGGCTGGGCTAAGTTGTCGACGGGCCGAGCCGAGACCTAAAAAATTGATCTCTACTATGGATGCACGGTTCAAACTCTCTAATTTCATGCGAGCGAAGCCGCTACGGGCACTGCTAGTTTTAAAATATATCTGTTCGTTGTATGTGGGCATTACAAAGATTCGTAAATGCGTTTCAAACATCCTTGAGGTGGAGATGATGGAAAGAGTAAAAGAAGAAGAATTGAATGAATTAAATGGCCTGGAGTGGAGTCAGCGGCGAGTGTAGTCGGTCCTGAACGTGACAAAGAGCGAAGTAACGAGAAGACAGACTTGTTTGTTACTCATGTTTTCAATTTGGAACTACTCCGAGGCACCTAAAAGAGGAGGAGAGAAAATAAATATGAAGAGAGAAAGAAAGGAAAGAAAGAAAAATAAACAGAAATAGAGAGATAGAGAAAGATAGAGAGAAAAAGAGACAGAAATAGAGAGATAGAGAAAGATAGAGAGAGAAAAAGAAAGAAAGAAAGAAAGAAAGAAAGAGACAGAGAGAGAGAAAAAGAAAGAAAGAGAGAGAGAGAGAGAGAAAGAGAGAGAGAGAGAGAGAGAGAGAGAGAGAGAGAGAGAGAGAGAGAGAGAGAGAGAGAGAGAGAGAGAGTGAGAGAGAGAGAGGTGAGAGTTGTTGTTAATGGCGAGGATGAAAGCTCACGTCATCTCTCCTTGTTGTCTCACGTTACTGGGACGACGATAATGGAAGTGATGAAATAGATCAGAAATTGTGACTTTTAAAAATTTCTTAGCGTTAATAAATCAATTTATTTATTTATTTGTTAAAAAAATCGTTATCTGATAAAATAAAGTTTACAGAAAATATAAGTTTCTGGTTAAGATCTATAAAAGATTTATCGGCTTCAATGAATTATTTTTCCGTTTATTTCCTGGAATACGTACTGATTGCTTCTCCTCCATAAGTTCTTTTTTTGTCTTCGTAACACTGATATATAACACTCAGAAAGAATATGTGACTCACTGACACAAAAAAATTACAGAAGTAAATAATAAACAAATAAATAAATAAATCTACTACTGCCATCTACCACAACCGTGTGATGGTATCACGTGACCATCCAGTGCATAACGGCGGCCTCGACTTTGTATAAAGAAGTTTAAAAGCCTTTTAAAAAGCATGTTTTTCTAATTAGCTCCTTTCGCAGATACTTTGAACGTCTCGTGAGGCTGGTCGCTTGTCGTCGTATTTTTCCAAACTCATGAGAGCAGTTAACTCGGCTTAATTAACTGTTACAGAATAATAAACTTCTTCAAGTTTCTCCCAAGCACTCTTTCTCTCTCTCTCTCTCTCTCTCTCTCTCTCTCTCTCTCTCTCTCTCTCTCTCTCTCTCTCTCTCTCTCTCTCTCTCTCTCTCTCTCTCTCTCTTCTCTCTCTCTCTCTCTCTCTCTCTCTCTCTCTCTCTCTCTCTCTCTCTCTCTCTCTCTCTCTCTCTCTTTCTCTCTCTCTCTCTCTCTCTCCCCTCCTTTATTTCTTTCTTTCTTACACTTTCTTTCTTTCTTTCTTTATGGCTTGTTTACAGCAAACGGTGGAGTTCCAACATCGTGGTTAACAAAGACATTTGGACTGGATAGAACTGTCACTCCATGTCCGCTTCTTCTTCGCACGAAATTCCCACCGCTAGTAGCTGTCGAAACTTTCAGGATGCGAACGTCAAAAACTTGTAAACACGATGATGGATGCTATGAATTTGTCCACGAAATCATCCGGAACGTATGTAAATGTCTCACTGTTGGAATAGAAATGCTTATCAAGAGTAACTTATACCCATAAATTAGATAAATAATAACATTGTATCACTTGATGATAACAATTCAACTTTAGTAGATCCATTCAAATTATGCATCCCTGATTGAATTGTTATCATCAAGTGATACAATGTTATTATTTATCGATTTTATGGGTAGGGGAGATGGGGGCTTTTTGATCTCTGGGGCACATTGATCTTTCGCCAATAACGTAATAATTTCTAAATAAAAATGCAATTCAAAATTGTTTATGGTCTTTAATTGTTTTCCTTCTAATTTTAGTCCTATTTTCTTTTAAACAATCCGCCGTTGAAAGTTGAACAATACGAAAGTTTGTTTTGACCGGAGAAAAGTAAATTTGCACAACAGTTGAGTTTCTGTAATTACAAATTAGATAAATATTTTTTTGGGAAAATTAATTTTGCATTGTATGAACGTATGTCTAAGGCTTATTTTATTGCATATTTGAATTTTCAAGCAACATTTATTGATGAGATATCGCCATTTATAGTATGCTCCATGTCATGGGGGCTCTTTGATCCTTACCGATATGGGGTACGTTGATCTGTAGATCAAACTGCCCTTTGTCCTTAGATACTAAATGTACGCATTCTCCTGGCATTGGAGGTTTAATGTAATTCTATAATTCTATATTTTCTATTATTGTTATTGCAAAAACACAATTCGTTTTCTTCGTAGGACTGGTTTGGTTTCACAATGGTTAGACATTGTCAGCGAAAGACAGAGCGAGGTACAACACCGGTTAAATTAATGGGAATAGCAATGTCAAACCTCAGTTAACAGCAAAAGAAAGCCCTGTTCTGGACTATGACTGTTCTGTGTTGAAAATTAATAAATATGTTGTAGTTAGATTTAAAACAAAAAAGAAAGTTATTCACTACATCGGACAAATAATGTTAGAAGATGGTGAATTATTAATAAATTTCCTGAAAAAGGAGAGGACTTCATCATTTAATTTTATTTGTGCAAATGATGAACTATTCTAATTTGAAAGAGATGACATTGTTTGTAGACTTCCAGACCCAATTCAGCATGGCGGGACTGCTCGAGCCAGTCGTCACTTGGTCTTTGCAGTAGATTTATCTATTTTTCTTAACCTGTGTTGAACTTATATAACTTAAATGATTATTAGTATTAATAAAAGCTATTATACCTGTTTTCATGTGTTTTTTAAGAGAACTGGATGTGGGATCGTATTGAATTATACCTAGGATCAATGTGCCTCAGGGGGGGATCATAGTGCCCCATATGTGGGGCACTATGATCTTTTTTACGACTTGCACCAAAGTTCAATTTAACAATAGTTCTCTTACATTATCAAATCTCAAACTGAATTGAATACATAGAGGAAATGTTCCTCTGTGTAATTAAAAAAAGAAGTAGATTCTTTGAACGACTTGACTTTTATCGCCAAAAAACCTCAAAAGAGATCAAATAGCCTATAAGTTATTCTTGATGAGCATGGTCAGATCGATAAGTGGTTTGTGTCTTCTTTTTTTTTAAATCTGCCAAAAATCTGACAATCTACCAAAAAACTCCGGCGACGACAAGTATCTCAGATAGTAGTATTAAATATTAAACTTCTACACATGAACTATAATAAATTTAAATTGATTTAATTATATTATTGAGGATGTGCCGTTTAGTTGTCACTGGGTGGTCATTTCTGAAAAATTAAATGTTTAGCGTTGTCGTTGTCAGTGTCAATAAAGACGATTATTTGTTACAAAGACTTACAATGCACAAAATGTTTCAGTCACCTAGCGAATGAAAAATATTTCTTGTTGAAGTGTGATGTATTCCCATCTTCTCTCTTTTTTTTCTATCTCTCTTTTTAAACTAATTTTAGTTAATATTTATATAATCAAATTACATTTCAGTTCACAAGGCTTAAGTCTCAGACGAGTGTAAGTCCCTCATTACGCCGAACGGAGATATTAAGCTACTTCTTCTTAAAAGTTGAAGAACTAGCCTTGCGGCTGCCCGAAGAACACCAAAGAGCCAATTGAGCAACGACAAAACGGGTGTTTTATCCAACAACCCACTCTAGTAATCAAAACGGGATATGGTCAAATCACGAACAAGAGCATATGGCAAGATCGTCCGTGTGAGAGCTAGGTGCTCCGTATCCGTTGTATACGATTTCTTCTTGCTCACATAATAAATTTATATATATTTTTATTTGAAAAAAAATATATATTAATATTAATTTTTAGTTGTAATTTAAGTTATAAAAATTTGAAATTTAATGGATTGAACTTTTAATTCTATCCCGACAACGGATTAATACTAATAGTTATAAAAGTAAACAAACCAAAGAGATGGAGCCGGCTACCAACTCAAAATCTGCAATTACTCAAAAATTAATGAAAAGAGAAGATGAACGTTTAGCTAATCAATTTTCAAAACGGGCCGAAAAGCAAGTGTCGGTTGTTACCGAAGAAACAACTGATTTTTTTAAAACCAAATTTACAAGTCTCCAACAACAGATAGAATCCAAGTTGGATAGTCTAACAACAACTTCAGATGTAGATTCCAAATGTATAGATGATTTAACATTGGAGGTGAATTCGTTACAAGCATTGCTTACTGAATCAACTCATTTTCTTTCTCAATTTTCCATCAAAGCGGCTCAAAATACCGTCAACAATTTGAAGAACGCTGTGGTGGAGAAAAGGAGTCAGTGTGTACCAAAGAAAAAATTTGGGTTCAAAACCAGGGTAACTAAAGATCCATCTGACAGCAGTCAAGTCAAAACTACAACTTCTAATAATCAACAAAAGAAAAAACATCAGTTTCTGCTCGAGACAAACTCGTATGTAATTTCAGATATTGCTAACTCTGAAATAATAAAGCACGAAGATGATATTTCTTTAAAGGACGTGACTCTATCTAATTTGTCCAAATGCAAAATCAACTTGCTCGGCTCTCCTAGCGCGGTGAGGGTGCATCGTCTCGTCGACTGCAGTGTTTTCATTGGTCCTGTCAGCAGTTCGATTTTTATTGAAGATTGTACAAACTGCGTTTTTGTGGCTGCTTGCCAGCAGATGAGAATTCACAAAACGACGGAATCAAAGTTCTTCATCCACGTTACCAGTCGAGCGATAATCGAGGAATGCAATTCTGTTTCATTTGCACCTTTTACATGGGACTATGAGTTTCTCAATAGAGATTATGAAGTGTCTGGACTGGATCGAAAGATAAACAACTGGAATCTAGTGGAAGATTTCAATTGGTTAGTGCCAGGCGTCCAATCTCCCAACTGGTCAATATTGCCTGAGGGTGAAAGAACTTTATTTTGAAATTCATATTTAATACATTCATTTTCATGGTGTACATTTTTACTTCTTCATTATAAGTATTTGAATGATTGGCGTTAGTGTCAAATTATGTTTTTTTTTAGAAATTAAAGTTATCTAATGCTTCACCGGCTTTTTGGAATTAATGTGTTTGTGCTTGCTTTAGAAATGCTAACATATTTTGTTAGTTCATTAGTTTTGCTACAAATATATTGTTTTTTAATATTTACCTATGTAGGCTTTTCTGTTTATAAAAATATTATTTGAAGTAGCTTTGACAAATTAATACATAGTCGTTTGCATTTGGAAGTCTAACTTGTGCTGGTAACTGAAAATTCTGAAAAAGCAGCTCAAAGGCAGTTTAAGATATTGGGTATAAATTGTAAAAATTGTTGACAGTAAGTTGCGAGTCCTCTTAAAACCTCGTAAGGTCCTCAAAAACTATTATGAGTTGTGTTTGCTCCTCAAAAATTTGAAAAAGTAAAGTGTGTTAGTGCACAGTTGGAGACCGTATGTTCCTATTACTGCTTTATTTTAGAGTGTTTAGCAGAGATATTGCGAGTACGAGTACCATGGTATCGAGTATGAGTACGAGTACTTGAAAAACGTACTTGAGTTGTACTCGAGTACAAGTATCAAGTACTATATCTCTGCTACTTAGTACTGAGTGGAAAACGAGTACCAAAGCTTCGAGTATGAGTAAGAGTACTTAAAAAACTAACTCGAATACGAGAACCAAGTACTACATCTCTGGTGTTTAGACAGCTTTAATTTATGTCTGCTCTTAATCTTTTACTGATTTGATGGTCATTCAAGAAATATTTCTGGTTTCAAATCTTTTTTTCCTGTTATGATGTTATAAGTATCAATCAAATCACCCCTACTTCTTCTTTTCTCTAAAGTTGACAACCCACATGTTTGAATACTTCTTCATAAGGTGACTGGCTCAAATCTCTTACTACTTTTATTATCCTTTTATCTTTTTATTTTTTCCAGAACTTTAACATCTTTTTCAAAAAAGGCTCTAAGCACGTATAAAGTATTTCAGCTGTGGTCTTATCCATGTTTATTGTTGAGCCATATAAGAGTTGTTTCTTTGTTTGTGCTTATTATTATTATTATAATATTTCTAACCATTCATGGGACACCTATTAGCGTTGCTGTTTCTGCACACTTTCTTGGAGGTTTTCCTCTGTTGTGCATTATCACTCCTAAATCAATTTCTTTCTCAGATACCTTCAATACAATTTCTCCAATCTATTTCATACTGGAACTCTTTTACTCATGAGCACAGCAGAAGCATCAGGCGTGTAAAAACAGGAAAATGTTTCCTTATATGGAAATAGCATGTTTGTTATCACAACAATGTTACCAACAGAAGAAGACAAACAACAGCTTTTACATCTCACATTTTTAATCTCCAAACCAATCAGTTCTCGTATAAATCTATATATATATATATATATATATATATACATACATATATATATATATATATATATATATATATATATATATATATATATATATATATATATATATATATATATATATATATATATATATATATATATATAAATCTCGTGTCATAGTGTTTGACTTCAAACTCCTCCGAAACGGCTGAACCGATTTTTATGAAATTTTTTGTTTCTTTTTCTTTCACAACGCCTTTTCCAAGACTTAAGTCTTGCTCGAAGGTGAGAAAGGGCATTTGCAGAGGCAGCCATTTATAGGCGCCTACCCTTTAAGCAATGCGAGTGAACTCCTTGCTTAAGGGAGTTACGCTGGTGACGCCGGCGAGGTTCGAACTGCCGACCTAACGATCGACAGGCGAACGCTCTACCGCTCTGCCACCAGTATAAAAGAGTATCTTGAAATGTCTGATTAATTTTAATTGATATAAGGTCTAATTCATGTATTGTCATCCAGAATAAAGTTTTCCTGAAAGTTTTAGAGCTCTAGGTGGTCGAAAAGTGAGAAAGCGACCGGGAGCGTGAGAGCAAACGGGAAAGGAAACGGGAGCGTGAGAGAAAAACGATAGAAAACCCTCTGAAAAGCCCGGGCACCCCTCTAGTATAAAATAAACGAATTGAACTGGAGTTTATAAACAACCAGCTCATTAAATGGAAATTTTTTTCAGTGATATCCAATGTACATTGGGGTAAAGATGAAAATGTTATTTAGTCAACAGAATTAGGTACAAGGGTGAAAATCTCTATGCTTTCCTTTTGCAAAGGGTGCATGCACCCCACCTGGCTACGGGCCCGGTCATAACCTCCCATAATAAGTTAGGATTAAGATCTTCTACTGCTAATCATGCTTTTATACGTTCTCTCTAAAGCACACTTTCGCCCAACGCTCTTTTTCTTATTCTGGTCGCATTTTTCTGAAATTCTCTTCCACCTTCTCTCACTATGTCTTCATCACTCATTTATTCTTTCCGCCAGGGGCTGTATTATAGGCTGATAACCTTCCTTTTCAGTCAATTTGTGGTCAAGCACTTTTCTTGAACCCACGTCGAAAAAGCGTTATAAATTGAATTTGATAGATCAGTCGTGTCAAGCCGATCGAAGTAGGTCAAGAAATTAAGAGCGGTAGGGTCGGGTCGGGTCAACTTTTCTGTAGGGTTGGGTCGGGTCAGCAAAATTTGACCCATGGACAACTCTGGTCTGCTTCAACGTAATAATACAGGTATCATCATTATCAGGACGTTAAATTAGAATAAAATGCAAAAGAGAAGTTGATTGGGTCAACTTAAGTCAACTAGCTCTAGAACTAAAGAATAGATCGAGGAGCTAGAACCAGCCGCCTAAGTCAAATTATAATATTCAATTTAAAAAATGGGTAGTTGAATCTTTTCAAAAAACCGAGGAAAGTTCAATGAGCCGACTGATTATTTAAGATGTGCTGTATTTGCTAATAAATTATTTTATCTATTAAATTATTATTTAAATAATATTTATTAATTTAAATATATCAAAATTTTTAGTTTGAAAAAGTTTTTTTTAAACAATCTGAAAGTTAAGAAATATTCACTTGTGTTGGTAATTCAAGTAAAATTTAGTTAATCGAAATAGCTTTCCGTTATGCAAATTTTGGAAGCTGGATTCTAAACGTACGTCCTACGTTGCAGTAGTATTCGGCGATTTTGTTTATTGTTAACCTAAATGTGAGGTGTGATGGCTGAGCCGAACATAGAAGCCACCGAAAATGCAAATAATGAGGCAGATGGAGCAGTCGAGGCCAATGGAAATGTGCAAGAGAATGGCGAGGTAATCACCTGTTTATTTTTTCAGTATAATAATAAATAATATGTTGTTATACTCAGTCACCAATATGAATTATTACTTCGATCAATCACGTGGTTGTCTATTTTATTGAAGTTCTGTAGTGAAATGCGTTCTGTAGTGTACCCGCAACACTGGAAATTTCAACAGTTGTAGAACAGATTGAATCTTGATTTCTTGATTCTGATGAATCCAATATTTGCAGTTTAATTTATAGTAGTATTCTGCATATTGCATTAGCTCTGCTCCGACTAATTAATAATGCATTTACTTACTGAGATCTGTCTAATAATCTACATACATAATTTCTTATGTCTGTATGTATGTATGTATGTATGTATGTATGTTAGCAATTTTTCATAATGCGGCGATCGCGGTGGCCAGCAGTTGATAAAATGGGCGCGAACGGGTGTGTAATAAAAGTCAGTCCTATAGATCCAAATTGTTTGACCTGTCCTAAGCCTATTAAGCAAGAAGTTCTCTGATTACACCGAACATTACGCTGGATTTAGTGTTCAAAAGAAAACATAGCAAGATATTGATGAATTTGAAGCTGTCTTTTGAAGGCATGGCATGAAATTTAGGGATTTCAATTTGCTTGAACCAGGTTCGATCCAAAGTATTGAACACATCTTTTATATTGCTGAGCAGGTAGAGCAACCACATTGTCTAATTACCACTTTTAATAATTCATTAAAAACTATCATCAGCAAGATTTATTGAAGTAAACTAAATTGTTAATTAAAAATCCTAAAATACTTACAGGTGAAATATCATTAAGTAATTTTGAACTGATTTCAATAAGAAGCAACATTCGTTTTTGACTGAGTATCTTGATAATAGACACTGTGGTCACATAGCCTTTCCTGACCCATTACTCTCCTTAGGTTAGGGATACAAGACCATTGACAAATTAGTTACTACAGACGATTGATATAAACTACTACAAACAGAACATGCTACAGTATAAGAAAAAAAGTTAAAATATGGGCAATCTTTCACTCAAAGTGAAGAAGTTATTTCTGGTCTAAAATAACAGAAAATCATTTAGAAATAATAGCATATTTGAATAGAAATTTATCAGAAATACATGAATGGAGATGGTTTTATAGCAGTTTTAAAACATTTTAAATTGGCTAAAAAGAATTGCTTTAAGAGATAGTTCTGTGTGAGGATTTATTGTTTTATTTTCATTTGCTCAAGAAAAAAACATAGAAATTGGTAATTTGAAAATCATTATTAAATGCATAGTATACATAAATCTCCGGAGTTTAACATTAATAGATCTCAGGGAAACAATAACAAGTATTTCTCTAATGTTAATTTTTTTCTCTTAATGTTCTTCTGTTACTTCAATGCAGCATTTAATTATGTTTAACTTTGCCTGATTTCTAGCAGAAACTTGTTTCATCTTTTAAAGTGAAAGGTTACTAAATAGATAGCTGGTGCCTAAAATATGTATTAGTATGAAGTTCTAGATGTGTCATGGAGACAGAGTTCAGAGTTATAGTATAGTTATAATTGGACTCAAAATTAAAAGAATTATATTAGTTGGAATAAAAATTTAAAGAAAAATGATAATTGGGTAATACTTTAAAGAATTACGTTAATGGAGTAAAAATTTAAATAATTACGTTTAATTTTTTTGCCCTAACCAAAAAATGTTGACAGACAGTTGGATTTTTCGTGATGTAACTAAACAGGCTTTGCACAAGGCTCATGAGTAACAGGGGAATATTTGGGGCTGAACATTGGGAAACTGTCAAGCTGTGACTGTTCATTGTGTGTATCTTGTAAAAATAAACTGTTAAGGATTATTGACAAATAATTTTTGTAGCATCAGTCTAGTTTTCACACTTTTTCATGTATTATTTAATCAACGAGTGTAATTTGCAAGTTCGAATGGATTAAAATTGTAGTAATATATTCTTAAAGGTGACGCCCAATCAACAGCCACAGCAGCCGCAACAAGCTGGAGTGAGCGGATGGACAATGTTCAGGACTTTATTGTTCCGTATGTTGATCTTCTATGTCATCAGTAGTTTCTTCAAACGAGGACCTGCCCAACAGAGTACTCCGGATGGAATGGCCACTCTTGCTCCTCTTCCTGCTAGGAATGTTTTCCATAAAGACATGTTGATGGTTTGTTGTTTGTTTTTCATAATTAGTTGTATAACAGTAAAAAAAATTTAAAGACGACAATATCATCAGTTCTGCTCATACATCTTAAAAATTATAATGATGAATATTAAATTTTCATGTTGTCATTAGAAGACCATTTATTGAATAGCTCTATAAATTTGAATTCAACAGCTGTTTGACATCTGCTTGCTCTTGGAACTCATATGGATTAAAATGTCAAATAAATTATTAAAAGTTCAATGCATTTTCAAATAATGTTGCAGAGTAAACCATTTCTATGATGTTTGGTTTTAGAAAGGTCAATCAAATTAGTTTTATTAAATTAATGGAGTTTAAATAATTATAAGTTTATTGTTTATTTTTTTATATTGGTTTTTGTTTGCAAAAATCCATTTAATTTTAATTTTGTTTGTTTGTCTTAAAATGTTGTAGTCTAATTTTCATCCACTGAGCAGTTTGTACAATGGTTACATTACAACTTTCTAACTGGTTTTTAGAATTCTAATTGTCCTACCGTTGTAAAAGTTTTTTAAACATTTTTTTTTAAATTTATTAAGTAACATAAAAACATATCTGCAGGATCTGTATGCCTTTATCTCTGAAGATGAATGGCTGGATTTCTCAAAAGGTCATTTGTTTTGGATGGAAGAAGGCTTACAATATGGAGATTGGATTGGTGGATATGATGGAGAAGGATCATATAAAATGTCTGGATCCTTTGATATATCCGAGGTAACCAGAAATACACTTTATTTGCTTAATTAAGTTTATTTGATTCAGCAGTTTGATATATGTAAGATAAGTTCAATTGATAACTTGCATTCATTTAATTCAAAATTGTTTTCTTCGTTTCAGAAAGTACAAAATAACGGTACGATATTTCTCCACGTGTATTTAGTAAAAAGCGGATTCTCTCCGAACCCGTCAGACGGAGAAAGATACTCCATGGAAAACACAGTCTACAGAAGACAACGTAAAAACCCACCTTTTTATTGTTTCTCATTTTGAGGAGCGTCTATGAACAACAAGAATTTTATTTTATTTTAAGAGCTGAACAAATACAAGAAACGACATTTCCACAAGATGAAGAACCTGCTCACCGGAACAACTGAAGTTCAAGCTGACCTCGTGAGGGTAAGAATAAATTAATAATTAAATAAATGAATAAAATGTATTATAAATAAATAAATGAATAAAATGTATTATAAATAAATAAATAAATGAATAAAATGTATTATAAATAAATAAATAAATGAATAAAATGTATTATAAATAAATAAATAAATAAATAAATAAATGAATAAAATGTATTATAAATAAATGAATAAAATGTATTATAAATAAATGAATAAAATGTATTATAAATAAATAAATAAAATTTAAAAATGTATTATTGGCCTGCATTTGTTTTGTGATTATTCTTCTTTAAATTGTTTCATGTTGAGTTGATAAATGTTTTTTTTATTTTAATGTTTATTTTATTCAACCTTTTGAAGAAGTCCAACGAGAGTTCCTACGAAGTACTCTCTCACTGGCATCCGAATATTACCATTAATCTGGTCAACGACCACAGTGAATGGGTGAAAGGATCTCTTCCCTCCCCGTTCAGTGAATGTAAGTAGTTATTCAATGTTTCCAGTTTTAAAATACCTACCTTACGATACCTATATTATTTATGTAATTATTTACTATGTTTCTAGTTGATTCAGTGAATGCAAGTAGTGATTCAATGTTTCCAGTTTTACAATACCTACCTTACGATACCTATATTATAAATATTGTTCATGTAATTATTTACTATGTTTCTAGTTGATCAAGACGCTTTTGAGATTAAGTGTCATGTTTTATTGTGAACATTTTTTATTTTCATGCAGATGTCGTATTCCTCCCGGGTGAGAAGCATTACTATCCGATCCTTTATTTCAACGACTACTGGAATCTCAACACGGAATACATGCCGATTAACTCCACCATCCAGTTAGTCGCCTTGTGATAATTTATTATTAAATTAACACAAGTTTACTTAACTTTAATTCTCGTCTGTGGAATATTCTGTTTTGAGTAGCAAAAGCAAATGAATAAATTCAGATTTGCATTTCTTATTGTTAACATTAACACTTGAAAATGAAACCTGGTTTCATTTTAATATATCTGACAGTTTTTTTTTAAATTTTTAATATAATCAAATTACATTAACCTTTTTAACTTCAGAACTTTGAACCTGACCTTGACCTACTATCCCATGTCTCTGTTCAAGTGGCAGTTGTATGCAGCACAGGGAATGCAGAATAAATGGTGGAATGCATATTTAGGAGAAGATGCAATGGAGAGCAGTGATGAAGATCAAGATTCACTCAAGGTTTGTTTTTCATTTCATTTCTTGCTTTTCCAAAAATTGAGTGGAATGGAAAGTGAAGCATTCTTTTCCACAGACTACTCTAGGGATGTAATTAATCGTAACGAATTTGTTTTCAAATGAACAGATAACATTTTTGGAGACCAGTCCCTATCTGTTGGCCATTACTGTAATTGTCTCAATTGTTCACAGCATATTTGAGTTCCTTGCTTTCAAGAATGGTAAGTAATTTCTTTTTGTGAATGTCACATCGGTGTTGATGCATGGTTATTTTAATATACAGGGAACCTTTATTAATTTGTCATTGGTTTATTCTAATTTTCGTTTAATGTTTCCGAAACTCAGTTTAAGCGGATATGGTTATAATTTCCATTGTAATCCATTCATTTAATCTAAATGCTGGCTTAGCTGTACTACAGATTCAGTAGTGAATTTTCTGCGTCAATTTACTGCAATAAAAGATTCTAGATTTTTATTTAAACATGCTAAGAAAATCTAAAAAAAATCAAACAATCGTACAGTAGTGGGTACCATTATTTCAGACTGTTATCCATTCATAACAGAGAGCATTTACTTTTGAATGTTGCATCATCATTGTTCCAGCTGAGATTTTTAACATTTAACATGTTTTCAATTTTGGTTTATAGAAGCAGATATGTATACGATCTCATCTCTTAATCTCTATTATCCATAGAGATAATATTATTGAAGTTTATTGAAGTTTACTGTAGCTGTTAAATAATATTTTGGTTGAATGATGTAGCTCTTATTTGCTTTTCATTTCCCATTTAGACATTCAGTTCTGGAGGAACAGAAAGTCTTTAGAAGGTCTATCTGTGAGATCAGTTTTTTTCAATGTTTTCCAATCCGTTGTCGTTCTGCTGTACGTACTCGACAACGAGACCAACTTTGTAATCAAAGTCAGTATATTTGTCGGACTGGTTATTGAAATTTGGAAGATCCAAAAAGTATTGGATGTCAAGGTTTGTCATTTTCTCATTTGCATTTTTTACACGCTTTTATATACCATCACATGTCGGATGATACCCGCAACGAATCTTGTTATCAGATTTGACGCACTTTCCAATATGCTGTTGATCTGAAATTTATAATATAGGCCTTAGATCTTAAAAAATGTATACCTAAAATAATGTTCTAAAAAGTATAGAATAAATTTTCGCAGTGTATATAGCATTTGCCTCTAAACATAAAAGCATGAGGTGCTTTCTTTTGCCCTCTAACAATCGCTTATATGATGATCCACACTTTTATGTGTAGAGACATTCGCTAAATATACTGTGATTGATCGCCGTACTGTTGTGACACCCAGAAAATGTATTTTCTTCTTTATAGAACATTTTATAAAAGTATGTTCTTATTTTATTTAAATATATTTTTTTTAAGTTATGAAATAATTTTTATATTTATCCGCAATTATATATTTGTATAGTTTCTAATAAGAGAGTAATTTGATATTTTTCCAGTTGGACCGAGAAAACAAATGGCTTGGATTGTTGCCTGCCATTCGCTTCATGGACAAATCAACATACACAGAAACTGACACCAAAAAATATGACCTGGTTAGTTGGTTCATGTTCACATGTGAAATAAGAATACATTGTTCATTGATTAGCTGGTTCATGTTCACATGTGAAATAAGAATACATTGTTCATTGTCTATTATTGTTTATTAATTATTATATCTATTTTGTATTACCACCAGTTGATTAGTCATTGTTTGTTACAGCTGGCATTCAAGTATCTCTCTTGGTTGCTGTTCCCGCTTCTGGTTGGTTATGCAGTTTATTCAGTAATCTACCAGGAACATAAGGGATGGTATTCCTGGGTTCTCAGCATGCTCTACGGTTTCCTCCTGACATTTGGTATTCAACGTCTTTTCATAGTTGTTATTTCTACGTTAACATATTTTTACTTTTTATTAACAATGATTGGGTTTAAAATTTTTTTTAAATATCCTGCGAGATAAAATATAAAAGTTTTTCATGGGATTAAATAAACACTCTTGTTGTGTTTTTATTCAAGGTTTCATAATGATGACACCTCAGTTATTCATCAATTACAAGCTAAAATCAGTTGCCCACCTGCCGTGGAGAATGTTGACTTACAAAGCTCTCAATACTTTTATTGACGACTTGTTTGCTTTCGTCATTAAGATGCCAATGCTCTATCGACTTGGCTGCTTCAGAGATGGTATATTTTTTTGTTACCCAGTATGGTCCTGCATAATCCATATGGCATTTAATAAATAACTTTATGTCGTTCTTGCAGACATTATCTTCTGTATCTACCTCTATCAGCGATGGATATACAGAGTCGATCCTACGAGAGTCAACGAGTTCGGAACCACCGGTGAGATGGACCAGCCGCAAGACGGGGGACAGCTTGCAATCTCTCAAGAACAAGTCGAAGCGAAAGCGGCCGAAGCGAAGAAAACTGATTAATAATTATATTTTTGTATTTCTTTTATTAAGAATTTTTTGTAGAGTGTATTGTGAACTACATACAGGCTTATATGAGAGTTGTTAGTGATTCTCAAATTTGATTAAGTTAGGTAAATTGCTGTTTTCAATTCAATTTATTTTTATGCATTAGTGCTGTTGTTCAGAGTGAAATTCCTTTTTAAATAATAAATCTTGTGTCCAAGGCACTCTTTCTGTGACCAAAACTTTGAGATAAGTAAAAGTGAATAAAATATTATAAAGCTGTGTCTGGCGACCGGTGTGCCACAAGAAATGTAGTCGAGGTGGGCCACAAGAAGTCTTGAAAAGGTATTAAAATGGCCAATCATTATCAATTATCACTTTCTAGCAAGTTAAAAAGATGTGAGGAAAAACTGAAATTGTTGCGTCTCAATGGCAGCAAATCTCCAAGTCTCGACTCAAATTCTCCAAAAACTCAGATGAACAAGAAACCAAAGATTGAAATAATTTTTTTCTCTATTATAATCTCGACGTCTCTTAAATGGAATGTGTAGAGAACATATTTGCCATCAATCTTGAAGAGGAGCTTTGGAAAATTAGATTGATTTAATAAATGACTTGATTTTCAAAACGATCTTTTCGGAGAAAGAGGTGTCTTACGACACACTTTTCACGATTGAGCAATAGAATTGTTGCGGTTTTGAGGCTCTCATCTTTGCGAGAATGGATTTTTGGCACTCACGAAAAAGTTTTTTTTCCATTCAAATTGTGCCTCACAACAAGCGTATTTGCCCGTTGAAGCGATCTCAAACTTGCATTGGTAAAAAAAAATGTAGTTGTATTTGATTCGTTAATAGAAATGTCTACCAAGATTTTCAACTGTTATAAGTGGTGGGTCGTAATAAGTGTGCTGCAATGCGATAAGGCTGTCAGATGCTGCTTTAAGGAATTATTGGGGCTACTCTAATGTTTTATCGATTACAGTATAATCCCACATGAGTTTGAATTTGTTTATTATCAGAACCACAAATATAAAAAACGTCTATAGAATCTAGCAATAAAAAATTAATAAGTCTGAAAGTTATATTTTTGATGAAGAGGAGCTACATCAGGCTCCTCTATACTGACATGTGTTTGAAATAGTGGCAAGTGCAAGCTAGTATTTTACTTCATCTCGAGAGTTTTCAAACATATCTCAGAAACGTAAAAAAATCATGACAGAAACAAAAAAATAAGTGAACAGTTAGAAAACATTGAAATTTCTCAGCAATATAATCTCACCTAATATACCACAAATACCATCTGGACACAGAGAAAAAAGTGGAACCATAAAATCACTGAAGTTGCTAAGAAGATCAGACCATCAATAAGTTATGAACATCTTGAAGACACTCTATAAAATTGGTTCATCCACGCTAGATGTCAAGGACCAGACGGACTTGGTCACACAAAGTTCAAGCATAGCGACGGTTGGCTCGATGAAATAAAGAAATGACATAAAATTACCTTTTGCACACTAAATAAAGGATGAAGCGAATGCTGCTAACATAAAGACCATGTAGATGCCGACAATACGCAGGTTGCTAAACAGCTATTGCAATTTCAGACTCAAAAGTCTTGGTCCAAGATCAAGTCCGAGACCTTAACAAGGACAACAAGTCTGATTTTGCTGTTTAAAAGATTCTGACTTAATTTCAATGAAACATTTAATTCAACCATTAAAAATGCGTATAAAGAACGAAGAAAAATACTGGCGCAAGCTCAATTGGTGTGATGATGAAAAACAAACAAGATGTAGACCATTGAAGAATTAACATCTTCTGTTAGTTAAAAAAGGTGCTACATTGACACATTTAAAGATGATTTCACTCATTTAAAACATTTTTGGTCTAAAATCTTGTTCCTTATATTAATTATGAATTGAAAATAAGTCAAAAAATGTTTTAGTTAATTAAATAAAATAACATGATTCAAATGATTTGTTAACATAGACTTAGGATATATCCTATATCTATGTTTGTTAACAACACTTTGCTGGTAACAATAATCAGTTCTTTACCACTGGTTTACAGCAATGCTTATATATATATAAGTGTTTTTCTGTGAGTTTGTCCTTTATAGAAATCTGAACCGCTGGAGTGATCTTGATGATATTTGGCAAAAAGGTAGTTCTCTCACAAGAAAATGTAAAAGAACCTGAAAAACATCAGCTACAGATGTTATATGTAGAAATGCTACCAGTGCTTTACTCTGAAGCAGCATGTAGTGGGAACTGCTGGCTAAATATAAAAAATGATGACAGATTGAAAGTTTTGGGCTCGTTATTTGAAAAGATATTATGTGTACCAGCAATTTCAGCGCCAGTGGAGCGGATATTTAGTCATAGAGGTCTATTCATGAGACCAAATCGAGCTCGTTTAGGACAAACATTGTTATCTCAATTTGTGTTTATTGTGTTTACTAAATGCAATAAACATTTAAAATAATAACAGTTTAAATGTTAAACAGTTTATTGAGACGTCATCATTTTGAATGATTTTTACAAAGTCTTGGCCTTAAACTCGGTCTTTTCTCAATATGTCTTGGTCTTGATCTTGCCTTGCAAATAAACATCTTGGTCTTGGGTTCCTTGATAACAAGCCTGGATGTCAGCGTTCCAGATCAAGCGAGTGAGTGAGGCTAGGAGATTATACAAGTAGATAACTTTACTGTCTGACTCTTTTTTCATAAGTAACTCACACAGCAAAAAATTTGCTTGATTTAAATTAATGTTGTTCACAACAGACAGAAATAAAAACATGATTTAACAAATTTCGAAATACTAACATAACTGAATAACGACATGTACAGGTAATGAAAGCAATTTGTTTTAAACAAGGTATCAGCGTATAAACAGATGTTCAGATCGTGCCAGCCACACCATTTCTAGACACAAGAAAACGACACATAACTCAAGCCCTAACTGTTAGAAAATCATGACAATCGACTGCTCATACGAAAATATGTAACTTATCAGAACAGCTCCACATTTGAGAAACTTTTTGCTTACAGAAGGCGGGAAGGTCGCAAATTCGGTTTTCGAAAATCTTCCTGTTTTTGAATATCGTGCTCAATGCCAGTCTGTAAAGATTCAACCATTAATTATTAATTATAGCATAAGTTCAATGATAATAAGATTTATAAAATGTATCAATAAGTTTATAACGGTAAAATAGTTTCTCCATCTGAAAAATAAACATATTAGTAAAAGCCAAATACGATGTAAAAGACACACTGTACCTACATACTTTGTATTCTACACATATGTATGTTTGTTATTATTATTATTATTATTATTATTAACCATCTCAAACAGAAGGGCCAACAGGCCACTTACACCATTTGGATCAAAACATAAAATAAACAAAAGAAATGCAATCAAGAGTTCGAACAAATGTATGTTTGTTCATCAAGCACAACATAAACTTGCTACTTAACCAAAAAGCAATGTAAACAAAACAAATTTTTTACAAAAGTAGTCACCAACGCAAGTAATCTTACAAAACATTATGATATGAAAAAATAAAGTTTACTTGAACAAATTATCAGGAGTTATTCGAAGCACCGCCAAGTCGTTGTTGTGAACCTGCTTTGAAATCGTAATGAAATCATAATCTTTGCTGAAATAATTATTTAAAAAAATAAAAGCTGGCAGACTAACCGGTTGACTCCCGTAGACATCGCTGATGCATCCGCCGAAAGTGACAACGTCGTCATTGCTTGTTACGTTTGTCGTGTGCCAGAGCCTTTTACTCCAGCTCTTACCAGCTTGAAACATGGTCCATGTGGACGTATTTATGTCGAATGTCCACACATCGTCTGAAGTTTTCATGGGATCGAATCACTCAGTCAGTGATTTATTCATTATTATAAAATTTTAAGTCAATTTCACCTACCAAGAACCTCATTCTGGTCAGAATAACCACCCAATAAGATCAGTTTGTCAGTGCTGTTGAATCCTCCCAATGTATGCCAGGACCTACCACATGGAATTGGTCCGTTAACCTGAATGCTATAGTTTTGTTGTAATGGCAAATTGTAGAGGACAATCTCAAATTGATAAATTATATGAAAAACAGTTGACATGAAGCGAGTCTAAATCAATAAACCATAAAAATTTCTATAAATTATAAAAATTTCTATAAATCATAAAAATTTCTCTAAATCATAAAAATTTCTCTAAATCATAAAAATTTCTCTAAATCATAAAAATTTCTCTAAATCATAAAAATTTCTATAAATCATAAAAATTTCTATAAATCATAAAAAATTCTATAAATAATAAATATTTCTATAAATTATAAAAATTTCTATAAGTCATAAAAATTATCATAACATCTTTTAATAAAGCTTAAAAGCGCTCTGCCACACTGGAACAAGGCCTTGCGAAAAGCTAAAAATAAATGGGAGGGAGTGGGAAGAATTAGACGTAAATTCGTAAATATTCAAATTAATGACAGCCTTTTAAATAACCTGATGTGATAACAAACCTCGTCCATGTCATTGTTGTGAGATCAAGTTGATAAAGATCATTTAATCTCGATTCCTGATGTCTCCCTCCAAAAACGTAAACCTTGCGACCGATCCTGGTAGCAGCATGGGCAGCTCTACTTGATGGAATCGATCCCTTGAAACATCATTAAAAAATTTTTGTTAACACATTCATAATTACTTTATTAGCAGATGTAAATGAATAAAAAAATAACTAGATATCACATCTGTTACTTCCCTACTAATAATGACATAATATAATCGTTAAGCAAGTAGCCAAGCAGAAGAAATTATTCTAGCTTCTTCTGTTCCACACAAATTCAAAACCTGCTGCCGATATAAAATGTTAGCTATTGTTGATTGACTAAAACTCGAAGTGGATTAACAAGGTAACTTATTCATCATGTGGAAATCAAGCGAAGAAAAAGACAAAATAAATAAAATTGGTATATGTCTCAAGTAAAAAATTTTACAAAAGTCTTTGTTTTATATAAAAGAAACTTCAGCAAATATTTGACTATTGCATTTAAAAGCTTAGCTTTCCTTTATTTTATAAATGCTTATGATTTAAAAATAGATGAGTTGGTTTTACAAATTAAAAAAAAACCTATTTTTCAAAAATATTTCTTGCTGCTACCTCACATTGTTTTTAAAATTGGGCTAAATGGAAACTAAATCTCAAATATCTTTTTAAATGGTCATTATCGGTTTTTTATGTTAATTATGTCAGTTTTATAATTTAATTGACTAACATTACAGATATTTAAAATTTATTATTAATCATGTTAAATAGAAGCAAATATTTATTTCATACCTAGGAAACAAATAATAACAGTAAAGAAAAATTAAAAAAAAAACGGCACAAATCTATTGCAAAAAAAACAGAGCTCTCTACATTGCCTAGTTTTCAAGTTTATTTTCTGTAACAGCCAGCCAAAGTGTTTTATTAAACTGCCATTTTAGAAACAAGTTTCCAAAATTGTGCTAAAAACTCAAAAATTTTAGAACATCAATAAACTCAATAATTAAAAAACTATGTAGAATAAAACTAATAAAGAAAAGAAATAAAAACAACTTACTTGACATTTAATACATTTCCATGTTTCGGTATTGACATCAAACTCTAACAGCTGGTTATTCCAGCCAGTGACAAACTACAAACATTTTCGCAAAATATTACTCAAATTTGAAAACGAACCTGAATAAAGCTGCAATAATAATTCAAAACAGTGATATTCCAGTTCTGATTTTTCTAGTTCAAGTTCAAGTTAAATTTATGAAATTCCAATTTTTCAGTTCAAGTTCAAGGTTATGAAAATCTAAATTTTTCAGTTGGAGTTTCAGTTCTTTATTTCAGTTAGAGTTCATAAACAGGCAGGCATGCGTATGCGCAATATAATAAGTACACTCCCGAGTTATTACGTAACAAAATTCAAATTTAGTTTTTATAAAAAAGTTTAAAGAAGGTTTTAAGCAATTTAAAAAAAAATCTGCTATTTATTTCACGTCTACCCAGAGGCATAGCATAGGTTGCAGCTGCAAGGGGCTGGCAGGCCAAACACTACCTCCCCCTTCCTCCAAAAAATTAATGGGGCAAGAGCAAAAGCAAATGAAAGAGAAAGAGAGAAAAAATAAGGAAGAAGAGGGGAGGTGGAGGGACAGGAGAGCAAGGGAGGAAAGGTCAAAGAGGGTAAAAAACAAAAAAGGTCAAAGAGAGCGAAAGAAAAAAGCGAGAGAGAGAGAAACAGCGAAGGAAAAACCTATAAAAACCCCGAGTAGCCCTGCTAGTTTGCATGTAAAGATAATAAAGACATCAAAGTTCAAAGAGCAATAGACAATCGGAAAACTAGTTATAAAACGCTTCAAAAGTAACAAGAAAATATTTAAAATAATCAACTTTATGATGACGAAATATTTTTCAGTTAATATTAAGTTAGTATTCTTGTTTTTCAGTTACAGTTTCAAGTTCAAGTTCAATTTAAGTTACAGTTACAGTTTGAGTTAACTTATTCACATTTTTGAGTTAATCTGCAATTTCCGATACAGTTACCATTATCTGGAACATCACTGATTCAAACACATAAATATCTTTCAACAACAAAAAAGTTCAAGTAAAAACCAACATTGGATAAAATAGATAAATCTTCAACAGAGTTGCCATAGGAGTTGAGATAGTTGTCGGGTGATGGGCCGTAACCACCAAAGACGTATATTCTATTAATATTATTTTAACACCATTCAAGTAAATAAATAAATAAACAAATAAATAAATAAATAAGTAAATAAACAAATAAATAAATAAACAAATAAATAAATAAATAAATAAACAAATAAATAAATAAATAAATAAATAAATAAATAAATACCAATATAATAAAGGGAAATTTAAATAGTTTCAAATTACTTGTCTTCAAATTCCCATGCAGCAAATTTATCTCTGGGTGATGGCATTTCTTGATGTCTCAAGGATCCATAATTAACGCATCTCCAACCCTGCGTTCTCAAATCGAACACGTAAACGGAGTTCTTTCGTATTTGTCCAGAAAAACCGAAGAGAAGATACACTGATGATTTGGAAGGCACAAAAACTGCTTCTGCTCCGGATGATGGACTGGGATGATTGAAGCCGACTGTCAATCTCTGCCTGTCAGGAAAATGATTCGAAAACATAATAGTAATTCTAAAAGTAAATTTCAACCAAATTTTTTTCCTTAGTTATTTCACTATTTCTAAACGATTTGCCGTGTTCCAGCTTTTGGACGTTTAACCTTTGATGGAGAAGGCAAAATCTAATCTCAAACCTTCAGTGATTTGCAGCTAATCACAGGAAAGTAGGCTAGGGAAGTCAACTCTGGTAACACAGCCCAATACATGGCAGCGATATTAAAAAACTGCTGCAAGCTCCATCTAAACTTCACCTACGTGCTATTATTAGCTGAAAATATAATCAATAGGCATGTTTGCAACCTTTCCTTTTTTTGTTTGACAATGTTTAACGTGGCGTCAGTCGCTAGATTTCTAGGCCACGAGGAAAGGGTTCTTTGCAGAGACAGCCAGGCTTGAACTGATGACCTAATGATCGACAGGCGAACGCTCTACCGCCAGCACCAGAGGAGGATACAGGGGCATTGTTTTATTGTTATTACTATTTATGTTTTTTGTTTTATTGTTACTACTATTTATGTTTTTTGTTTTATTGTTATTACTATTTATGTTTTTTGTTTTATTGTTATTACTATTTATGTTTTTTGTTTTATTATTATTACTATTTATGTTTTCGTTCCTACTTTCAGAATTTGTTGACATTTTTCAATACCTCAGTCGCGTTTTGCTATTTGGCACTTTACAAATAAATAAATAAAAATAATTGTAGGACCACTTCGTATGCGGTTATATCGTCAAGCTTCAGAACAGATCGAGATATTCCAGCAACTCAACTTGATGTCTCTTTGATTATACCAGCTGTTGTAATGTCCTAGTATAGCAGCCTGCTTTAATTTTGATGGGAATTACCCTTTATTTGAATGCAAATGACATTGAAAACGTTAGAAAAGACTAATCAGAAAAGAATTAATTGAATAAAAAAAACAATTATAGCACTTTAAAACTATTAAAAATTGCTCCCGACGCCAAACAGTTCCCGGTAAAGGTCTATTTATCAATGGCGATAGAAAAGTTGGAAAAAAATAAAATTAAACAAAATTTCGTAAAATGAAAATAAGTAAAATTCAATTTGTAAAATAAGTTTTAGATAAATATTGTATGCGTTCCGTAAGCTGCTCCATGTCTATTCGACATAACGGTTTCTTTAAAGGTGGTTGGTTTTTCCAATATGCCTTAACACAAATAAAAGAAAAAAGGACTAATTTTTTTTTTTGTATTTTTGGCTATTGAATTATTAAGAAAAATTCTCATCATAGATAAGTTTCTACTCAACGTTCTGATTGTTTTTAAAAATTAAAAATGCATATTAAATAATTAACTACTTTATTTTTACATTTTCAAACTAATTTATTTGTTAAACAGTTATATCATTTTACTATTAACTTTTCATGTCTTGAAATTGTATTATTCCGCGTATCAACACTGCCTTTAGGTATTTCTGGTTAAAGAGGCACTGGTGGTAGAGTGGTAGAGCGTTCACCGTTCGATCGTTAGGTTGGCCCTTCGAGCCTCGCCAGCTTAACTCCCTTAAGCACGGAGTTCACTCGCATTGCTAAAGGGGTAGGCACCTATAAATGGCTGTTTTTGCATGGACCCTTTCTTGCATTTGAGCAAGATTGTCTTGATAAAGGTGTGTGCTAAATGTTAGTAAAAAAATGTCACTTTTTAAGGAGTTTTTCTGCAAAAATATTTTTTCTCATATGTTCTAACAATGTTCTGTGTTAATTTGCTATAATACTAGGAGATTACCATATTTCCCTATTAGTGGATTTAAATAAAAATTATTTTAAAATTTTTTTGATGCGACTAGCTAAATTACACTAATTTTAACAAGTTGAACAAACTTGTGATATACATAATATGTCATATCTTATATTTGTGCATGCCTGATTAGGGTAAATTGGCTGCAAAAGACAGTTGATGCTCTTTGAAGCGATCTTCAATATATTTCCAAAAATCTGAAAAATGAAAGAAAACTTACCATTTCTCTTCAGCAGGATAATAAAACCAAATGGCACTTGGATCCATGTACAGAGTTTGATGAAATTCATCCATGCCATCACGACGCTATATATTTTTTTTTATAAATATTTAAACTTAAACATTTGTTTATTTAAAATAATACACAAAAATAACAACAACCCTATACTCATCGGTGTATCCTCCCCATATAAAAATTGAATCAATTAGGGCGCAGCCAACGTGACCAGAACGAGGTGGAGGCAAAACTTGATGGTCGTCCTTGTCATCTTGTATAAACATTTTTAATAATTTCAAAATGAGTAGACAGTACGACAGTCAAGAATAAGCGCCGTAGACTTTTTGGACTAAATTGACCAGAGACCGGACCACACTGTCCTTTAAAATAAATACAAATGAACCAGCAAATGTTGACAAATGTAAATATAAACAGAAACCGAGCTTTCTCGCAAAAATGACATTCAATAAATAAAACAAGTAATTTATTAGTTATTATAGTTTCTAAAATGTTTTTTATTTATCTTGGCTTAAAATATACTAAATATTTTAATTATTTTAATTTAAAGTTAAATACAATCATATATATTGTATATATATATATATATATATATATATATATATCTATAGATACAAATAATAAATTTAGTAATTTTATTGCGAGTGAACAATTAACGACTTTTAAGTCTGCTTTTAAACTATTTTGTTTACAAATCATGTCGTCTTCAAGTCGTAGGGGAGCTGGAGTAGAAGGTGAGCCCACGAAACCATGTCCCGCCTGCACGGATTTCAAATCGCGGATGAAATCTTACACGCAAAAAATTACTAACGGTTCTGAGCAGCCAAAAAACAGTGTGGTTTGTTTTCTATGATCTCAATTAATTACATTGCATACCATTTCGTCATTTCAATTTAAATTTATTTAAAAACCCGGCTAAAGTGGCTGAAACGTAAATTAAGTAACACCTGACAAAATTTCTCGATAATTAACTCAGAAAAAAATTGAATATGTCCCTGAATTAACTTCTTATCGAGTGAACCTTGATAAACAATATCTTTCCTTATCTATCTCATTCCATTTTGTCAGGGTGGCAGCCAAGTATTTTCCATGTAACTTAATTTATTCATTCATTTCAGTTCAATGTATAATTTTTAGAAAAATAGATAAGATGCAATGTAAGCATGATAGAATCTCTTGCCTGCATTTAAAATCTTTATTCCAAATAATCAATAGTGGCAGCATCAAATATACATATATGCAAAATATAATGATCCAAAAATAAAATATTTTTATGGGACAATTTATCCATGGATAATATTTTCTAAAGACATTTCTCTTTGACCTTTTGTCGTAGTACCTGTCAATTCTATCCGAAGTTTTAAAAATATTTTTTCTTTATTTTTAGGGTTCAAAAACCGGCAGTCTTTCTTTAACAGAAGAAGCACTAAGAAGCGATTGTCCTTTAGATAAGTCAGAGCTGGGAAATAGTACATGGTCATTCCTCCACACAATGGCAGCATATTATCCTGACCATCCTACTGCATCTCAACAAAGTGATATGAAATCTTTTATCAAGACATTTTCTCAGTTTTATCCATGTGACTACTGTGCTGATGATTTGAGAAAGGAGTAAGCTTTAAAGTTTGACTTGTTTGGTGTTAGTCATTAGAATTTTAGGCCACAAATCACTGATCTAACTTTTAATAGCTTGTGAGCCCATTTTTACAGAAAAACCCAAGGCAGCAATTTATAGGTACCTACCAACACCCCTTGCAGATGCTGGTGACTCCAGTGTGATCCGAACCGCCAACTCTTAGGTCAACAGGCGAACGCCTTACCGCTATAAAAACCAGTGCCTGCCCTTTTTTAAAGTTTGACAGCGTTTACAATTTTTGTTTTATGGTGCTAAAATAATTCCACAATCATAGTTTATGCAAATGCAAGATTTATGCATATATTTTCTGAATTTAATTTAATATCCTCATTCAATCTGCTATTAAAAAATTGCAGCATATAAATACAAAATTATGTAATTTACTGTAAGTTGTGTCAACTTCAAAAGTATTTTTATATTGAGTGATCTTTTCAGCTTAAAAAAGAATGAACCAAACGTATCCTCGAGCCACGGACTATCCCAGTACTTCTGTGAACTGCACAACCGGGTCAACTTCAAACTCGGAAAGCCAGAATTTGACTGCAGCAAGGTGAAGCAACGTTGGAGGGATGGGTGGCCGGATGGACGTTGTGACTGAATGAAGTTTTTAAGGATTTTTGATTTATTGTTTAGGAAAATAAATATATGTGAGAATTGTTTAGTTGGCTGTCATCACTTAGTTCATTATGTTGTATTTTTTTATTGAATACTGTCACTTTTGCATTTTTTAAAGTCTCAAACAATAACACGAAGCCAATCAATGTCTCTGGTTTTTTTATGTGCCAAAATATGACAAAATTTTTTAAAACATCAACAGAACTTGCATTTAAACTACTTTGCAACAAAAAGTGGTTGAAGAGAGTGGAGGAGAAAGAGGAAGGATATGAATTCTGTAATTTTTTTTCTTAAGGGCTGAAAAAAATCTTTCAACATTAGTAGAAGTATTTTTAATGAAAATACTTGTGCACATTCACAGCTAGAGTCCAGAGTAGCAACATTTTATTCCACATGACGAATGCTTTCAATTTATTTACACTTTAATTAAAACACAAAAAACAAAAAAAATTTTTATTTTTCAAAATTTAAAGCAGATGTACAAATCAGATAATTACTTTCTCGAACAAAACGACTGAAAACGCCAACTGAGTGGTCATTATATAATTGACAAGAAATGTAATTCAATAAATTAATTAAAAAGCACTACGTAAAAAAACAACGAAGAAACAAATGAGACACAATTTATGAAGCATAAAAAGTGATAAAAGCTTGCTACATCCAGCAAAACAATAATATCAGAATTTGTATAAAAGAATTGACTTTAAATATTTGACTATGAAGAAGTTATAAAGTAGGGAGCAAGCCGGGTTCGTAGGAAATCGTCCAGCGGTAATTAATTACTCAACGAAACTTTTGATTTGAACACTGTCGACGAATCGGTGGCAATTCGTTCTATTTTGTTTCTTTGGTCGACTTCAATCGAGAGAGTTCACCTTTTCGACGATGATTGAAACAAAATTTAAAGTTCTCAATCGTAGTTAAATTTGAGGGAAAACTAACAATATTAACATAAATGATTACTGACTCAATGACCAACGATATAGGTTCTTTTAAGTAAAAACCTTGTAAAAAAAGTATTCATCAGATGAAGTGCTAGAATAAAATTGCCTTAGTGTCAAGAGTTTACCTTTTACATAAAAAAAGAGAATCTCGGCTGCAAATAGTTATAATTACCTTGTAAGTATTTAATGTCAGACTGTAACTTCAGCATCTGGTCATCAACTTTCTCATTCCTTAGTTGAGCCTGTAGAAAAATTGAAGCTCTTTTAAATATTTTTTCTGTATTTAGAAAGAAATAAATTACTTAGAAGTTACAAACATTTTTGATCTGTGCATTCAGGTGGGATATCGTCTGCTCGTACTTCTCTTCCCTCGTGTCAAACTGAATCAAAATAAATTTACAACATTGCAATCATCCATAATATTTCGCTCGGAAGTGTTTACATAAACCTCTTCAAGTTGTAGTTGGAATGACTTCAATTTGGCTGTCAAACCTTTCATTTCGTCTTGAAGATCTTTTGCTTTCCTGAAATGAAACTTGACTTCTGGAATACCAAATTAGGTTTACAAATTATGATATAGGTATGTTGACATTCTGAAAAGGTATGTTGCACAACAATATCTTATTTACAATTTTAGGCTTTTTGATGCAAATTTGAATCATGCATGTCTTACTTTAAAAAAAAATCATAAATTCCATATATCTCAAAATGTTTTATTTTTCAAAAAATATTAAACCGCATACATCTCAGCAAGTTTCGTTCGAGCATCTGCTCTTTCTTCATCCGCCTCGACCATCGCCAGCTTCCGGGTCACCTGACGTAACAACAATTTCATCGATACAAAATCTAAGTAAATATTATTTTATATTAAAATAAACTTCAATTTGCAAGTCTAACCAACCTCTTCGTATTTCCTCTCAGATTCGTGCAAGAGTGTACGAGTATCTTTCAACATTTGTTCCAAACTGGCTACTCTGTCAGCATCGACGTTCTTCCGGTGATCAAGTGCCCTCCTAGCTCTGTGACACCATAATAAAAAAATTCATCAGATATATATATATATATTTTCTTATTCAATAATTAGAATCTTCTAATGTCGAATTTACCAGTGATTAACTATTTATAAACTAGAGATGATCAAAAATGATGGAGCTATTTAAATATTTTGCGATTGCAGCGTTACTCGAAGTTATAACATACAAACAAAGGAATTTATGATGTTGATAACCTTTCACAATCGTCTGTATTCTTCGTTACAATCATCAGTTTGTCAGTAGCTTCCTGAACCTTCTGAGACATTTCCACACTTTGATTTTCCATCGCCTTGACCTTTTGTCTCAAACGGATAACTGCCTCTTCGTTCTGTTGAGTGATAATAATATAAAAATACGTCAGACTCTTATTGCATTATAAAAGAGATAATTCTGAAAACTGAGATATTATCAAATATTATGTGTTCAGGTGTAGTATTAAAAAAAGAACTATCTTTAACCAATGTCTTTCATAGATTGTCTCTTAAAGATATCAGTAATGATAATGATCCCTCACAGGTTCCACTAAGATTATTTTAATGTATTAGTTCTAATGATACAGACTACAAAGTAACAAAACATAAAGTCAGGATCTTGATGAAACTAAAGTTAAATCCATCAGAAAAGATTCCTAGAATGTTTGGGGTGTTCCTTTAAGAAACTCAAAAATGCTTTTAGACAGGAATTTCAAGAATGTTAATTAATTTAAATTTCAATATCATTTAGTATAATGTATTTTAATTTTTACAAAGTTTTTAATCTAATTAAAAAAACAACAAATTTAAAATATAAAAGGGATTGGTGAAAAAACTTAGTTTTTTAGGTTCTGCTAATGGACTTTGCAGACAGGCAAACTCATAACACCAATTGTCTGCATACTAATACATTGCAAATTTTCTTTATTTATCGCAACAATTTAGAAACTCGAAACTACAAATCTGCACCTTCAACTTGTTTTCTCGTTCCACCCCAATACTCTGCCGGGAAGTTTCACACATATCTTTATACTTATTCAATTCTTCTTTCAATCCAAGTATTTTTGTCTTCACGATGACAGCAGAAGTGTTTTCCGATTTATGCACAAGTTCTATAACGTCCATCTTGCAGATTTTTGATGCAATCCTGCAGGGATCGAAACCAGATTAAAAACACCAGTCACAACACAACTGCTGCAGCAAACACCCGCAGTGATGTCTAATTACAGTAATTTTAACAGCTACTTACTTATTATAAAATAAAATGAATCTGAATCTTTGAAAATTTTATAAATTGAAACCAATCAAATTTAGATTACCACAAGAAATAACAGTACAGCTAGGAGTCATTCGTTACTTACGTAACGACGATTTTAACAATTTCTGACTCCCCTAGTAACGACACGTGAAATTTATGTGGACTCCCTTCCCCTTCTTACGTAAGGTTTTACCTAGTTTCTCTTAATAGTTATATGTCGGTAAAAGAGAATCAGTTACACTAAAACTCATAATATGACATGAATAAAAGATAATTATTTAGTCTTTGGCACTCTTTGGAAGATCCGGTATTAATATGTAAAATAGCCCATGTTTGTGTAAGACGTCCAATGTAAGATGTCTGTGTAAGACGTCTGTGTAAGATGTCTGTGTGAGACGTTTTTGTGTGACGATCTACTATCTATGGCAAATTAATTTATATATAATAAATAATTATATAAATACATTTTCATATATTTTTATATAATTAATTAAATTAAAAATATTTACCTTACTTAAATTAATTCAAAATATAAAAAATATTATTATTTTAATCTATTTTTTCTTTTCATTTGTTTTCAAATGCATACGAACAATAAAACAACGTCTTCATTGTAATGTTATAAATAAATAAATAAATAAATAAATAAATAAATAAATAAATAAATAAATAAATAAATAAATAAATAAATAAATAAATAAATAAATAAATAAATAAATAAATAAATAAATAAATAAATAAATAAATAAATAAATAAATAAATAAATAAATAAATAAATAAATAAATAAATAAATAAATAAATAAATAAATAAATAAATAAATAAATAAATAAATAAATAAATAAATAAATAAATAAATAAATAAATAAATAAATAAATAAATAAATAAATAAATAAATAAATAAATAAATAAATAAATAAATAAATAAATAAATAAATAAATAAATAAATAAATAAATAAATAAATAAATAAATAAATAAATAAATAAATAAATAAATAAATAAATAAATAAATAAATAAATAAATAAATAAATAAATAAATAAATAAATAAATAAATAAATAAATAAATAAATAAATAAATAAATAAATAAATAAATAAATAAATAAATAAATAAATAAATAAATAAATAAATAAAAAATAAATAAATAGATAAATAGATAAATAAATAAATAAACAAATAAACAAATAAACAAATAAACAAATAAACAAATAAACAAATAAACAAATAAACAAATAAACAAATAAACAAATAAACAAACAAACAAACAAACAAATAAATAAATAAATAAATAGTTAATTAAAGTCTTAAGATAATTTTGTAATATTAAAGAATGACTTTTACTTCTCTTCCCCAAGATAGTTTTAGGTCATGTAGAGATTTTTTAACCCTCCCACTTTCCCTTTGGGACCTTACCAGGGGAGACGATTGCGGAGGAGACAAGTTCCCCCAATAATTTGGTTCAGGGGACAGTATAGGGACAGTTTACAAACGTCACCATACGAGGCAGAGCGTTTTTTCAGTATACCTTGACCTTGCATAGGTTGAAAACGTGGTTACGCACGCAATAGCATGATTCAGTCAAGACTGAACGCAACCACAATTTGTCATGTCCTCACGTCCATAAGAACATCTTGGATGACGTTGACATAGAATAGACCGATTGGCAGCAGAATTCGTCAAATAATAGGAAGGCGGTGTTTTGACACGATGCTTTTAAATGAACGTCAAGTTTTTTGGTTTTTCCTGTTTTTATTTTTTCCTCTCTCTTTTTTCACTTTATATCTCTCTTTTTCTCTCTCGCATTAAAAACTAGCATTAAAAGTCTTTGTTTTAAATTGTCTATATAAACGGGAAAGAAAAAAAAAGAGTAAAGCAATGGGAACAAAATTTGTCTTTCTGTAAATACATCTGCAGGTGGTGCCCGTGGTGGAAAAACTTGGTTTTTTATTTAAAAAAGATTTGAAACTATCAACGACAAAACAAACTTCAGAAAATTAAATCTAAGTTTTTGCTTAACAAGAAGTGTTAATAATGTCGGATCAACTCGAGTCGATATTCTAACAAGGACGTCATTTCGGCAAAATACAATGGGCAAGATATTGAAAGACTCCATCCACACTCCCACACGCTCCAACATTTTAATCTCATATTATTAAATTTCTTCTAAAAAATAAAGAAAAATTTCTTTCAAAAAGCCGATGACAGGGGTGGTCGTATATATACAGCTACTTTTCCGAAAAACATCTTAAGTCTTCCATATTTTTTCTTACAAACAGAGCTGATGACCGGGGAAAGGGGTGAACATTTTTCGAAGGCTGGTCTTCGATCTTCCTCTCTAAACCACTTTCAAATCTTTTCTGTTAAGCATTCTTTTGCTAAATGCTCTTTTTCCTACTCTGGTCCCTATCTCTGGAACTCTTCCTACTTCTCTAACTAAATCTATTTCTCTCACAGTTTTCCGTCGGGACTTAAGACTTATTTATTTAAAATTTTGTCCGAGCGCTCTTGAACGATAGGAAATAGCGCAATAAAAATTATACTGATTGATTGATTGAAGGCTTCTACGTCCAGTATGGTGCTTTATTTTACACTCCAACGATCGCAACTATGCTAGCAACAATTGCGCTCCACGCTTTTAAGTTTATAGTTTATTTTAGAGCAATTTATAAAAGCGTTTTTTAGTTTTTTAAAATTATTTCTTTTTAATTATTAAGCAATGTTTACATTCAAAACAGTTTTCATCTGTTAAATTTGTAGTTTAATTTCAGTTATTAGACGAATCATATCTTTAACGTATATAGGTATATATCAGTCGTTGTCAATTAAATTAGATGATGATATTAAATTTAAACAGAGAACTGTAAAGGGTATTCAATTCAGTCATACATTAAAAATTTTAGTTGTTTTGCAATAATGCAGCGTTTGCTCAGGTTTTCTATTTTATTGTGAGCTCTGACAAAAATGAGCTTGTCGAATATCTGTTGAATCAAATTTATACAGCACAACAATGACACACAGTAAGTTGTTATAATAATCAATAATCAATAAATAGTTTTATCACAACTAATTGACGAACTTGACTAAAATTAATGTCGGAAATAATATTTTAAAAAATAATAAAAATTCAGTCGATTTCATTATTTTCGTTATCGTATGTGATTGTCGGTATCTTCGGTTGTTCCTTGACGGCCCCGTAAGTCGTATTACCTTCATCATTCTTTAGTTGCTGGCAGAAGCATTCCTCGTTATCGTCGTATGACTCATCTGAATGGCAACCAATGAAGATCAAACCCAGAAGAATTCCGAAGAAGAGGAAAGAATCTATGCAGAAGACGATACCCGGGTAGACGGACATAGTGGAAACGTAGATGTAGTTGAAGATGATATTTCCGATTAAATTTGAAAAAGTTTCACAGCCGGAGAGCAGCGCAAATATCTTTCCGAGGTCATTTGGATTGAAAGACTTACTGATGACCGACTTGAGGCAGGAGATGATCAGTGCACTTGGGCAGCAAAGAACAGCGGACAGGAAGACCATCCAAGTTGAAGTGCTCAGTGCCAATATTACCAGACGAACCACCTAAGAGAATAAAAGATTTATAAATTATCTCTGTCATAACATTCCATGAGTTTTTCAGTGATGAGTAAAACATAGTATAATGGTTGATAAGATTTCATTTGTTTATTTGACCATTAGATCATCGTTGAGTATACGTACGCGGCTTTTATTACATTCAAGGCTATTAGCCCATAAGTATCCCAAGTTGTGTTGTGTGTCACTTCATTTTTTATGAAAACATTTTTACGGGATATATATATATATATATATATATATATATATATATATATATATATATATATATATATATATATATATATATATATATATATATATATATATATATATATATATATATATATATATATATATATATATATATATATATATATATATATATATATATACGGGAAAACCAGCGGAAACGGGAGAGCAAGCGGGGAAGGAAACGGGAGCAAGAGAGAAGAACGATAAAAATCTTTCAAAAACCCCGGGAATTGTACACTCGATTGCTCTTCGAGATTGATTTTTTAAATTGTCATAATTTTGTACATTAAACTTTTAATAAAAAAGCCAAAATAATTTAAAAGTCAAAACAACGTTTTTTGGGTCAGCTAGTTATAGTATACACTCTGTTCTATTCTGGTTTCCTTATGTGATTTATAATCTATCCATAGCTGTTCTTCTTTATAGCTGCTTTGTTCAATTTGCAGGCTTCACATTTATAAGTCTCATTGTAACATGTCATTTGTAATGATTGAATTTTACGTTTTTCAGAAAAACATTTAAATTAAATAAGAAAATGACCGCAAGAGTGTTAAATTGGTGCAAGTACCTTGAACGCTACGCCACATATGGCCAGAGAAATATCTCGACACTTGCAGATCTTAATGAGGAGAGGTAGGAGAATGGCCGTTGCCACGCCCAGACAAGCGTAATCTGCAGCTAGAAAGTATCCATACAAGGACTTGCTCCAGCTCAACGGAGCCTTCATGGTCAGCAGTAGAGTAACATCAGTTTCGCCAGACTTGCAGGCTTGCTGAATGATGACTACAAGAAAAAAATAAAATATTCTGCGACTTGGAAAATTTCTGACGAGTGAGAAAAAATCGCAAACGTTCCTCCACTGAAACAAAATGCGTTCCTTTGATTTAAGTGATGCGGCATCTGTTGACTGTTTGAAAACAGATTTGCTGAAAATAATTAGTGAGCAGATATTTAAATTTAGTCGTTTTATTAAAAAAGTAATCATTTCACTTACACTTTGTCTGGTTCGATAAAATGTTCTTCATGTTTCATAGTGTTTGAATCCATGCAGCATGCACTAATAACGAGACAGACAAAATATAGAAGCATTACAATTCCAAATACGAAACTGAATCCCAAACTTTCCAAGCAAATTCCCACTGTCAAGGAGCCAACAAAAAGTCCGAAAAAGTTCATCGAAAGCAGCCGTCCCAGTCTTTCAGTCCTCGACTTCTTGTCGCTAATGTCCGACACGTAGCTGTGAACTGCCATGGTTATTATGGAGCCTTTTCCAGAAAACCCCCTCAGCATAGAACCAACGATTAAAAACGATAAAAAAATTACTTGATCCTTATTATAGTAGCTTTTGATGCCGTGAAAAACAATGCTGCTGCGATTGAAACTTCTTTGATCTGAAAACGTATCTGGTGAAGAACCGCCTGAAGTATAATTATTATGAGTGGGGTCAGCGGAGAGGTTACAGCTGATAAAAAAGCACATAACGCTAGCAATAGAACACAAAGAGCTGATTACTATAGGCAACTTTCTGCCAACGGAGTCACTCCAAGAACCACAAAATATGCAGAGGAAGAGTGCTGGGAAGTTGATGAGGAACCTGTACAACGTCAAGTAGAGTGCTGCCTGAAAGTAATTAATGTTTTATTAATTACAATTTATTCTGAGTTGATGACACTTTTTTCTTTACTAATAGAGTGTAATGAATTGCGTTATTGTTACTTATATATATATATATATATAATATAAATATATATATTTTTTCAGGCACCCGCTATTAAAGACAATAGACCATTTTGTGTTGCGCCATTTATATTCAAACAAATAAAGATGAAAAATAAATTTAAAAATAAATTTAAAAAAAGCTTTTATTTGCCTATCTTCCTCTTTATCTGAGTCAACGAACTTAAAAATAAACATCCGTACTGGTTAATTATTTTGGACCTCTGGCGACTTATAATCAATTAATCAACAACTTGATTAATTTTATTTGATTAATTTTTATTAATATAAGGTCTAATTTATGTTGGAAACATTAAGTTCATGTATTGTCATCCAGAATAAAGCTTTCCTGAAAGTTTTAGAGCTCTAGGTGGTCGTAAAGTGGGTGAATTTTTGTTTCTAATAAAAGCATTTAAAAAAGCGTTCTATCCTGTTTAAAAAATAGCAGATGGTTAGTTTGAGTAAAAGGAGGCCAACATTTTAAGTTTTAAAAATGTATGGCTTGTTTGTTATACGAATGCCCACAGTTAATGCATGCCTCCATAAAGACATTTTTCACACAGCCCAAAGAAAAATTATTTTCATCTTTTTAGTTCACAAAAACGTGGTATTTTAAAAAGTTTTTTTTTAATATTTTTTAAAATCAATAAACAGCGTAGTTGACTCCAATGTAGTTTATCAATAAAAATTAGGCACGTGCAAGTAATAGAAATTAGCCATAGACCAATAAATTTTAACATTACGCTTCAATGAACATTTTTGAATAGACATTAACAATGAGTCATGGAATATATCACCGCCATCGAACATCCCCGATTAATAGCTACGAGGACAATCCAACAAAACAGCCAAGGACAACGGACCTAATATAAAAAATAGGTCTAAAAGCAGCTTGGATCGAAAACAACTTGAACGAAATAAGGCGCCCGTTCAGTAGTAAACAAACATTATCTTTGTTAAAAAATGGGTTGGTTTGTATTATGTAGTTTATTTATATAATATATTATAAAAAATACTAAAAAATTAATTAGGGTCTCTAACATTTATATTTTGTCAAACTGTTTAAGAGTTATAAAAAAGAAAGCCGTTAAAAATTTTCTTTTTTTAGAAGTCCTTTATAATTCTGTAATTCGGCGACTAAAAATGTTTTGCAAAATATTTGTAGATGATAGTAAGTATAAAAACTTTAAAACATTGCTCGCAGTCTTCTAAATCTTTATATATATAAAAGAACATGTCCTGACTGACTGATAATCAACGCCGAGCTAAAACGCCTAATCCTAGTAACGTGAAAATTGGAACTTTTATTAATTTTATAGCGAAAGCACCCACTGAATTTTGCTTCTGGGGAGACGAAAAAGGAAAACAAACTTTTTTCTAAAACAGCGCATATCTCGAAAACCAAAAATGAGAAATTTGGCATCTAGATTCTTTTTGAAAAATAAAAACATGCGTGTTTCACAATTTTTTTGAAAATTTGGTTTCCAGGACCTCAAATGTGGGGTGGAAAATAGGGTTGTTTGTTTTTTAGAATAACTGCTACTCAAAAACTGTTAAGTGTTACAGATGTAAAAATTAGTATTTAGTATTTACTCGAAAAATAAAGATATAAGTGTTTTACCAATTTCTGATAATTTGGTTTCCGGGGCCGCAAATCCAAGGTGGAAAAAAGGATTAATTGAATAAAACTCCAAAAACTAAAATTGTGAAAGTTTTGCAATTTAGTACCAAGATTATTCTTACAAAATAACAAATCACATGTTTTAATAATTTTTGAAAAATTTGTTTCCAGGACTTCAAATATGAGGTGGAAAATAGGGATATATTTTTCTTAGAATAACTGCCACTCTGTAACTGAAAAAAACTACAAATATAAAAATTAGTATTCAGAACTTACTTAAAAAATAAAGTTACACAAGTTTTACCAATTTTTTTATGTTTTGTCTTAAAGGGGTATAGAGTGGAGAAAAGAATTATTTGCTTGATAATTCAATGATTGAGAATGTAAAAACATTAAAATTTAGTATTACGGTTTTTTCAAATAATAAGTTACGTTTGCTTTTTTTGAAAAATTAATTTGCAAGCTTTGAGATTTTGTGCTCGTTAAAACTGACTGAGTCCAGTTCATCACGGAACGGACCAGGCCTCGACTTTTGTGCTTATGAAACTGGCCAGTTTGGGCCTAAATAACAGGCCAGGCCTGAAATTTTCTACTTATAAAATAGGACTGACCGGGTCTAAAAAATCCGTGAAAGGCTCTATGGATTAGAGTGCTGCATGGACCGTGATTTTAGGGTCTTTAGACGGGCCAAACCTGAAATCAAGATAAGACAAGCCAAGATTTATCACCAAGTATATAGAAATTTTAAGCCTCTAAAAACGTGCCGGGCCCAAATTAGACGGACCAGGCTGGACCTAGAGTTTTGGCATATGAAACAGCCCTGGCCAAGTTGTCGACAAACCGGGCTGTAAAAAATCTGGCTCGTGCAGTACTCTACTATGGATGCACGGTTCAAATTCTCTAATTTCAAGCGAGCGAAAGCGCGACGATCACTGCTAGTGCTTAATATGTGAAGTAGGTAAGGATTGAAAATTTAAGAAACTTTCGAATCATTATGGAATAAACAATTTTGTTATATATATATATATATATATATATGTATATATATATGTATGTATGTATGTGTTTGTATGTATATATATATATGTATATATATATGTGATATATATATATATATATGTATATATATATGTATGTGTATATAAATTAATATCAATAACCTATTTCCCTGAAGGGAAGGTCCCGGGTACAAAGGATATAAATTAGTTAATGTTTTACTTGCTAGTGATAAGAATTCTAAATCCAGTTACATTCTGTAAATCAATACTTGATTTCTAAACAAATAAACATCGCAACAATTGGCGACGAAGGATAGGAATAAAATCACGCAATGGCAGATATTCAAAAGATATTTGAACTTTTTCAGATGCAGATGGAAAAAAGCGAAGAGAGACACAGGATGCAGATGGAAAAGAGCGAAGAAAGATTCCTAAAGCTAATGAAAGAAAATTCAGAAAAAGAAAAGAAACTGTTAGAATTTATAGAGTCCCAAAAAGAAAAAAAGACAGAGTCAAAAGAAACACTTTTTGATCGACTACGTCAGAGAGTGGAAAAGTTTTCCTACGAACCAGAGGAAGGACGATTTTTCAGTCTGTGGCTCAGACGTTTTGAAGACACTGTCAAAGGTCACGAAAGACATCTTCCAGAAGAGTCAAAGACTGAACTTCTTCGAACTCTATTGGACAACCACACTTATGCAGTTTTTTCTACCAGAATTTCTCCACGGCTTCCCAGCGACATTGGTTGGGAAGAAACCATCACAACCCTTGAACAACTATTTGGCCCTAAGAAAAGTCTCTTTCGACGAAGGTTTGACTTTAGTCGAATAATTTGTACATCAGGGAGTGATTTTAACACTTATGGAAATAAGATCATTGCTGCTGCGGAGGCAGCAGAGCTTCGAGGAATGTCAGACGAGACACATAAGTGTGTCCAATATGTAGCAGGACTTCAGGCACAAGAACATGTCGAGATACGTTCCAGGCTGTTACGCATGTTGGATAGCGAAAATAGCGAAAAACCTATTACAGTCATTGAATTAATAGCAGAGTCTGAACGACTTAAGACTACACTGGATGATACTAAAACAATCGAAAGACCGGATGTAGAAATTCAGGCCATTAACAGATACAGCTCACCTCACCGAAAGCCATTGTCACCACGACATCAAGCAGAGCCAAAAAAACCATGTCCCATTTGTGGCGGACCACATTGGAAACGAGAGTGTCCTAACGTTAGACCGACGAGTTCTCCAGATTTTCGCAAATCACGAAAATTTGTATCACGGGATCATCCAAACTGGAGACAAAATTCTTTTACACACAGAGAAAAGAGTGCTTCAAGACAAGACCGATTTATTAACCGAGTAGACAACGGAAATGAAATCAAACAGTACATTGAAGTCATCATCAACGATAGACCGATTCAACTTCGGTTAGATACAGGAGCCGAAGTGACTCTCATCTCTCGTCCAACATGGATAGCCATCGGTCGCCCCAATCTTACCACAGCGACGGCAAATTTAAGCGCAGCAAATGGTCAACCCGTGAAGACCGAAGGAATGTTTGAGACAAAATTTACCGTTGCAAATAAATCAGGTCAAAAGTACCATGGTCGGGGTACTGTTTACGTCACAGATTCAAACGACCTCATGGGAATGCCATGGATAAAACAACTTCCTGACTTTAAAGAACTGTTAGAAAACTATTCTGTCATGGAAATACGGAGCTTCAACACAGACGCGGAACGCACAGCCATTACAAACAAATTAAAACACAAATACGCTGATGTGTTCCGACAGGAACTAGGACTGTGCACAAAAGTTTCAGCTTCCTTACAGCTTAAACCCGGCGCACAACCCATATTTAGAAAGAAACGCCCTGTTCCTCATGCCGCTTTAGAACAATTGGATAGCGAAATTAACCGGTTACTAAAAGAAGGAATAATCTCTCCCGTGGATCACTCTCAGTGGGCAGCACCCATAGTTGCTGTCCGTAAAGCAAACGGCTCCATCCGACTTTGTGCAGATTTTTCAACGGGCTTAAATGACTCACTGATGCTCCATAGACACCCATTACCTACCATGGATGACGTTTTCACAAAATTAAATGGAGGGACAGTTTTCTCCCAAATAGATTTTGCAGAAGCATACCATCAAGTAGAAGTGACGGAAGAATGTAAAGAGCTCTTAACAATCAACACTCATAAAGGTTTGTTTCGTTATAACCGTCTACCATTTGGTGTGAAATCAGCACCAGGTATTTTTCAACAAATCATAGACACTATGATTACTGGTCTAGATGGCGTTGCCGCCTATTTAGATGATGTCATCGTCACGGGACGGACATTAGAAGAACACAACACGAACTTAGAGGCTCTATTTGACCGAATTTTAAATTATGGCTTCCGGATTAGAATTGAAAAATGCCACTTGTTAATGACGGAAATCACGTACTTGGGAAATGTAATATCAGCTGCAGGCCGTCGTCCCGACCCCAAAAAAATCGATGCAATAATTCATATGCCTCCACCCAAAGATGTTGGACAGGTCCGTACTTTTCTTGGGCTGATCAGCTATTACAGCTCATTTATATCAACGAACATTTAACTAAGAAGTGCTCAGAAATCTTTTCGAGAGGCAGGAGACTACTCAAAGAAAAGAAAATCTCCTCCATCTGGACATGGAATGGCGTTGTTTTTGCAAAAAGAGTTGAATCTGACAAGCCAATTAAAATCCTAAGTCTCGAGGAGGTTGAAAAGTTACAGACTTGTTAAAATGGCTTATGATACGACGAACACTGAAGAAGAACGTTTAAGTTTACTGAAGTCTATAAGAAGCTGTTCTTTGTTTGATTATAACATTGATCCTGATGAAAATATCTTCCACCCAATCTATGATAATAGAAATGTTTATGTTACTTCTGATGAGTTAAACGAGTTAACCGGTCGATTAGCTTCTGATCATTTTTCATTTCTTCACGTCAATTGCAGAAGCTTAAAAAATAAATTGCATGACTTAGCAATATTACTTCACTGGAGTAGATCTAGGATTTTGGCGGTTACAGAGACCTGGCTGGATGACAATTCATCCTTGAGCGTGGAAATACCGGGCTTTGTTTTCGTATCCAGACATAGATCTATGAAAAAAGGTGGCGGAGTTGGTTTTTTTATTGACTCTGACTTAAAATATTCTGTTCTTGATGTTAGTTCCTGGAGTGTTGATATTACTTCATTTGAAATTCTCTTGATATCTGCGGAGTGTCGAGGAATTGGAAGTTTTACTGTTGGAGTAATCTATCGCCCACCGGATACCAATATACGTGTTTTTAATGCAGAGCTGAGTAACATCTTGGATTACGTTGACAGAAAAAATATGAAGATATTTCTACTGGGCGACTTCAACATTGATTTTCTCGACAAAGAATGGAACTCACTCACAGCTGAGTTTTTTAATTTACTAGCTTCCCACTGCCTTCTTCCAGCCTTTACAACGCCAACTAGAAAATGCCCTTCAACCGCCACCGCAATTGATAATATATTTACTAATTATCCACTACAGAAGACTCTCGCCAGGATTGTGCTCGATGATGTCTCGGACCACTTCCCTATTTTTCTCTCTGCCACATTATCGACACCTGATTGCGTCGGAAAAAATCATGTCTTTTCCTTAAGAAGGAGTTTCGTTAATAAAGAAATTTTTGAGCAAACGCTCCATGGAGCCGATTGGTCTAGGGTAATAGAGGTGGCCGAGTGTGGCGACGCGTCATCCGCCTATTCAATGTTTATCAATAGATACCTTGAGATATATAATAATTCCTTTCCTCTGGTGAGCTGTAGCGGCAAATCTAACGGACCTAACAAGTTTGATAAAGAATGGATGACACCTGAACTTATGAAAAGCTGCAAGAAAAAAAATGCGCTTTACCGAGCATACACCAGGAATCCATCTCCGTCTAACAAACAGAAATTTACTACATTTAGAAACCTCTTCAAATCAACTAAGGTAAAAACCATCAAACAATTCTACTCCGAAAAGTTTAAATTAAACAACAACAACATGAAAGGAACATGGAAGTTAATTGGGAACATTTTAAATAAAAAGACCAACATGGAACAATGCAAGACTTTCTGTACGGATGACGGTAGTCTATTGACATCTTCCTCTGTTATTGCTGAGTCATTTAATAATTACTTTTCTAATATTGGCTCCAACCTCGCAAGAAAGATATCCCCACCGGATACAACGTTTGAAAAATATCTTGGCAATCCTGTGACTCACTCTTTTTTTTTTGCACCCACTACGCCCGATGAGATTATCAAAATAGCTTCAGACTTAAAGATCTCTCACAGCTGCGGATCCGATGGAGTCGACCCATGCATCGCACGAAATTCAATTACGGCGATCGCTAGTCCTCTGTCTGCCATAATAAATTGCTCAATAACTTCAGGAGTATTCCCCGCTCAACTAAAAACAGCCAAAGTCATTCCAATTTACAAATCTGGGAAAAAAGAAAACTTTTCTAATTACCGGCCAATATCTGTCTTGTGCTATTTCTCAAAGTTTTTTGAAAGAGTGATGCACTCCAGACTTTATAATTATCTTGATAAATTTGCCATTATTACACCAAATCAGTTTGGATTTAGAAAAAATCACTCAACTTATATGCCACTGGTCATGTTACATTCAAAGATTGCCGAGGCCATGGACCGTGGGAAATATGTAGTTGGCATCTTCCTGGACCTAGCTAAAGCCTTCGATACGGTTGATCACGGCATTCTGGTGGAAAAATTGAGGTACTATGGAATCCGGGGAACTCCACTATCATGGTTCAGTGACTATCTTAGCTGCAGATCACAATGCGTCCAGTACAGCAACTCTATCTCTTCGATGAAGCAGGTAACTTGTGGGGTGCCTCAAGGGTCGGTGCTGGGACCGCTTCTATTCCTCATCTATATTAACGACCTATGCTCAGTTTCAGATCGCCTTGAATTTGTTTTGTTTGCGGACGATACTAACCTCTTTGCGACTGGCGATAACTTAGAAAATTTATATTACGATACCAACAGTGAATTACTTTCTGTTTCTAAATGGTTCTCTGCTAGTAGACTTTCCTTAAATGTTAGCAAAACGAATTACATTTTATTTCACCATATAAACAAAAATACTTTCTGTAATTGTCAGCTGAAGATTGATGATATACCAATTTTGCGGGTTCCTTATTGCAAGTTCTTGGGCGTGTTGCTTGATGAACACCTTACATTAAAAACTCACATTGAACATGTTACATCTAAGGTTGCAAAAAATTGTGGAGTGCTATCTCGTATACATCAGTTTGTTGATGCCAATATTTCTATGATGTTATACTATGCACTTATATTTCCGTACTTATCATACTGCAATATTGTTTGGGCCTCAAATTATTCAACTCGTTTAAAGCCTCTTCATATTTTGCAAAAGCGAATTATTCGAATTATTTTTCACATGCCTCCCACATCGTCTTGTAAAATTCAAATGGCTAACAACAACATTCTTAATATTTATCAGATTAATTTCTTCCAAACTGGCATCTTCATGTATAAATATGATAATTTTATATTACCCTCATCATTCGATAACATGTTTGTAAAATTATCTGATGTTCATTCCTATGATCTGCGCCCCGGTCGCTGTTTTCGAACGGATTTTGCTCGGACAACTCTTAAAACATTCTCTATTAAATGCTCTGGCCCTCGTATTTATTCAATCATTCCAATATCTATCTCCTCCTTGAAACGTATTTCGCTATTTAAGCAAGCTCTGAAATCTTACTTATTATTGTCTCACTCATAACTACTCAATACCTATTACCTTAGCATACCAATTTCAGTCTCTTCCTTGATAAGTTTATTGAACTACTATTTGAAATGTCTTAACTCAACCAGCTCATTTGGTTTTTTTTGTAAAGGTTGTCCATTAAGCGGGAAGGAATTCCCTTCGGACGAACCTTTTGGGCACCTTATTTCTTTCTCAACCAATCGATTTTTTTTTCTTTTTCTGAAATTTTGGTTCTATATTTTTTCTTGTCGTTTTGGTTATTTTCTTTTGTTTACGTTTAATACTTATGTTGGTGCTCAATAAATGAAATGAAATGAAATGAAATGAAATGAAATTTGTACCACGCATGAGAAATCTAAGAGCACCACTAGACGCCCTTTTAAAAAAAGACACTGTGTTCCAGTGGTCTGAAAGCTGTCAATGGGCATTTGACGAAACTAAAAAAATTTTATTATCCGACCTTCTGTTAACCCATTACAACCCCAACCAACCAATTGTAGTTGCAGCCGACGCATCAGAATACGGCATTGGAGCAGTGATATCACACAGATATAGTGATGGAACAGAAAAGGCAATTGCACACGCTAGTAGAGCTCTCACTCCAGCAGAAAAGAAATATGGGCAAATAGAAAAAGAAGGTCTAGCACTAGTTTTCGCGGTCAGAAAGTTTCACCGTTATATTTATGGACGCCACTTTACTCTATTAACAGACCATCAACCTCTGCTTGCCATTTTTGGCAATAAAAAAGGCATACCATCATATACAGCAAACAGACTCCAACGCTGGGCTCTAACACTGCTTGCTTATGATTTCAAAATTGAATACTGCAGAACCACGTCCTTTGGACAAGCTGACACACTTTCGCGCCTTATAGGTCCACATAAAACATCAGAAGAAGACACATTGATAGCAACTATCAATCAAGATATAAACTCCCTGTATATCAATGCCGTCAAACAACTTCCAGTCTCAAATAAAGAAATCTGTGACGCAACAAAAACAGACAATGAGTTAAATCCCCTTCTCCAATATGTCAAAACAGGAAAGTGGAACGAAAACAAAGCACTGAAAACCAGCAAACTCGAACTCTTAAAAAAAGAAATAACGATACATGAAGACTGTTTATTCTTTGGTTCTCGAATAATCATCCCTCAGGTTTTGCAAAAACGAGTACTTCAAATGCTTCACAAAGGCCACCCGGGTATTACTCGAATGAAGATAATTGCTCGAGAACACGTTTATTGGAGCGGCATTGATAAAGACATAGAAAACTGGACACGCAGCTGTTCTTCATGCCAACAAGCAGCTAAATCACCCATAAAACACACTTTATGTTCATGGCCAAAAGAAACCAAACCCTGGAGTCGAATTCACATCGATTATGCTGGACCGCTCCATGGAAAAATGTATCTCGTAGTAGTAGATGCGTTCTCAAAATGGCCAGAAATAATAGAGATGGCAAACAGTACCACATCCAGCACGATAAATGCACTCCAGCGGATCTTTGCACAATTTGGATTGCCTGAAACAATTGTCAGTGACAACGGCACACAATTCACCTCAACTGTTTTTCAGGAATACTGTGAAGAAAACGCGATCAAACACGTGAGATCACCACCATTTCACCCACAATCCAATGGCCAGGCCGAACGATTTGTAGACACTTTCAAAAGAGCTTTGATTAAATTAAGAAATGACGGAACTTACAAAGAATCTCTTCAAACATTTTTATTCAGCTACAGAACCACTCCCTGCGCTTCATCGCCGAACGGTCTCTCTCCAGCGGAAAATTTCCTAGGCAGACAATTACGTTCGGTATTAAGCGAATTACATCCGAAAAACATCAAACATTCAACACCTCGATCAAATGACATGGAGAAACAGTTCAACCGCCATCATGGGGCACGACCTCGACAGTTCCAAAACGGTGAATTAGTGTTCGTTCGCGATTATCGACCGGGACCTGTGACATGGATACCAGGACAGATTGTCCGTAGAAGGGGAAGAGTTCTGTACGATACTATCGTAAAAGGAATGGTCTGGAAGCGCCACATCAACCAGTTACGCCCACGTCAAGAATCGAAGTTTACAACAACACTACTCGAAACATTTGACTTACCTTATCAGAATACAAGACAAGGAGAAAATGCCACAACTGCCGAACCTGGTCAAACAATGGAAAAGAACATTAACACAAAGAGAGGCATTCTGAAAGGTCAGGATTCAGACCGTTTTAAAAAATCTGTTCGTTTTCAGCTAGGCACCGAACACCAGCCAGAACAGCCTACACAGGACTTTGCAGCAACGCCATTCCCTTCTACTGAAAACTCAGAATCAGTAATACCACGTTCACCGTCGTCATTACAACTGAGGCGATCTGATAGACAACGACACGCTCCATCTCGACTTGTAATAAATCACCAAAGCAAGTCATACACCAGCGGTGTCTAGCTTAGGAGGGAGGTGTTATATATATATATATATATATATATATATATATATATATATATATATATATATATATATATATATATATGTATATATATGTATGTATGTATGTGTTTGTATGTATATATATATATGTATATATATATGTGATATATATATATATGTATATATATATGTATGTGTATATAAATTAATATCAATAACCTATTTCCCTGAAGGGAAGGTCCCGGGTACAAAGGATATAAATTAGTTAATGTTTTACTTGCTAGTGATAAGAATTCTAAATCCAGTTACATTCTGTAAATCAATACTTGATTTCTAAACAAATAAACATCACAACAAATTTTTTTTATTAAAAGTTTCAAATTTAAAAATTAAATGCTGTTTTCTTCTAATAGACTAACAAGTGAATCAAAAAAACAAAGTTTTTTAAAAACACACTTTTATATAATCAATTGTGTAGGCCACATTCTGTTACATAACTTTGAAAAGTTTACGCCTATCAACTGCGACAGCAATAACTCTCCACGTGCTGTTATAGACGGTGCTATGAATCGAATCCATTTATCTCAGTTAATAATGGACCTTTTCCAATTCCGAGAAGCATATGTCACTCTCAGAAACCTCATCTTTCTGATAGAACTTTTACCTTGCTCCTAAGCTCCTGCGTTGTGCCAAGCATAAGGCCGCGCGCGCGTGTGTGTGTGTGCGCGCGTGCGTGCGTGTGCGTGTGCGTGTGTGTGTGTGTGTGCGTGTGTGTGTGTGTGTGTGTGTGTGCGTGTGTTGTTTTCTATTTAAAGGGCTCTGATGGTGGCTTTCGAGCCGAAACTGTACAGTAAGCCCGTTTCAAAAATTAATAAAGAATTTTATTAAAAAACAAAGTCGTTATTCGCCATTTAGAGTCTTACGTCAGGAAAATAATCAATAACAAATTATATATATATATATATATATATATATATATATATATATATATATATATGTATATATATATATATATATATATATATATATATATATATATATATATGTATATATATATATATATATATATATATATATATATGTATATATATATATATATATATATATATATATATATATATATATATATATATATATATATATATATATATATTAGGGATGTCACGGGTAGTACTTTTTGGAGTTTTCGGGTTCGGGTTCGGGTTCGGGTTTGTGAAACTAGAGTTTTCGGGTTCGAGTTCGGGTTCGGGTTTGTGAAACTAGAGTTTTCGGGTTCGGGTTCGGGTTTGTAAAACTTGAGTTTTCGGGTTCGGGTTCGGGTTTGTGAAACTCAGGTTTTCGGGTTCGGGTTCGGGTTCGGGTTTTTAGTTTTCCAAAAACCGGGTTCGGGTTCGGGTTCGGGTTCGGGTACTGGTTTATGATTTCAAATTCCTGGATTGATTTTAAATTTACCTAGTGTATATACATATACAAACGAGAGCGATCAATTCATCCATTGGACATTACACGTTTTGAATAAACTCTAACAAGTTATTTTTTTAGCTTTCCAAATAATGTGATTTCTTTGGCCGAAGGAGGCTTAATTATTTTAGTTCGTTCGCGGCTCGGTCCGGCCAGATAATAAGGCGGATTAGTGGTCTAGTTTACACACTCACCAATAAAATGACCTATTTGTGTTATTTGTTACGCAAAGGTGATAATACAAAACTTGCATGGCTTGCGATTAGCATAATACGTTACCTCTTGAATTATTGTAATTTATTAATTTTTTCGCGGCTCGGTCCGGTCGGGCAATCAGGCGGATTAGTGTCCTAGCTTACACATTTGCCAATAAAATAACTGTGGCGCATAGATCATTTATAGACTTTGCCAGTTAAAGTTTAGGATTATGCAATATTATCTTTATAACAAAGGGTCTTTGTTATATCAGAAAAACTTTGAGTATATGAATGAATAAATATAAGGTTATATAACTGAAGTAAAAAGTTTAGAGTCATGGCTATCCGCGATTTCTTCGACCGAAGGAGGCTTAATTATTTTAGTTCGTTCGCGGCTCGGTCCGGCCTGATTATAATCAAATGGATTAGTGGTTTAGTTTACACAATCACTAATAAAATGACGTATTTGTGTTATTTGTTACGCAAAGGTGATAATACAAAACTTCTACGCTCGCGATTAGTATAATATGTTACGTCAACAAAACTTGTAATTTATTAATCTCTAAGACACAGCTTTTATAAAGATTTATTTGTTCACAACTCCGAGTTCGGGTATTAGGCTTATAAATTTTCGGGTTCGAGTTCGGGTTCGGGTATCAAGTTTTCACATTTTCGGGTTCGAGTTCGGGTTCGGGTATCAAGTTTTCTCATTTTCGGGTTCGGGTTCGGGTATCAAGTTTTCACATTTTCGGGTTCGGGTTCGGGTACCAAATTTTCACACTTTCGGGTTCGAGTTCGGGTTCGGGTATCAGAAAAAGACCGGGTAGTACCGAACTCGGGTTCGGGTTCGGGTACCCGTGACATCCCTAATATATATATATATATATATATATATATATAAAAGTTTAAAAGTGTTTTCTCTCACTTAAAATATTTTAAGCGTTTAATTGACAAAACCGTGTCTTCTAAATGGCGTGTATATTTCAACAGAGCATGTTTAAATGAACATTTAGTGCCGAAATACTGTAAATATATATATATATATATATATATATATATATATATATATATATATATATATATATATATATATATATATATATATATATATATATATATATATATATATATATATAATTATAAACCACGCATAAACTTACTTTTGAATCACTTCAAAGAAGGAAAAAAAATGTCACAATAAAACGCTTGTAATTTAAAGAATTTCGAAAAGAATTTCAAGCTTCTACAAATATCTAACTTTGATCCAAGAAATTCAATTATTAACTTATTACAGCTGGTATGTTTGGGATTGCCCGGGTTTTATGTTGTTTACTCTAGTTGTTGTTGTTCCTATTAGTCTATCTCTCTCTCCCCTCTTTCTTCTTTCTCTGTCTCTCTCTCTTTCTTTCATTATTTTCTTTCTAAAAATTTGTACTAATCTGGCATGGAGGTAACTGTCACAGCGTCACAAGCACCATAAACGGCTGCTTTGGTTGTTGCTACTAAATCTCAAAAACATATTATTTGATTTACCAGGCCAAAAGGTTTGGGTTATTATTTAAATTTTTTGCAACATATGAGCTTCATTTTCTAAACGAAGTTTTAACCTAATATTTTAAGGTGTTTTTACTGTGCCATGGAAATCTTTGGTAATAAGCAAAGCTAGTAAATTTACAAGACAACACCTTATATTTGTGTAAAATATTGTTTACAGACTGCTACATGTCCTATTAGGCTTTACATCGTTTAATCACATCAATTGAGCGGGCGATACATGAGGATGATAATGATGATCGTTTTCGTGGATCATAAAATCAGCTCCAGATCATCCGCAAAACCACAATCGTCACGTCATCATCATCATCATCATCATCATCATCATCATCATCATCATCATCATCATCATCATCATCATCATCATCATCATCATCATCATCATCATCATCATCATCATCATCATCATCATCATCATCATCATCATCATCATCATCATCATCATCATCATCATCATCATCATCATCATCATCATCATCATCATCATCATCATCATCATCATCATCATCATCATCATCATCATCATCATCATCATCATCATCATCATCATCATCATCATCATCATCATCATCATCATCATCATCATCATCATCATCATCATCATCATCATCATCATCATCATCATCATCATCATCATCATCATCATCATCATCATCATCATCATCATCATCATCATCATCATCATCATCATCATCATCATCATCATCATCATCATCATCATCATCATCATCATCATCATCATCATCATCATCATCATCATCATCATCATCATCATCATCATCATCATCATCATCATCATCACCCTCATCATCATCGCCATCAAAGTATTTAATGGTAATTATCGGTTACTTAGTTGTAAGAACAACAGGTCTTCTTCTTGTTTTTTGATTGACATTTTCTGTTGTATAATTTTCTCGATGTGATATCTGTCGTCTGTTTTGCGAGCTCGGTTAGTTGAAATATAATAGACTCGTCAACAACAACAACAACAACAGGCTGGCTTGGCTCAAAATGGTTAATTAGCAACTTCCCTGATTTGTTGTATTTGCGCTTGTTATGTACGCACCTACGTAACGGGCAAGCCAGATATTTAAAAATAAAAAAAGAAGAAAATATAGAAATTATTGATTTATTAATTATAAATTTAACAGACAAAGAAATTAGTTTGTTCTAAGATATAACTTACTTCTCTCTGAACAAGATCTTCTTCAACTGGATACATCGACAGATTCTGACAGACAGAGGAATCTTCGAAGTTGAGAAACTTCAAGCAGAGTTCTTGATAGATGTAAAGTCGTAACGAAGGTTCAAGGAGAGATTCGCTTATTTTGAAAATGAAAAAAATGATTTCAGCGATGAAATTCTTCGGAGACAAGCAAATTAAAAGATCTTTTAAAATTTCTTTCAAGTGTTTTTTTAAATCCATAATTTCCGTCTTGGACATTATTTCCTTGTTGGACATTCTCCAGGAATCGAACTACTGTCTTCGTAAAAGTTGACTGTTGTACAGAAATCGCCCCCGGGTTCTCTGACAGGAGTATAAATATGTGTTGGGATGAAGCAATTTTTAATGCAAAACGTAGGCGTATTGAAGAACCGTGCGTGCGCGTATATATATGATGATGAAAACCCTCAAATTTACCTCAATCGGACTGCTTGAAAGGTTTTCAGATTTTTTTCCTTAAAGGGTTCGTCAACATAGGCTTAAAACTGAATAGCTTTTTTAGTTCGTTTTTTTAGATAAATTTTGAATTACAAGATTTAAACGCAGGTTATGATAATGATATTTATACGATGATATAAACAGATAACTCCGCCTAGCTTTTGAGAGACAGTCCCAAGCCTGGATAAAGGATGTAAAAAGTAAGAAGGAACAAATTATGATCAGTGACATGAAGTAGTTCGGTATTTCCTGCATAATGCTATATCGGTCTTAAAACACCTGGTGTCAAAGAATATAAATTATTATAACAAAAGAAATGTTGCATTAATTACATACACACGTAATAATTACGTAATAATTGCATTACATGCATGGTAATAATACGGTACAGAGCCACACAATGAAGAAAACCTTTAAAAATAACATAACACGAAAAAGAAATCAAGCGCCCAAAAGGTTCACCAGAAGGGAATTACTTCCCGCTAACTGGAAGACCTTTAAAAATAATTTAATTAAACGTGAACTAGGTTTGAGTAGAGCAACGCAGGACAGCCAAAAAAAAGTTTAATCATGTATGAATATAATTTTTAAATCATGACTAACAAGATGACATTTTAAAGAATGAAAACTCTTTACGACAATAAAATTTCGTAAATTTTTTCAAAATCAACTCCTGAAAATTTAAAGTAATTCAATTAAGACTGCAGCGTTTGGTTTCTTTAGTCATTTGATTTTCCGTTGTGGGTATGGCTGGTTGTGGGTATGGTTGGTTGGTTGTGGGTATGGTTGGTTGGTTGTGGGCATGGTTTGTTGGTTGTGGGCATGGCTGGTTGGTTGTGTGTATGGTTGTTTGGCGATAGTTTTCAAGCTTTCTTTATGTTTAAGTTTTTGTTTTTTTTTCGTTTTGCTATTTTTTGCAGTATGAGGCGCGTGCCTTTGTCGACTAAAAGAAATGCGGCCTCAATGGTCTTCAGAGCTTGATGTCTCTGACTGATGTCTCTGACTGATGTCTCTGACTGATGTCTCTGACTGATGTCTCTGACTGATGTCTCTGACTGATGTCTCTGACTGATGTCTCTGACTGATGTCTCTGACTGATGTCTCTGACTGATGTCTCTGACTGATGTCTCTGACTGATGTCTCTGACTGATGTCTCTGACTGATGTCTCTGACTGATGTCTCTGACTGATGTCTCTGACTGATGTCTCTGACTGATGTCTCTGACTGATGTCTCTGACTGATGTCTCTGACTGATGTCTCTGACTGATGTCTCTGACTGATGTCGCTGACTGATGTCGCTGACTGATTTGATATTGGTCTTCAGAGCTTGATGTCTCTGACTGATATCGCTGACTGATGTCGCTGACTGATTTGATATTGGTCTTTAGAGCTTGATGTCACTGAATGATATCACTGACTGATGTCGCTGACTGATTTGATATTGGTCTTCAGAGCTTGATGTCTCTGACTGATATCACTGACTGATGTCGCTGACTGATTTGATATTGGTCTTCAGAGCTTGATGTCTCTGACTGATATCACTGACTGATGTCGCTGACTGATTTGATATTGGTCTTCAGAGCTTGATGTCACTGAATGATTTGACATTGGTCTTCAGAGCTTGATGTCACTGAATGATTTGACATTGACACTCCGGCGATGAGTTGAGTACAAATTAAAACTCAAATTGTTAATGTAATTGAAAACAACGGTTATCTGACAAAAAATGTTGAAACTAAAAATGTATATTTTAAAACGGGTAAATATTCATTCGAAACAGTTTTATATAATTAAACATTTAATTAACAAAAACGGAAACTTTCCAGATAAAAGTAAACAATATTAAATTCATAAAATCTAATTGTTATTTAATTAATTAATATTAATTATTTTTTATTATTAATTAGTAACACACGATGCACTGACGATCTGTTGAGTACGAATGTGGAAAAATCGAGAGAAAGATTTCTTGGTCGCCTTGGGCGGGCTGTTTGTTCTCAATGACGTGGTGGAAACGCGCAGTCGGAAGTCGATAAAAATGTTGAGCAGCAAATGTTGAAGAAAGTGTTTCATTGAAAAGAACTTTTATGAGACGAAATTCAAACAACTATTTCAACTATGAAATAAAATGATTAATATCAAATTAGCCGCATACAACCATAATAGGTCAGCCAACCAAAAGTGAAAATGAATCATAGTTCTTAAATGAAAATAAAATAAGAATAAAGTGCATGGTTGTGATGATGATGTTGAGGATGTTGATGTTGAGAATAATGATGATGATGATGATGTTGAGGATGATGATGATGATGATGATGGCGTTGATGATTTTAGATTGAGTGTGATATTATATATGGAATAGGATCAATAGTGCCTCTTAATGGAAGCACATGTCAATGGAGCCTTCTAAGAGGATTTTTATTGCGCAATTATATTCGGCATTCCACACTCCTCATTTCGATTCATTCCTCAGGACTTGTGGTGATCCGTCCTCCTAACCAGTCACTGCTAGGTGAAATAATTTCTTTAAACATGGTTAATAATAATAATAATAATAATAATAATAATAATAATAATAATAATAATAATAATAATAATAATAATAATAATAATAATAATAATAATAATAATAATAATAATAATAATAATAATAATAATAATAATAATAATAATAATAATAATAATAATAATAATAATAATAATAATAATAATAATAATAATAATAATAATAATAATAATAATAATAATAATAATAATAATAATAATAATAATAATAATAATAATAATAATAATAATAATAATAATAATAATAATAATAATAATAATAATAATAATAATAATAATAATAATAATAATAATAATAATAATAATAATAATAATAATAATAATAATAATAATAATAATAATAATAATAATAATAATAATAATAATTGGTGATAACAAATAATAATGATGATGATGATAGCAGCAACAAAATTATTAATGTTAAATACATTATTGAATAACTTTATCAATAATGTTATAAAACTAGTTTTATGCTTTTTTAAATTTTACTAGCAGTGTTAGTTGTATATAATAAAACACAGCTCATTTATTGATGGAAATAATTTTTAATCATAAATCTATAATTATACCGCCAATAATGAAAATCTTTAAAAACAATAATTTTTTTTACTGTTGAAAACAATTTCACGAATGAATTAATTATTATTATTTAAGACATTTCTATTAATATTTACAATTTCATGAATGAATAATTATTATTTAAGACATTTCTATTAATATTTACAATTTCATGAATGAATTAATGAATTATTGTTTAAGACATTTCTATTAATATTTACAATTTCATGAATGAATTAATGAATTATTGTTTAAGACATTTCTATTAATATTTACAATTTCATGAATGAATGAATTATTATTTAAGACATTTCTATTAATATTTACGATTTCATGAATGAATTAATGAATTATTATTTAAGACATTTCTATTAATATTTACAGACCCCATGAAGCCCACGGCTGTGTCATTACTTCACGTGTTACTGCATCTTTACACTGCAAATGGATTGGGAAATATAAAATGTTTTCGTCATTTAAAAAATTTATTTAGTAAATTTATTAAACTTATTTTATTTAAAGAAATTTCAATTTGATTTTTTTTACTTTTTAGAAGTAACTGTTTTAGTTTGAGATCTGTTTGGCAATTTTTTCCAATCATTCCTGTATTAAATAATTCAGCATCAAATAATTTGTTATTCAGCAATTTATAGTGATAAAATGATGATTAAAAAATTATTCATTTTAAAATTTAGAAGATATTTGTTTAAAAATTGAATCCTCATAACAAAAGCGAAAAAACAGGGTTTTTTAAACTCCTTATATTTGTGGATTTGTTATTTTATAATATGGATAAGCCAATTTAAAAAAAAATAATTAAACTAAATGTTTTTTTAATTATTATAGGGCGCTACTTCGTGAAATAGTCTACACCACAGCAGCGCCGGAAATGGCTCGTGCATATGAAATCACACAATTTCCTGCCACCCGCACCCGAAATCGGAATGTGATGAACATTCTCTGAATTTTATAGAATTTATTTTCCAAGTTTTCATCCCGATTAGATGACGGAAAATTTGAACCGCTGGGGCATTTTGAACAAGTGTTTGCATGAAGGTAGTCTGTATATATATATATATATATATATATATATATATATATATATATATATATATATATATATATATATATATATATATATATATATATATATATATATATATATATATATATTTACAGTGGTGGAGCTAAACTACTATTGCAGGGACCAAACACTGACTTGAGGCCTATAAAATATAATCTGCGTTGGAAACCAGGGGCTGGTTGTCAAAAACATTCTTAATTTATTTTTTAAAAGTAATTACTTTGTCTTTTTATTTAATTTTGATTGATGACTGAAAAACATGTAGTAGTTGCTAGATAATAGAACTTTTTTAAAATGTTTTGATTATTTTTTGTATATTATAAATAATTAAAATAGAAAATAAGTGAAATTTATAGTAATTTGATTGGATGCTGATTTTCTATTTTAAATCTTTAAAACACTAAATTATTATATAAATTAATTTAGTTTGTATTTAAAAAATGTCCAAAATGACTAAATAACTTGCAAAACTAGATATAGAAATTCTAAAAATAGCAAAGCTCATTGACAAGGACATATGCAACCCTTCATGACCTCGCTACCTCCACCAATCACTGCCCATCTTCTATCTTTCCAATCTCCCGTTCGATTTGATCTTTTCATTTCCGCGTAAGCTTCATACTCAAGCCAGGATTTGCTCCTATCTGATGCCACCCGGGCGTCATTTGTTCCGTGTCGTTTAAAAGTTTAACTTGACCACCAACGATGATATGGTCATTATGACAAGCATTTCTTGTTTTTATTTATCTTCAGTCAGATTGTTTCAAAGTTTTATATCATTATAAGAGACCAACGCTTTTGGTATATCTATAAATAAATAAATTTTGTGCTGAAAACATGTTGTGAGTTTCTGCGGCGAAACCCTGTTTGAACTGGAGTCCATCAGCTGTGTCTCAGACTACCGGGTGGGCAAAAAAGTGCGACGATTTCATGCAAATATAATTATCTCAAATTTAAATACACACGTATTTCCGCTAAAAATGCAGTATTGTAATACTTTATTTGGAAATTTTTCAATTTTGGACTTGTAGAAGTGGTCGAAAAATCGAATTCAAAACAGGGATCCGTCTCACTTTTTTTGGCCCACCATGTATGTGACAGATTGAGGGCCGAACAGACTGCACAGATCAGATGGAGTACGACGAAAACAAAAAAGGAGACTTGATCCAGTTTTGTGGCGGTGCGCCGCCGAGGTGGGCCCTGTAGCTCAGTGCTGCACGGGGGTAGGCCGTAACAGAGTTGTGTTGTGATGATGAGCGTCTCGTGATTTTAAATGGTCGTGGAAAGTGCCCGGAAGACCTCTCTAACGTTTTTTTGAATGTCAAGCGCCTTTTATGAATCAGCTCATGGCTCCTTTACAATTTCAATGTTGCAGATAAGACTAGTGTATGCGGTGTTTATGGCGCTTCTGGCAGCCTCGCGTATTGGTCGCTAGCTCTACAAGCGCACAAAGGACTTTAACCCCAACCGAAGTTGATATTCATTTATCATCCACTAAAGAATGAAACGCTGAGTTGATGTGAGCACATGTACATAACTGCGAGGCTTGCTTAGCAGAGGATTGCTTCGAGAGACAGGAAGATTGCTTGATCAAATGTTGTCATGGAGAATAATGATTTTAAAAAAGATGGACCAAAACTCAAAGGGATGGAGCGCCCAGGGGAGTGATACTGCCACGGATGAGTCAGCTGAGAAAGTTGCTATCCCGGATGTTGGGAACAGGGAAAAAAGTTCTAATGTGGCGCTGGTGACAAATGTGGGAGCGTAGGTATTGAAGTGACTGTTTTATCTGGACTGTTTAAAAATGCTTCTACTGATGTCAATGAGGCTGAGGCTCAGAGCGGATTCAGATAATCTTGCGTTTAAAGGCTTGGTAAACGATAGAATGTAGGAAAGTTACTGTGCCGTACAGTTGTGCGAATTCAGTTGCGTAGATCTGTCGGGGACCTAATGGCTATACGGATATACATAAAGTCCTCATTAATTATTACTTCCAATAAATTATAAAACCATTCTTAAAGAATCCATATCTTTTATCACCTTTCGATGTTTAAGTTACGTCATGAAATAATAAAACCAACAGTCAACATAACGTCTGGGAAAATATTAAAAAGAAAAAAAGAGTAATAATAATAATTTCTCTTTTTCATCCTTTCGTCTTCTGAAGTTTCATTTGTTGCTTCTTTTTCTGTCTTTTTTTTATGTGAGCTTTAATTCTTTCTGAATGACCCATTTGTAAACAGCGTTTCTGAGTTTTTTATGTATAAGTATATTTTCAGTTGTTGGAGGAATTTTTTTATTTAAGCAGTATTTATTGATGTAGTTATGAAGTGGAGTTCTTTTTGGACAAGATTGTAAGAAGTGGTCGAGTGTTTCTGGAATATCACATATGTCGCAGTGACCACTGGGATGAAGATTCATAGATTGAAGTCGTCCGTTTAGAAGAATTCGATTTAACCGAAGTCTAGATAGAAAGATTTCTTTTTTTCTGGGAGTCTCAAAGAACGGAGAAATAAGACTTGGAAGAGGTACCAGTTTTCTGTATAACTCATTAATTTCATCAGTTTTCCAAGTGTTTTGCCATTCATTTAGAGTCTTTGATCTGATTATTTTCTTGTATTCTGGAGTTTCAAGGGTAACATCTATCTGGATTTCAGTGTAATTGGTTGCCGTTTTGGCAAGAACGTCGGCAGTTTCATTACCCTGCACGCCAATGTGGCTTGGAATTCAAACCAGTTTGCATACAACGTTCCTATTTCTGAAAAGATTAGTTGTAGTTTGTACAATAGATTGTTGGTAGTGAGATTTTTCAAAATTGTGACAAATGTCTAATGCTTTGACGGCACTTAAAGAATCTGTAAAAATTACAAGATTTTGCTTGGGACCAAATTCTAATACATTTGATGAAAGCAACTGATGTTCATATAGATTAAGAGCTATTTATTTTGATAGTTTCTGCAGCAAAAATTGAAATGTTGTCCGATGTTCTTCTGGACACCTTGAGATCAGTCGATGGAGCATACACACCAGTGTCTGTTTTATCTTCTTTTTTTAGATGCATCAGTGTATATGCAAAAGTCTGATCTGTATTTGTTGATGTGTTCCAGAACTTTATAAAGAACTCTAGAACTTTCTTCACCTATTTCGGTTAGGACAAAATATGTTTATGGAAAATTGGTGGCTCAGTAATGTTATTTAATATTGGATCATTCCATATATCCAAAGTTTTTCTAGGAGCAGTTGGCGGTTGAAGTTTTCCAAAGCGACTTAGAATCGTCTTAATCTAATTATGCTTCTCTTTTTTGGAAAGAAAAAATATGCTTTTAGCAGGATGATTCAGGCATGTTTTAACCCTTAGTGCAAAAAGGGCCATTTGCTGCTTTCTTCGCAAGTCTAGAGGCAATTCTTCACATTCAGCAAGAAGAGCACTTGAGTTTGTACTTGTTGGAGCACCACACGAGAATTCTCAAAGCTTCCAATTGTAATTGCTGAAGAATTTTTTTGTGACAATTTGACGACTGATCATATGCTTCACAGCCGTAATCTAAACTTGATCTGATTGCCATTTTGTAATAAAGCAGCAAAGTCGATTTTGACGCACCCCATTCGTACCCAGTTATGGCCCTCATTACATTGATGCGTTGTTTACATCTTTTCGCAATATAGTGGAAATGTGGTTTTCATGAAGCTTTTTGGTCCAAAATTGTTCCTAAAAATTTATATTCTGTAACTTTGCTTATATTTGAATTTTCAATCTTGATTTTCTTATATGTGTCTTTTAACAAAACACTAACAGTCTTTTCCTTTGAAATTTTAAATCCCCAATTTATTAGGCTAGAACTTACTTTGTCGACATAATAGTTAATTCGTATAATCGCCAGCATATAAAGATTTATTATTACCTTCTTTCTATTTGAACTGCAACTTGATATGACTCGAAGGTGTCTTGTTATAGATCACTAAATAAATTGGCATTTAAAGTAATCAAGTCATTTATCAATTTTGAAAGAGTAATAACAAAAATAATTAGGCCTTAAATCAATTAAAATTATTCAAATCAAATTAATCAAATGTTGTGCTATTCAAGTAGTTTTCCTGCCATCTAGCGACTGTAAAAAAATCTTTTGACAACGGTCACAAAGCTCTGGCGATCGATTTTTTTGCATCTAAGTCCCAGTTTACAATAGCGTTTACTATTCTAAACATGTAATTTACTTAGAGGAAATAATTATCAATTAAATAATTTTTTTATATAAATGAATTCGAGACGGAGAGGCGGATGACCGTTATCTGGACCGTTACAGGTAAACGCAAATTCGACTAATATTCATCTACGTAGAGCTTTGAAACTTTCAGAATAGCTGTTTTCTATATAACAATTTATGAATGAAGTGTTTTAGATAACAACTAATCCATACATCGAGTTAAATTTATGAATTTTGATTTCATGTGAAAGAAATAAACAATGTACAAGATTGAGAGTAACGGTTGTTTTAGATTCAAAAATTTTAGTTTGATGACTCAGATGAAGAGGCAAATAAAAACATTTTTTTAAATTTTTTCTTTTTACTTGTTTGTTTTTAATCCTGTATATTAACTTCTGTTTTCTGTCTGTCTATGTGAGTACATAACAATTTCTCATTATTAAATCGATTTGAAACTTGTTCCATAGACTCGTGAGGACCAAACATTAATTTTGAGATGGTCCATTACAAAAACAATTTTATTTTTATTTTTATAAATTAAATCGATCAAATTTTATTACAATTATTGATTATCAAGTTTTCTTTTCACGATTGCAGATATCAATTTTACATTAAATATCTTCGTTTCATTTATTTAGTTTTTAAAATTATAGACTTAACAAGGTTTTTTACGGTTCACTTGTTTATTTTTATTATTATTATTATCTAAAAAATCCTCATCACTTCAACAGCGCGACGCGTTAACACCGAATTTTTGGCGATGACACCGAACTGTCGGTATCATCGCAAAATTCGGTGTCACTGACATTCCCCAACCTTCCTTCCGACTTCCACCTCGTTGCATTCGTTGTCTGCTCTCCGTAATTAGAAAAACATTTTGGCACTTCATCATTGCAAATGTTGAGCTGAGAAAGGTCGTCAAGTGCAGAAGTAAAAAAACGATAAAATGAGCTGTGTAAGTGTTTATTCTTATTTACAAACAAACAATGCTGTAGTGTTTTATTTAACTGAGTGTGAGTAACCATGGAGTGGTTATTGGCTAAAATAATAGATGATAATGATACTAGAAAGTAGCCGATGGTTTTAGTTTTATAAATTCCACCTCGTTTTTGCAACCCAGTTCTAACCCTGGATAAAGGAGGAGGGAAAAGTTAAAAGAGTCAAATTATGATCCGCGACAAGAAGTTCTTCGTTATTTCCTACATACTGCATACTGCTTCAACAGTCTTAAAACACCTGGTGTAGAGAACTGTAAACAATTATTTCAACCCTTGTAGGGCCGTGGAGAAAAAAAACTTTAAGAAAAAAATTGATTCCAGAAACATTTATTGTGGTATGCTATGATTTTATGTGGTGTAACAAATTTTGGTAAATAAAAACAAACAATAAATGTTTCTGGAATAATATTTGCTTACGTTTTAACTCTTGGGTGCACAGGCAGCCCACATGGCCAACGAAGTTTTTTTTACATAGATATAGATATTCATATATATATATATATATATATATATATATATATATATATATATATATATATATATGATATAATATACGTGGGGTAACATATATCAAATATATAAACATATAGATATATATGTATGTAATAAATTGAGATTATTGCTTTATAGCAGTTGATAAGAATTTTGGTTTGTGGAACATAGTTGGCCAAGAGGGGTGCAAGTGAACCCCATTGACGTTATTTGCTTTCCATTTTATCACCAATCAGTCAACTTACGTTTACCATTACACGTCGGCGTCTGAAATTTCCTTGTGATAAATTACAGGAAATTGGTGGCTTTTGAGGCTGCTAGTTTCATTGCCCCATCTATTTTTTGATATGTGGGGTGCACCAGCACCCCGCACGGCCCTCCAAGGGTTAAAAAATCCGCTCAAGTTGCATTATAGCGTTTCTCGTGATAAACGATCCGCTTAAGTTGCATTATGGTGCTCTTTTTAGCCACGGCTCACACAGTAGCGCCAAGACATATCGTTAATATGGGATCACACAGCGCTATCTGTCAACTGCACGGGTTTCCATGATAAAACTGTACCCATCTTCATCTATCTCAGTCATTAAAATGCGATCATTTATAGCCTATAGCTGTAATCAGAGCCACGGGGAGGAGGGGAAATGGGCACAAATGATCTGGGCCTCCTACATTGAACAACCTCACAAAAGACCCCACCTTTTAAATTGTGTTCTACTTTATTTAGTACATATTACAAATTGAGATTGTAAAACTGATTGGGTTTATTAATTTTAATTAATTTGTTCAATATCAACAATATTCAACGTGTTGTAATGTAACAAAACCATTTGTCTGGCTATTGTCCAGCAAAAGAATTTATAAATGAGACCATGTTAAAAGATTTTGCTTAAGAAGATAAAATGGCTAATGTGGCTAATAATATTATATTATAAGTCTATCGTTGACTCTGTCTTGACCCATAGTTTTTGGTTAGCTGTCACCATGTTTAACCACTCCAATAAATTTCCCAATTTAAATCTTTTTATTCATAAAGTCATTCAAAAATTTTAAATAATTATTCAACTGCTTTTAGTGGTTTCGACAGTCTCGGTTCTTTTCAGTGTCTTCCAAATTTCGATGGTTTTTGTCGCTGAGATTTTCTGTTGGCCGTCGTCTCATAGCTTTTCGTCATTGGTTTTAACGGCCCTCGTCTGCCTGTGTCTTTTTACACACTTTTACTTAACTTGACTTCTCTGTCTGTCTATCTATCTATCTATCTATCTATCTATCTATCTATCTATCTATCTATCTATCTATCTATCTATCTATCTATCTATCTATCTATCTATCTATCTATCTATCTATCTATCTATCTATCTATCTATCTATCTATCTATCTATCTATCTATCTATCTATCTATCTATCTATCTATCTATCTATCTATCTATCTATCTATCTATCTATCTATCTATCTATCTATCTATCTATCTATCTATCTATCTATCTATCTATCTATCTATCTATCTATCTATCTATCTATCTATCTATCTATCTATCTATCTATCTATCTATCTATCTATCTATCTATCTATCTATCTATCTATCTATCTATCTATCTATCTATCTATCTATCTATCTATCTATCTATCTATCTATCTATCTATCTATCTATCTATCTATCTATCTATCTATCTATCTATCTATCTATCTATCTATCTATCTATCTATCTATCTATCTATCTATCTATCTATCTATCTATCTATCTATCTATCTATCTATCTATCTATCTATCTATCTATCTATCTATCTATCTATCTATCTATCTATCTATCTATCTATCTATCTATCTATCTATCTATCTATCTATCTATCTATCTATCTATCTATCTATCTATCTATCTATCTATCTATCTATCTATCTATCTATCTATCTATCTATCTATCTATCTATCTATCTATCTATCTATCTATCTATCTATCTATCTATCTATCTATCTATCTATCTATCTATCTATCTATCTATCTATCTATCTATCTATCTATCTATCTATCTATCTATCTATCTATCTATCTATCTATCTATCTATCTATCTATCTATCTATCTATCTATCTATCTATCTATCTATCTATCTATCTATCTATCTATCTATCTATCTATCTATCTATCTATCTATCTATCTATCTATCTATCTATCTATCTATCTATCTATCTATCTATCTATCTATCTATCTATCTATCTATCTATCTATCTATCTATCTATCTATCTATCTATCTATCTATCTATCTATCTATCTATCTATCTATCTATCTATCTATCTATCTATCTATCTATCTATCTATCTATCTATCTATCTATCTATCTATCTATCTATCTATCTATCTATCTATCTATCTATCTATCTATCTATCTATCTATCTATCTATCTATCTATCTATCTATCTATCTATCTATCTATCTATCTATCTATCTATCTATCTATCTATCTATCTATCTATCTATCTATCTATCTATCTATCTATCTATCTATCTATCTATCTATCTATCTATCTATCTATCTATCTATCTATCTATCTATCTATCTATCTATCTATCTATCTATCTATCTATCTATCTATCTATCTATCTATCTATCTATCTATCTATCTATCTATCTATCTATCTATCTATCTATCTATCTATCTATCTATCTATCTATCTATCTATCTATCTATCTATCTATCTATCTATCTATCTATCTATCTATCTATCTATCTATCTATCTATCTATCTATCTAATCTATCTGTCTGTCGTCAAATTTTGCAATCGATTTTAAACTAACTTCCCGATGAGTTAGAGACTTCAAAATTTAAACATACCTCCAAACTAATTAATAATGCATTCGATCAAATTTTCGGATCGATTGGACAAAATTTAATTAAGTAATCATTAGTGACATTTTCTTCGTTTATGTAACAGAATGCCAACACAATCAATTATATAAAAGTGTGTTTTAAAAAAACTTTGTTTTTATTTTCAGTTGTTTGTAAAATTAATTAAAATATTTAAAACATATATTTAATACATATAATTTTTAACATATTAAATGAAAATATTTATTAAAAAAACTTAACATAAAAGTAGTTGCAATAGCAATAACAATAACAATAACAATAACAATAACAATAACAATAACAATAACAATGACAATGACAATGACAATGACAATGACAATGACATTGACAATGAAAATGGCAATGGCAATGGCAATGGCAATGGCAATGGCAATGGCAATGGCAAGTAACCTCGTATATATATATATATATATATATATATATATATATATATATATATATATATATATATATATATATATATATATATATATATATATATATATAAATTTTTGGATCGACTGGACAAAATTTACTTAAATAATTATTTGTGATATTTTCGTCGAACTATTTATTTTCTATGCTAATATGCTCGTTGTTTATTGAGTAAAAATATAAAATTGTGTTTTTAAAAAACTTTGTTTTTGCTTCACTTGTTCTTTCTTGGCTTTATTTTTAACAGCTATTTATTGAAAACTGAAAGTTTCTTTATTCTTTACTGAAGGGCTTAAAGCTAGGACTAACTTAATTAAGTCAACTCTAGTGTCTGACGTCCGCTTGCCCAGTGTTCCAGTCTGCAGTTTTTCCCAGTATCAGGAAGTGTCGTCAGGTTCATCAATCTCGGTAAACCTGTATGGATGATTGGTTGATGGCTTTTTGGTCTGGGTTGATGTGCTTTTGTTTGACTTATGTAGTTTTTAGAATTATAGACTTATATCTTCATAAAAATATTTGCATTAAATTGGCATCTTTCTATTTCAAATATATAAACGATTTTTAATAAACGAAATTTTTTACGGTTCACTTGTTTATTGAATTGTTGTGTTTTTAGATCTGTGTTTTGCTTTGTTTTTATTATAATTGGCACAATGACAATGTTTGATTGGTTGATATTTCTGTATCTAATCAATGAATTATAATTTTGAAATGTTTGTGGTTATCATTGATGTTTTTTCAAAAGTTTAGACTGAAAAATGTTTTTTTTCACGATTCATTGGGGTCATTGGCTATCCTGCCTAATAGAGGTATACAATGACTAAATGCACCGGGCCCCCACTGTGCTTTTGGCGGGCCTGGGTGTAATCCCTTTAATGTAGTGTTATATTCTTGCAATACTGTATAACTGTAAATTTTTTATATCGACTTTACCGTTGGCCTGCTTGCTTTTTGTGGACAAATCTTGGAAGTAGTGAAAATTAATAAACTTCTCTTCATGCAGTCAAGCTGAAAGTTGAATATAGACTTAAATCTCATGATGCATTCAATGGGAATTTTCTAAAAAAGGTTTCATTTTCCAATTTTTAATTTATATTTTCTTTATATATTTCCAGAAAATTCAAAATATAACTTATTTACAAAATAACTCCGTTTTTTCGGTTCTGCTATTTTATGCAAATTAATAACAATAATAACACGGCATTACTACTAAACTAAAACAAACGTTTTAGTTTAGTTTAATAAACAAAAAATTGATATTATTAAACACTCGCCAAAGTTTATTGTTTAAGCATTGCTAAAAAAATTAATAATTAGTTCATTTTCAGTCGTTAGGTGTTAGCACTGGTTAGCACAAACAAAAGTGTAATGTTCATAGATATGGTTTTGTTAAACTTCAATAAAAAAATCTAAGCTCCTTTTCAAAAAAATATTTTCTAGTTTAAAAAAGAAGTTTTTTTGAAACAAAAAAACATCATAATTGGATGTGATTTTTAATTTTTTCATTTATCCAGGTTTGGGGCTTGCTTGCCGTCTGCCGTATTACCGAGAGCGAGTTGTGTTTCAGTTCACTCTAACTGTTCATTCTAACATGTGGATCTGAGTCGTTTTAATCTTGGTCGGTTAGACGAAACGGGAGTGTCGGAAATTGTATTAGAAAAAATAGGAGCGCAGAATAAGAAAATTCATAAAAAAGGCGAAAGGTGATTTGAATTTATTTTGTTAGCAGATGAAACATTTGGTTTTTTGTTAAAATCGCTATCCTCTGTTTTTGGACCGAAAGTTTGCTAAACCTTGCGAGAGAAAAAAACTTTGATAACAAGAAAAAAAGAAAATAAAAGCAAAATCATGTAAAAGAATAAGTTCCCCGGGTAGTTGCATATGCATGCATGGCAGGAGTAGTGGCGTGATATGTGAAAAGTATACAACTTTCGTCGTAGAACCATTCAGGAATGCGACCACCCGCGGGTTGGGAAACCACCCCCCATGACTCTGAAAAGAACCTGTAGTAGTCCCTTGGAAAGAAAAAAGGTGAACCTCACGTTTTTTTCAGTTGACCGGTTAACGATTTTGTTGCAAATTATTTCTAAACAATTTTTTAAAGACTGAAAAAAAACTAAAAATCTCGTTTTAAAAACATTGGAATGATTTGATTGAGCATTTCCTCTTCAGATGATGTCAGATAATAATGCGAGACTTTTGTTCTCAAGCTCTCCCAAATGTAACCGTTAAGAAACATATGTTGGACATCTGCATAAATTTTTGCGGTTGTTTTATCTTGCTCTGCGTCTATCTTTTATGAGGTCAACTGAAAAGTTTTGTTGAGCCAGCCTGCGAGAGAAAGGAGCAGATAGTTTTTGTTATTCAATCGATTTTAAATTATAGCTTAAAAATCTTATAATGTTGCCGTTACTACATAACCCAACATTCCAAAAGTTTATTTTGTTGTACCTAGTGGTTTAGTGGAGGTTATTGTGTAGTATTTCACCGTGACTGTTGATAATTGTACTGCAAGAAACACTTTGGAAATTTCGGAACTATCTCAAAATGAAAAATTTGCATTCCATTTGATGTTGTTTTTTTTTATAGTAAAAAAGCCATAGCCAATTTGTGATTTCTTCCTTCATTTTTTACAACAAACGTGTTGTGAAATTTTTTTGTTAACTATACAAAAAAGTTTACTTGGTTGCTTTGAAAAAAATTTATGCAAAAAATGGAAATTTTAAAAGGCATCAATCAATAGAAGCAATTATTAGAAATTACTTAGAAAGATTCAGAAAGTATTTGTAAATAAAAAAAACATAATAACAAAAACACCTTGAATCGCTAGAATTGCATTTGCCGCTTCGTCATCTGGCCAATCTTGGAAAAGCTTTTATTGAATTAAAGAAGTTTTTTTAAAACTTATATTGGTGTTTTTATTTAAAAAAAAAACTTTGAAAAAAGTTTTAACTTCAGAATTTTAAGAAAGCTTATAAAAGGCTAACGTCAGCAACAATTTATTAAAAATAATGGGCTGCACGAAAGGAGGACATTTTGGCGCCACTCGTTTCGGCGCGATCTGTTCGGCTCCAGAGCGTTTTGATGTAGGGACCTGGGGCTGGGGTTTAAATTTGACTACATTACTTTTTCTGCCTCAAACAATCAGTAGTATGTGTTCTTTTTTGTTGGGTAGTAGATCAGCGGATGAACTTGCTCCTTTTTTACATTCAAGATGACTTTGTTTGCAAAAAAAAAACAGTATGAATGGAACTTCAACAAACAACTTTCCCAGATGTACATACACCCTAATCTGTACGTGGTTTTCCAACAAGGTAAGCAAAAAACAAAGTTTTTTAAAAACACACTTTTATATTTTTACACCATTCAAGTGATCATTTGACATCCTCTGGACGTTGATGTTGTTCAATCAATCCGAAAATTATATATGTTACATAAACAACGAGCATATTAGCATAGACAATAAATAGTTCGACGAAAATATCACAAGTAATTATTTTATTAAATTTTGTCTAATTGATCCGGAAATTTGATAGAATGCATTGTTAATCAGTTTAGAGGTATGTATAAATTTTTAAGTCTCTAACTCATTGGGAAGTTAGCTTAAAATTGATTGCAAAATTTGACCACAGACAGACAGAGAAGTCAAGTTAAGTAAAAGTGTGTAAAAACAACTTCTCCAGGTGTACATCACAATCCTTATATGATTCTCCATAAACAATTTCTTCAGATTCACAAACAATCATTATAAACCACTGGTATGATTTTCTTTTGGTAATTCACAGTTAACTTACATTTTGGATATCATCCTTAATGACAATAGTTGAGCTTTTAAACAGTATGCACTTCAACCTAGCTAATCTACTTCAAACAAACTAATATGTTTGATTGTTTAATAGGTAATTAATAAAACCATTCTCAATATAATATATAATTACTGGCACCAAAAAAAAAATCAGCGCCAAAACATCCTGGCTCCAAAAGGTCCTGGCTCCGAACCTCCAAAATATTGAGTATCGGCCAGTACCGTGCTACTAAAGCGTATTGGGCAATGCGTAAATTGAAAAAAGCTTCCAAAATATTACCTTTCGTTATTGCAATAAAAAATTCATATTTTGGTTAATTTCATGGTTGCAAATTAAAAAATATTGTCAGATTATATTTTTTTAAGACCGTCTTAAATGTGTTTTAAAGCTAAAATAAATCGTCTTATGAAATCAAGAAAAACGTTAAACTTTGTGAAGCCGAGGAAAACCTTCGCCTTTTAGCAAAAAAAAAATTATTTAATTTTATGAAGCAAAAAAAAACATACAATTTTCTGTGACCATAATATTTAATTATTAGAGGCTGAAGAAGACATTTAGAATTTGAAGACTAAAAAACATTCTTTAGTTGCCTAGTATGTAGTATGACATTGAACTTTTAGATGCTGAAAACCAACATTGAACTGAATAGCCTTTTTTTTTCATACGACAGAAAACACATGTTTTAATGAAATGTCAAAGAAATGAATTTACAAAAAGAGAAATTTTGTCAAATACTTCGCTCTGCACACGCCAATTGAAATGGTTTTTGGTAAACAAGAAATTGTGTGCACTGAAATGATATTAAAATGACAATTAAATTAGAAATATTCTAATTTATTTGTTAAAAAGTAATTAAAAGGCGCCTCTAATTTTACGTGCGTAATGACTTGAAACAAATGAAATTATTTTGTTGTCATATCTCATAACCTCCTCGATATTTTTTGTTTCATTCTTTCTATTTTTCCCTTCTCTTCCTCTATCTGTTTTTTTCCGCATTAGTTTTAACCTAATTTTATGTTTCTTTCTTTTCTTCTCTTCCTCTTTATCTTTTTCATCCCATCTTCTTCTTTTTTTCTTAAGCTTCCATCTCCTTTCTGTCTCCAGGGTGGCCCGTCTCGTCTGGACCCTCCACGACGCATCTAATTGGAAAACTTTCCGATCACATTGCCATCATGAGCAGATCAAGTCACAGACCAACGAAGTTTCTTTTAATTTCATCATCTTAATTTTTGTAATTCTCCAAATAACAAAATTTGTTAATTTATTTTCTTCAATGCCGCACCAAGGCAATCTCAGTATAATTATAATAATTAATAAATTAGATGTAAATTATTATTTTAATTAATAATCCAAAAAATTATTTGAGTACTTAATAATCTAAATATCAAATAATGATTCACGTGAAACCATCAGGGAATGTGTTTACAAGGACATCTGTATTACACTTGAAAATTAATGCCATGTTGGTGCTACGTTGAATGACGCCAAAGATTTACATTTAAAGATGGTTGACCTTTACATTTTCAAAAATTTCTCGAATTCTAAATTGTTATTTATATCAAATGTTTTACATAATCTTAAGAAAATATTTCAAATTTATCTAACTTTTGATGGAATGACGTAAAAGGGTAAAAAATAAATTCGTTGATTTAGAGATTTCGACCTATGACAGCAGTTGTAAGACCAATGACGTGAAAGCTCAACATTTCAAGGTTTTTGGTTTTTAAGAGTAAAATTTTTTTTTAATTTGTAGATTTAAATCAGTGTTTTATGATGATGATGGCGACAATGTTCATCTTGGATTTTATGATCTTAAAATGTGAAATAAAAAATGAAAATATTAAATAAATTATAAATATTTTAAAGAGTGACCTTTAGAAATTAAACGTTGTAACCTTAATTGCTGACATTTATGCACGGGCTTGCTTGATGAAGAAATTAAATTTATGCAGCTTCATCATGGCGTACATCGATGACATGTTTACAAGACATGTTGGTCAACTTGCGCCGCGCATTTAGCTCGAGCGAGGCATGGGAGCATAAAATGTCATTTACATGCATCAACATTAAGGCGTCATAACTGAACAAGTGCGCTGTCATGTCATGTCGGTGCGTCCGTGGACAGGAGACAAAAGACTTGGAAAATTTGTTTATGGGTGGATGGATGGATGGATGGACGGATGGATGGATGGGTGTATGGACGGATGGGTGGATGGATGGATTGGTGGATGGGTTGATGGGTGGATGGGTGAATGGGTGGATTGTTGGATTGGTGGATGGATGGATGGGTGGATGGGTGGATGGGTGGATGGGTGGATGGGTGGATAGGTGGATGGGTAGATTGATGGATAAACAGACGGATGGATGATTATTAATCTAAAGGATGTAATTTTGTTCTAAAACATTTTTCAATTCCTCCGATTGCTTATATCTTATTAGTTTTATATTTCTATGAATATTGCAAAAATGATCTAAAATAATCTTTATATAGAAAAATATTTCTCATTATTCATAATATTCGTATATTGCGAGTTTCTTCGTTGAGACGGTTCAGTTGAAATTGAAACATCATTTTTTGATTTGTTTCTCATGTTGCAATGCTCGCGAGTATAAAAAAATTAATCCACGTTTCTACTCCTCTTTCTCCTCTTTCTCCTCTTTTTCCTTCTTTTTCTTCTTTTCTTCGTTTCTTCTTCTTCTTTCTGCAAAATAATAAGAACAACAATAATGCACATCAAATCGATATGCTCAGCACAGATGCCTGTGGGATTCATTCTTTTTCTTTTCCAGTTGTTCTATGAAGGAATGAAAGAACGAACGAATGAACGAATGAACGAACGAACGAAGAAAAACTGAATGAATGCACAAATGAATGAACGAATGAATGAATGAATGAATGAACGAACGAACGAACGAACGAACGACTGAATGAATGCATAAATGAATGAATAAATAGATGAATACATGAATGAATGCACAAATGAATGAATACATGAATGAATGAATACATGAATGAATGCACAAATAAATGAATACATGAATGAAGGAGTACACGAATGAATGAATGCACAAATAAATGAATACATGAATGAAGGAGTACACGAATGAATGAATACATGAATGAATGAATACATGAATGAATGAATACATGAATGAATTAACGAATGATGCAGCTGGACGTCGTCTACGCAAAATGCAGATCTCCCATCAATATGAAGAACGTTTTAATCTTAACGTTTGCAACTTGGAATTTCCATGATGAAATCATTAGCGCTGTCAAATTAACTAAATTTATTAATAGTGGTTACAGATCTGGGCATATTCCTTCTTATCCACCAATCTGCTTACTTACAAATTCGCTTACCTGATAAGCTACTACCTACCAAGCTGCTTGCCTAAAAATCAGCTTACCTACAAACCTACTTCACTTACAAATCAGTCTGGCTATCCTCCAGTTTTCTGACCTATTGACCTGCTACTTACTTGGCTTCCAGAAGGTATTCTTACCTGGTTGAATCAGCAATATTTTCAATTATTTCTCTCGTTATTCAAAAATTGTTTTTTTTCTAGCACAATAAAATCTTCAATGCTCATAAACTGTGAATGGAAATTTCGAATAAAAAGAAGAAATACTTTCGACCATAATTGAGCTAAATTATTTGTAACTTTATTGTTCTGCTACAATGACGACAGGTAATTCACAATGGCGACAGGTAATTCACAATGTTGACAGGTAAGCTACAAATAAGGTATGAAAAGAAACATCCTTTCAATCTCTATCGCCTCACGCTTCTTTGTACTTCTATATCTTTTATTCTTCGTTGTCGTCATTATCACCAACATCATCATCATTACCATCCTCCTCCTCCTCCTCATCATCATTATCATCATCATCATCGTCATCGCCATCGCCATCGCCATCGCCAGTACCGTCACCATCACCATCACCATCACCATCACCATCACCATCACCATCACCATCACCATCACCATCACCATCACCATCACCATCACCATCACCATCACCATCACCATCACCATCACCATCACCATCACCATCACCATCACCATCACCATCACCATCACCATCACCATCACCATCACCATCACCATCACCATCACCATCACCATCACCATCACCATCACCATCATCATCATCATCATCATCATCATCATCATCATCATCATCATCATCATTACCACCACCAGTACCGACAACATTTTAATCTTTTCAAAAGGAAAACACAAAACTACTCATCAATCAAAAAACTTTCCCAAGACCACGTGATCACATCAACCTATTAAAAATGAAATATTCAACAAAAGGCGCCGCGCAATTTCTTTTCTTAGGAAAATATTTTCAATGGACGTTCAGGCGTGTTTCGAAGTTTTAATGGCGAATTTTCACAACGATCTTTACAAACATATTTTTCTAATTTAAATTATTATTTTTATATATAAATTATTAATTTATTGTAAAAAAAATTAAACTTTTCTTTTATAAAATAATAAATAACCGAAGTATAGTCGTATAATTTAATTCTGCAATGCTATCAACAAGAATAGAAATAAATGAACAAATAAAAAATACAATAAAATGAAATGTTTTTCCTATTCAGTTTCTTTTTCAATATTTTAATCTTTTCCGTTTCCTTTTCACCGCTCCAACATACGAAAACCAAAGATTCTAAATTTGATTGCATCTCCGCATGTACAAAAGCGCTTATAAAAATTTAGTTTCAAAACCCGATCTTAGACGACCTGTAAAAATCTTTTATTTTATTTTAGACTAATTAAAATAAATAAAAGTAAATTTTGAATTATCACTAGACTTTCCTATGGTAACCAGCATAATCGTACCACATGATTTTCTAGAAGTAGGTTACACACGAGGTAGGGTCCGAATTTTTGAACCCTCTCGAGGGTTTGGGGCTCGGGGAGTTCATTTTTTATAGTATATAAATCTATTTTAATGTAATAATATCAAAACTAAGCGTACAAAATATGCGTTTTATCCTCAAAATATATTTTCTTTCATTGTTTTTGTTTTATTTGGTACCGGTTGGGTCGATCGAGGGCGGGGTGGGGGGGGGGGGGTCAACTACTTAGAAGAGTGGAGGGACCCGCGGACAGCTCCGGATTACATATGAATTTTACTCAAAAACTTATCTTGTTTGTTCGATTCTTTTGAATTTACGTTATAATTTAAAATTCATATTTTGTTATTCAATTAAAAATTTTTTTTATATTTGTCACGTCAACATTTCTGGTCGTGAAAGCTTGTTGACATTTTCTAATTTTATCTATTTTGAATTTTTGATCGTTAATTTCTAGCGCATGCTGTGAGACAACATTAACATCTCAACACATAAATGACAACATTAACACTTGAACGCATTTTGACAACATTACCATCTCATGTTAACCAAATTACTATCTCATTATATGTTGACAACATTGCCTTTCATATGTTGACCTCATTACTATTTCATAACATGTTGACCACATTACCATCACATGTTGACAACATTACCACCTCATCACGAACTCTCAGAATATTTTACTTGAAAGATAGCAAGGAGGATTTAAAATCTTGACGAGTCCAGCAATGCCGCATTTAAAAGTAAGCAAATACGTTCCAGGCAGATGTAAGTTTGCCAGGTTAGGATTAAATAGGAGCGGGACGAGAGCGGGACGAGAGCGGGACGAAGTGCTCACCGACACACGGTAATTTAAAAAGGGCAGAGAATTGAGGGAATGGACTAGTAGCCAGTGGCGGATCCAGAAATTCCTGGTGGGGGGATGCAGATGAGTGACTTTCAAAATTGTTTGCACTTTCTCCTCCCAAAAGAGCTGATGACCGTGGTGGGGTGTGTGTGTGTGTGGGGGGGGGGTAATAATAATAATAATAATAATTTATTTATATAGCGCCAGGAAAGTCTGAGGCGCTTACGAAGGTTCCTTCAGAGTAGTTTCGAAAAATTAAGTCTTAAGTTTAGATTTAAAAATATTGACGTTTGGAGAGTCCCTAATATCCGAGGAAAGGTAGTCGTAGGTATGCAGGGGATGCATTCCCCACCCACTGGATGTGTCTTTGCTGGTAGCATGTGTGGGTTTTTAGCATTAGAAAGTTAATGCATGTCTGCAACAAGGATTTTTCAAACGAACTACACAACACAAGAGGGTTTTGCAAGCTCACGGAATCATATTTGAATGCATATAAGAAACTAGCTATTACGTTTAGAGGCTTCAAGATTATAATGCTTGATATCGAGGTGTGTTTACAATATCAAATCTCAAGAAGCCTTAGATATTTTTAGATTTTTTTTTCTCAAAAATAATTTCAAAATTTTTCTCATCCGTGATTGTTTATTTATCTCGTTCTCTCTCTCTCTCGTTTTCCTGTACGCCCGACGAACCCGATTGGACGAATAATTTCTCCGGGCATTTTGCGCATGAACGGAAGCTAACCTCTACTTCCTGTTTCTCCCTCTACTTCCTGTTTTACTATCCACTTCCTGTTCCTCCATGTTCGTCTCCTCGATGTTTCAACTTGGACGTTTTTTTTTGCCTCGCCAACAACTCACGTCAACTGAGAACAACTTTTCAGTAGACATTATTTATTGCGGTTTTACTTTTCTATTGATAACTCCAACAACAACAACAACAACAACAACATTGACTACAGCAACAATGGCGGACGAGAAATACAAAGATCTAAAAATAACTCCCGGCTTATAGAATGCGTTGTTATTGTATTTTTATATTTATTGAACTCCCCATTTCGAGACAACTGCGTTTTGCTTAAAAGTAAACTTGAGTCACAGTTAAAGTCAAAATAAGAACATTATTTTGATTTAATAGAAAAGAATAATTCAATTCAACTGTAAATATGCACTTATAATGAATTCTTAAAAAAAAACTCTACTTTTGATAAATGTTCAAGTGCGTGTAATAATTCATCAAGTGTGTACTAATAGCCATCTTTTCCTCATAGTTTACAAAGTGAGTAATGAAAATGCATTCTCAAAACGCAATTAAAGAGCGTGACGCACCGAATCTACCTGGTTGAACCGGCACACGTGTGTGTCATGAAAAATACCTGACGAACTGAAATATTGGCCACTCCATAAATTTCCAGTGCGCTGCACACTCCTCAGTTATTCCATCACCGTTGCACACGCGCACGGGACGCCACGCCTGTAGGGGTGCTGATATGTATGTATATGTTCGCAAAAGAAGGAGTATCGTCCCTCTATAATGCCTTCACGAGAGAGATTGCATTCAGATGCTGGACCAGATATGAGGCATTTGATATTCAAAAGTGCACACAGTCCAGGCTTCTTATCTCCTTCGCGAATTCAGATTTCCAATTTACGACCGGCAATTCCACTTGCCGGACCCGTGCCATGCATGGATTCATGCATGCGAGGATCCATGCGATGCAAGGATCCATGCGATGCAAAGATTCATGCGATGCAAAGATTCATGTGATGCATGGATTCATGCGATGCATGGATCCATGCGATGCAAGGATTCATGCGATGTAAGGCTTCATACCGTGCAAGAACCCATGCATCATTTGTAGCTGGAAAATGCAAACGACACATGCACGTGCATGTGCATTGTAGTAAAAGAGCTGTATGACCTAGGGGGTGGAGGAGGGAGTAGGGAAGACCCTTCGACCGCACCTCCCCATTTATGATGTCATTCTTTCCTTCTCTCTGCGTCAATTACTTTCGCGTAATTGAGTTAATTTGATGACCAAAAAAATGCTTCTTAGCCTCACATACTCGAAAAATTGCGCTCTCTTATGCAGTTCTCGCGTCCATGTGGTTTCATGTCTCCAGCAGCCAGAAGGGAAGAAAAAAAATAAATGTGCGTGATGAGTGTGTGTGTGTCGTTAATGCACGTGTACCTGTATGTGCGTGTGTGCATGTATGCGTCTGTGCTTGTATGCGTGTTTGCTTGTGTGCATGTGTGCTTGTGTGCGTGTGTGCGGACGATAAGATGCAGTGGATCCGTATAAAGAGGTCTGAGCGCTTTTCAAATCTTCTCCTTCATCTTACAACTCGTTGGAAAAACTTTTGTCGCCGTTGCTGTTGTAGTTGATTTAATAATATTAATAATAATAATTCAAATAAAAAAAAAATAATAATCATCATCATCGTCATCATGGATTGTTGTTGTCTGTGTGGTTCTACGGAGACAAAAGGTAAAAGGTCTTCTCTCTCTCTCTCTCTCTCTCTCTCTCTCTCTCTCTCTCTCTCTCTCTCTCTCTCTCTCTCTCTCTCTCTCTCTCTCTCTCTCTCTCTCTCTCTCTCTCTCTCTCTCTAATTGTTACATCAATATTTTATGGTTACTATAATAATAATAATAATAATAATAATAATAATAATAATAATAATAATAATAATAATAATAATAATAATAATAATAATAATAATAATAATAATAATAATAATAATAATAATAATAATAATAATAATAATAATAATAATAATAATAATAATAATAATAATAATAATAATAATAATAATAATAATAATAATAATAATAATAATAATAATAATAATAATAATAATAATAATAATAATAATAATAATAATAATAATAATAATAATAATAACGATAATATATTATTGTCACGTGATATTTTTTGATCGTGAAGAAAGACATTTTAAAAGCAAACGAAAAAGTTCAATGTTTTTGTTCACATGTGTGTGTGTGTGCGCATTGTGTGTGTGTGTGAACGCCTTTGATAAGATTTGTTATTCTTAATTCTTATAGCTGCATAAAGTGATCGGCGGTGTTATTGTAGATGTCATCGTAGTGAAATATATCTTCAGGTTCTCTTAATGTCTCAATGGTTGTTGTACTCGTATAATAAATGGAAACAAAACATTTTTTAGAGAAGTTTCCGCGGGTGAAATTGAGAATACGCGATCCCGATGTCCCCCTTGGGCAACCCGACCATCCTCGTGCCCTAAAAACGTATGGTCCCAATATGGCGTTGTCGGGATTTACGAACACACTAGGAACAACAGAGGTTCTCAATCACGGATGGTGTGTTTTGCTGTCTGGTGACGTACACAACTGTGCACGTGTTTCACACCTACATTGCCTCGTACATTATGTTTACAAATTCGTACAGCACTTATTTATGACAATTTTTTGTCACTTATTCAACGATTTATTCTATGGAGAAACATTCACAGCTTCATACATCACGTTTACAATTCACATATCACATACACAGCTGCAAACAACACATTCACAACCGCATAAAGCACATTCACAACGTAATAGAACACATTCACAACGTAATAGAACACATTCACAACCGCATAAAACACATTCACAACTACATACATCGCACTCTCACAACTGCATATATCAAATGCACGGCTGCATACATCACATTCACAAATGCATAAAACACATTCACAATCGCATAAAACACATTCACAAATGCATATACAACACATTAAATAAACACACCACACATTTCTCCCAACACTTATTTTCCCAGTCAGTTCATAACTGATGTGTTTTTTGTCTCAATAATTACTTCCCATTCAAATGTTCTTTCACCTGAAACGTTTCATATTTACTAATTTATTTCAATACTTGCTGGTTTACCGAAAATATGCTGTACAACAACTTGTCATATTTATTGTAACTCATTATTAACTGCCTATTATTACATTCATGATTTTAATAGTAATAAATAATTATAATATTATTTCTACTAATATTATTAGGTGTATTATTATTATTATTATTATTATTATTATTATTATTATTATTATTATTATTATTATTATTATACCTACTTAAGTAATAAAAATTGAAAATGCGAATGCCTTTCGCAACGCAGCTATTCTGTTGTTAATACCACAATTACTTAATAATACATTTGTAATAGGACATTACCACATTTGTGTGCACTTAAGATGTGATGTGCAATAAATATGTATAGGCTGATTGCCACATTATTGTACAATTATGACCCGGTCGCTTCGTCGGATTTGGTGCACGGGGAGATGTGATAGGATAAATATTTGAACATGTCTCTGTGTTGTTGTTGTACAGTTTTGTTGAACATGTTGTTGAGTGTTGTTGTGTTGTTGAGTGTTTAAAGTTATCTTGTTGTCTCATGTTGTTGAAGGTGTTGTTGAGTTTTGTTGAATATGTTGTGAGTGTTGTTGAACATGTTGTGAGTTTTGTTGAACATGTTGTGAGTGTTGTTGAACGTGTTGCTGAGTGTTGTTGGGTGTTATAAAACCTGTTTTTTAATGTTGTTGACATGTTGTTGACAAAAAAATGTTCAGTGCAGTTTCCTCGGTGTAACGATTTCTAAAAAATAAAAAAATTCTCTACAAATTTTATAGCAAACTTTTGCAGAAAAAAACTCCGAATTGAAATGTCGTGTCAATTTGCGGCTTCCCATTTGCTGCTGACACAAAAAATACGGAAAGAAGAAGGAGGAAAGAATGGAGGAAAGAAAAAGAGAGAAAGAGAGAGGGAGAGAGAGAGAGAAATGGAGAGGGATGAAGGGTTGGAGTTGATAGAAAAGTACATAAAATAATTCGTTTGGCATTTTCGTTGAGAAATTCTACGTGATGTCTCACACAACGATTTTCATAAATTTTATTGAATTTTCAAGAATTAAAGAAATAATCGTTTGATTAAAAGGCTGTTCGAAATTGAGTTTGACAGTTAATAACGTGTCACTTGATTTTCTGTTTTGCGGTTTCCTATATTTGCTAAGCACGCGAGACTTTATTGCAGCGAGATTTAATAAATTAATAGAAATAATGTTACAATCATAAAATATTAACTGAAATTTAAAAAATTAAAAATTCCACAGAACAACTAGTAGTGAATTGTGAGTAACAATAACGAATTGGAAATAATACGAACAATTCATTTCGCTCGACGGTCGAATTTGTAATGAAATGCATTCTTATGAATGAATTTGTAAAGAAATGCATTCTTATGAATGAATTTGTAAAGAAATGCATTCTTATGAATGAATTTGTAAAGAAATGCATTCTTATGAATGAATTTGTAAAGAAATGCATTCTTATGAATGAATTTGTAAAGAAATGTATTCTTATGAATGAATTTGTAAAGTAATGCATACATATGAATGAATTTGTAAAGTAATGCATTTTTATGGATGTGAATGAATTAGTATGCACGCACGTTCACGTTTAGAAAAAGATGGAAGATAAAGAAATATTAATATGCCAATGTGATCTGCCATCTTGTTTTGATGCCTGGATATCTGAAAATAAAAAAAAAGAAGATTTATTTATTTGTGAGAAATGTGAAGTGACAGTACGTCATGTTGTGTACATCCTAGGTCGATAGTTTCGTGAATTAAATTTATAATTTATTTTAAATAAATATATATTTTTCCATTTATTGATTCACTCGTTCGTTCGTTCATTCGTTCGTTTGTTCATTCGTTCGTTTGTTCATTCGTTTATTTGTTCTTTCGTTCGTTCGTTCGTTCGTTTGTTGTTTGTTTGTTTGTTTGCTTATTAATTTGTTTGTTTGTTTGTTTGCTTATTAATTTGTTTGCTTGTTTGTTTATCTAAAACAAATATCCGGAAAAATCATGAAAAAATCCTAAACAATTCAAACATGTAATGAACAACAAAACAACTTTAATGAACAACAAAAAAACTTCAACGAGCAACTACAATGAAAAGCAAAACAACAACTTTAATAAAGTTTAATGAACAACACATGGAATGTAAGCCATCGGATCGTCCAACTTGGAAACTTTGAACCTTAAACAAGATGAGTCGTATCTGTTTGTCAGTAAAGTAAATCAGCTGTTCTCCAAACAAATAGTTTTTTTTTAAATTATGCCTCATTACGTTGTTTTAAATTATGGCTTTGAGTTTGTCTGGCTTTTTTAGATCAGAAAACAACTTAACCTGGTTATGATCGCTATAAGCCTTGGCTAGCCCGGCATAACTAGAGCAGTTTTTTGCGATTAAAAGTTAACTTGGGTGTGAACCTATCATCCTGTGATAGGAGATGTGACTCTCTGTGACCGGGTGGAGCGGAATCCGTCACAATTTCTTTTGTCACTTTGTTATATCAGCCGAGAATTCTCAGTACATCACGATATCAAAGAGACGTCTCTTAAACGGAGAAGAAAGACCTTGAGTATAAATGGGGGTGAGGGGGTGATGGAGTGAGGAGGTGAGGGGGGTGATGGAGTAGAAGAAGCCAGGTCAATATTCAACGGGAGCTACACTTGTTGTTAAAGCTTTATAAAGTTATTAAAATACACCATTTTAAATTTTGTATGAATATTTTTTATTTATCTAATAAAAATAATTTTAAATTGATATATAATTTAAAAAAATCTCAAAACTTACTTTGAACACATCACAATTCTTCATCAATAAGTTGTCATTCAATCTGATTTTTCTGTTTTTTTTGACAACTTGTCAATCAACTCATCTGAACACGATCTACCAATTCTGTTAAATTTTTTTTAGCACCATTGCAACTGACAGCTGTATTCAAGTCACTCACGTCTTTTAAGCTACCATGTCCTCTATAACCCTACGTCCTTTATACCCCCATGTTCTCCATGTCCCCCACAACCCTTACGCCCTTCATACCCCCCATGTTCTCTATATTCCCCACAACCCTTACGTCTTTCATACCCCCATGTTCTCCATGTCCCCCACAATCCTTACGTCTTTCATACCCCCCATGTTCTCCATGTCCCCCACAATCCTTACGTCTTTCATACCCCCCATGTTCTCCATGTCCCCCACAAACCTACGTCCTTCATACCCCCCATGTTCTCTATATCCCCCACAACCTTTACGTCCTTCATATCCCCATGTTCTCCATTTCTTTCACGTTCTATCTGGTTCAGTCTTGTGTTAGCTGATCTTACGTGCTAACGATCGAGTTACAAGGCAAGAAATGTTTATCTCCTCCTTTAAAACGTGAACCCGACGACCATTTAACAGCGTGTGGCGTCTTAAAGTTTTTTCAGAATTACCTGCGGGTGGGTCAGAATTATTCATGAATATGGTTTTGATAATATTTAAAAAAAAATTATGTTGATAATAAAATAAAATAAATAACTTTCTCTAGCTGATTTATGTTAAGTAGTGGACAATTCTAAATATCTTCTTGCTATTATAACTTGAAATAAATAATTATGTACAACTCCGTCAAGTGACAAATAAAACTTGCAAACAAAACTCGATGTGTTCGAGACATGAAAGCATGTTCACATGTTCACATGTTCACATGTTCACAGTTTGCGGGCTGCGATGGCGAATAAGAAACTTTCAAATGTGGTGACTGTCAACGTAGATCATGCGAACAATAACATCGGCATTTTCATAAATCATTTCAAAGTCATGGCTGCACTAGCTGAAGACGTTCATATTTAGTTCTTTTTAAGATTTTTATTTGTTAGTAGAAATGGTTTGTTTTTTCTGCTCGAAGTGTTGGCCGATTTCAGTTCACATTTTTACTGCACAAATTCTAAAACACCGAGAAATGATTTTAAAAAAATAAATTTAAAAATCCACTATTTTAAATCCTTTTAAATCTTGATAGTTTGAATTTTTTTTAATTGTCAGCAAAAAGATTTATCTAATCTCAGCAAGCTCACCGTTTCTTGGTTTTTCACAAATTCAGCAACAATTTCTCCAATTTAAGCAGTTGCTTTGGAGAGTTATCCCTGACTTTTAAATTGTCTTATAGTCGAAACACATTCCTCTTTATAAAACAAAAAAATTAATTAATTAAAATATAAGCATGTCAGAATTTCATAATTTGTATTCTGGATCGTGTCATGAAAACTGAACTTTTGTGCAAAGTTTGAGAAAGGTTGAATAACAGGAAAGAGATTCAAAATTGAGTAAATATGAGTTGACGACACACACGTAATGAGCTAAATAAAACACTTTAAAGAAGATTAAAATGTTCATCTTATATTTGAATTTGTGCGGTGCGGTTACAATTTTGAAATTCAAGATATTTGGGTTGGGTCACAGAAACAGTCTTTCACCGACACTTTCAGCGACTCCATTGCAAGACAGGGATATTTCATGATGCAAGAGTTTCAACTCCGACTCCTGTATTTAACCACATGAAAACATCCTCCAATGCCAGCTTACCGTCTTTCCATCATCATTCTTCATCTTCTAAGAAATCCTTTCATCAAATGATAACTCGTGTTCTTTAATAACCTCTGTTTAATTAGCACTCCAAGCTGTCGGCATTGTTGACACGGTCTTCCTGGCATTCATCAACATCGTCGCAGTGTCATGGCTTTGTCCACATGATGAATTCCACTGATGTTTCTTTCAGATGGCTTCTCAAGATAGAAATGTTTTTCCAGCGATTATTGCCAGGTTGAAATGTTTTCAAAAACAATTGGCTTAGACTCAAATAATTGAAAAAGCGGTTAAATATTAAAATGCATTTGCAAATGCTTGTGAGGAAATGCAATTCAGCAGGAGCGGTTATTGATTGGGTCTGAAAAATATTTAAGACGCAAATTCTCACACACACATACACGTGCATATGCACACAAACAGACATACATACATACATACATACATACATACATACATACATACATACATACATACATACATACATACATTCATACATACATACATACATACATACATACATACATACATACATACATACATACATACATTCATACATACATACATACATACATACATACATACATACATACATACATACATACATACATACATACATACATACATACATACATACATACATACATACATACATACATACATACATACATACATACATACATACATACATACATACATACATACATACATACATACATACATACATACATACATACATACATACATACATACATACATACATACATACATACATACATACATACATACATACATACATACATACATACATACATACATACATACATACATACATACATACATACATACATACATACATACATACATACATACATACATACATACATACATACATACATACATACATACATACATACATACATACATACATACATACATACATACATACATACATACATACATACATACATACATACATACATACATACATACATACATACATACATACATACATACATACATACATACATACATACATACATACATACATACATACATACATACATACATACATACATACATACATACATACATACATACATACATACATACATACATACATACATACATACATACATACATACATACATACATACATACATACATACATACATACATACATACATACATACATACACACACACACACACACATACATACATACATACATACATACATACATACATATACACACAAGTGTGCAAAGAATTATTGGCAGCATCAGAAAAACCTTCATGCCTACGAATAAATAACCAGAGATATGAAAACATAATTACGAATACGAACGGATATTCGGACATGGAGACAATTATTTATGAATACGGAAGAGAACCCAAGCGTACATTTCATGGACGGCTGCCCAACGAGAGCAGTACTTGATTTATGATGACCAGGGGTTCACGACCCGAGCCACGATTCGCCACTGCTGTTATGAGGCGAACAAGCAACGTCATCTCGAGTTGTTTACGTCAGGACTAGCCGTCAATGTTTCCAAGCTTTTATAATATCGCTCATAATATTGTTCATATTTTTCACATTATTCCTCATAATTTTCATATTATTGCTCATATTTTTCATATTATTGCTCATATTTTTCATATTATTGCTCATATTTTTCATATTATTGCTCATATTTTTCATATTATTGCTCATATTTTTGAAGAAAGTTCCTTATATTATTCATATTAATTCACATATTTTTCATAATATTCCTCATATTGTGTATATTATTTATCGTATTTTTCTTATTATTCTTTATCTTTTGTATATTATTTATCGTATTTTTCTTATTATTCTTTATCTTTTGTATATTATTTATCGTATTTTTTATATTCTTCCCCATTTGTTGTATATTATTTATAATATTTTTCATATTTTTTCCTTTAATTATCGCTTTTTCTATTCTTTCTGATTACCGTTCACAGTTCGCACAAGTGGAGCGCTTCAACATAGAAAACGACGACTTTCAAAGTTCAAAAATTTTCCTAAAATTAAAACAAAAAAATGCATTTCAAAAACTTTTTTTCAAATTAAAACTTTTTTTCTTGAATTCTTCCAATCATCGTTGTTGATGTGATTGCTGTTCAAATGTTTCTTCTCGCCTGCGGGCAGTGTCACCACGTGATCAGCCGGGTGGCGCGGCATTTGCACGCGGATTAGGAGAGAGGTGAGACCGTGGCAGTTGTGCACGATAATCTCGTTATTTGTCAGGCTATTCGCACGCCGCACGTTAGCACGTGACGTTGAGAAATACCCGTTGAGCTATTTATATTCTTTTGCACAAATATTGAAAGGTTTCCTGTGAATTAGGCAGAAGTTAAAGAAAAAGAGAGAAAAAAGAAGAAATGAAAAAAAAGAAAAGAAAAATTTCGCGAGATTAAGAGCTTCTCATGTCGTTTGCGGAGGAGCGAGAAATTCAAGGAATGAATCCTGCAAGCTCGTAGTAAGCCTTCTCCAAGCCTTCTCCAGCCCTGCCTGCCTTCCCAGCCTTTCGGTCGGTCATTTCTCGTGCGCATAAAGAACGACGTCAGAAATGAATGTAGCCATCACATTCCTTCTTCCCTCTTCTTAAGCATGACCGATGTCGCTGCCTTTAGCTCTCTTATATTATCGCTCACAAATTCCCCGAGATGGATGAATAAGCAAACGAATTTATGCACATATATATATATATATATATATATATATATATATATATATATATATATATATATATATATATATATATATATATATATATATATATATATATATATATATATATATATATATATATATATATATATATATATATTATATGTTTGTATCTACATACATAATTTCTTATATCTGTATGTATGTATGTATGTATGTATGTATGTATGTATGTATGTATGTTAGCAATTTCGCATAACGCGGCGGCCGCAGTGGTCAGCAGTTGATAAAATGAGTGCGCGCAGGCGTGTAATAAAAATTATTACGCAGTTGTGCACTGTCAGTCCTAAAGATAACAAAGTAAAGGAAAAAATGAGTTTTTTAACACAAACTTTAATTTCAAATACACTCGATTTAGAAATACGAAAGATGTTCAAATTAAAGTTTTTTTAATTGAATCATGTATTGTCATCCAATATAAAGCTATGCTGAAAGTTTCAGCTTCCTAGCTAGTCAAAAAGCTGGTTAAATTTTACTTGCAAGATTTGCGTACAGAGAAAGCCACACACACACACACACAAACAGAGATTGTAACCTAAATAAATCGATTGCAAATTTTGACTACAGATCGACAGACAGAGAAGTCAAGTTAAGTAAAAGTGTGTAAAAAATGTGGCTCTTCAATCGCACATTAATGTATATTTAATAAATATAATGTATATTTGTTCATTTATAAATATATTTATTTATTTATTATATATTTGTATATTTATATATATATATATACCTTGCTTTTGTGGCTATTTAAAATATGTATACATAAATATAGTTATAATATCTTAAAAGATATGTATGCATGAGTTTATATGGAAGATGTAAATGTAAGCAGGTTAGTAAACACATGTAAGCCTACAGATGTAAAAGTAGTCAGGTTAGTAAGCACATGGAAACTTAAAGATGAACAAACATGTAATCAACAAGTAAATATGTAAATGCGTGTAATAAATAATACCAAAGATTTTACGAGACCACCACCACCAGCACTGCCAGCAGCAGATAGAACATGGCGGACGAAGTGCAAGAGACGTGGCATGGTTTATGGCAGGCGTATAACCGAGGCGAGGCAAGTAGAAGAATTTCCTACATTAGAAGCTTTTAATGCCTGAATTTGTCATGTCTCTTTCTAATTCAATCAACCCGGTGAAATTGAAATTTTTTTTCCATTCTCCATCGAAACGTCGACACCACGTGCTATTGTTTGCAAACTTCCGGTTGTATTTCGTTTTAGAGAGAAACAGAGAGGGAACCTGTATAATTAGTTTTTTTTAACTTAAAATTGAATTTTTTAAGAAATTATTTTTAAAATTTTTATCGTTTATTACATCAACGTGAAAAAATTCTTTTTCTACAATGCTTTTATCTACTCGTCGTCTCTGTTTGTCTTTCTGTTTCTCTGTCTGTTTCAAATCTTGCAATCAATTTTTGAGTCACTTCCTGATGATAGATTTTTTTCAAATTTTGCATACATGCTCAAAATAGAAGACAATGCAATATTCAATTATTAGTTTTACAATAAGTCAATTAATTTAGTTAATTTTAATTAATTTCATTTTTATATGGGAAGAAATATAATAATTATATTCGTGACTAGCAGAACATTTGCGACTTTAATATAAAATAAAAGAGTAATATAAAAAAAAATTGATTGCAAAATTTGTGTTTTAATTACATATAAAAGCATTGGGTTTTAAAAATTCGTTTTTAATTTACTTGTTTAATTTTATTTTTAAATTATTAAAACTTGTTCATTTAAAGCAATTATTTGAGAAAAAAAATTAAATACTCAGTTATTCGTGGAAAAAGAATTTCGAAACAGCGATTTGTAATTGAAAGCTTCTGGCTGTTTGGTATTCAAAGAGCGTGCAACTTAAATAAATATGATCCACCACCGAAACAACATCAAAGGACATTCATATTCATCTTTCCCAAAGCAACACCTTTGCAAACTTTTTCAAAAACCTGACGCTATAAAAAGTTGCGACGAGCAAGAAAAAAAAATGAATGAATATCTTTCCGCTTGCATCGAACCGGTCAGCTGTAAAACAAATTTCCAATCTTGCACCAGCCATGTAACATGTCAACCTCCATAATCACTCCTATAAACATTCCACCACCACTACTATCATCATCATCGTCGTCGCAACCACCACCACCATCACCACCACGACCACGACCACCATCACCATCACCATGTATGTATGTATGTATGTATGTATGTATGTATGTATGTATGTATGTATGTATGTATGTATGTATGTATGTATGTATGTATGTATGTATGTATGTATGTATGTATGTATGTATGTATGTATGTATGTATGTATGTATGTATGTATGTATGTATGTATGTATGTATGTATGTATGTATGTATGTATGTATGTATGTATGTATGTATGTATGTATGTATGTATGTATGTATGTATGTATGTATGTATGTATGTATGTATGTATGTATGTATGTATGTATGTATGTATGTATGTATGTATGTATGTATGTATGTATGTATGTATGTATGTATGTATGTATGTATTTATGTATGTATGTATATGAGTGTGTATGTGTGTATGTGCGTGTGTATGTGTTCAATGAGGTATAAATGAATTCCGACATGGAAAAACAGAATAAACTTCGTTTTTTGAGCAGAGAAGAAGAAATCTTTGAGTAGCACGTTCGCTTGTCATTTGTTCAAGATGTCGTGTTGTTTGTTGTTTGTGTGTAGATGTGTTGTTGTTGTGTTTGTTGTTTGTGCGTGGATGTGTTGTTGTTGTGTTTGTTGTTCGTGCGTGGATGTGTTGTTGTCCTGTCTGTTGTTCTTGTGTGACTAAAAAACAAAAATTATTTTAAATTCAAGATTGGTTTAATTGACGTCACTCATTATAATTGCACGTGAACAAGAGATTGCTTATAATTATAATTATTTAATACAATTATTATTACGATTATTGTTATTGTTGTTGTTGTTGTTGTTTGAGTGTACAACACGTTAGTTGTTGTATGTGTGATGATGATGATGATGATGTCGTGTTGTGTTTATAACTGGAAGTCTGCCAAGCGCTGCCTCTGACAATTGATATATAAAAAAAACAATATGGAGAGAGAGATAGAGACAAAAACTATAGAAAGAAAGAGATGATGGAATAGAAAAACAGATAATGAGAGGAAGAGAGAGAGAGAGAGAGAGAGAGAGAGAGAGAGAGAGAGAGAGAGAGAGAGAGAGAGAGAGAGAGAGAGAGAGAAGGAGGAAGAGAGAGAGAGAAGGAGAGAAAGAGAGATATTGGCAATAAAAGAATAAAATATAATAAGAGAGAAAATGAAAAAAAGAGAGATCTGGCAAAAAGAGCGGGAGTGTGAGTAAACATGGCGGGAATAAATTACGTGCACTTGAAGGGTCATGTTTGTCTCGTATGACCAGCTGATTGCTCGATCAACATGGAATCATCTTCATCTCTTCCTTCTTAAACCACAATCCAATCTTTTCCCGCGCAGTCTACAAAACAAGACATAATAAATAATTACCACCGCATAATAAATAATTACCACCGCATAATAAATAATTACCACCGCATAATAAATAATTACAACCGCATAATAAATAATTACCACCTCATAATAAATAATTACCACCTCATAATAAATAATTACCACCACATAATAAATAATTACAACCGCATTATCTCTTCAAGTCTGCCATCGCTTCTTATTTCTTTATAACGTTAATATTTTTTAAACGTAAAACAATAAACCGATTTTTTTTTTTAAATGGCTCAAAACCTTCTTCTCAATGAAAACTACCTCCATGCAGAAACTTCATTCCAATTGGTCCAGCGGTTTGGATTTGTCTAAAAATAACAAGCAAACAAACAGACAAGCAAAGAAACAGACAAGCAAACCAACAGACAAGCGAACCAACAGACAAACAAGCAGTCATTTGTAGAAACAGATATCATATAATCATATATACATAATATACGTATATGTATGTGCATAAAAGAAGATAGGAATGGAGGAATTGGAAAGGAATGTGCCTGCCCTTGTGGCACCACCCAGCTTCAATAATTCATACGCCTAAGCGACACAGCCATAGAGAATACACGTGAGGCGATCTTATGAATAGGTGGCGCAACGGCTCGAGCCATGTAATGGACGCATACGGACGTATATTAGACTTCATTCACGGCGCTTATAAGCACGTACGAGTAGAGTGAATTATATACGTGTGTATAAAGTAAATTATGAGCGTGTGTATAAAGTGAATTATGAGCGTGTGTATAAAGTGAATTATATGCGTGCGTAAAGTGAATTATATGCGCGCGCATAAAGTGAATTACGCGCCTCTGTGTTATTGTTCATTTTCATCAATTCACGTGCCGTGATGGATTTATTGGTCCGCAGATATTATGAGGTAGAATGTAAATTTAATTTGTCTTTTTGTTAAAATATGTGCAGCGAACAAGACATAAAGAGATAGAAAACTGTTAGGGAGAGATTATGAGAGAGAGAGAGAGAGAGAGAGAGAGAGAGAGAGAGAGAGAGAGAGAGAGAGAGAGAGAGAGAGAGAGAGAGAGCAAGCGAAAGAGAAAGATGACAGGAAAAAAATAGACGATGCAAAACAACAATATGTTATAATAGCTGTTAAAATTTGCGTAACCAAAGTGAAGCAAAGATCATAAATATAAAGGAGCTACCGAAGATCATAAATATAAAGGAAATTACCAAAGAATAAAGAAAACAACAACATGTAAAAGAAAAATTTCCAATCAAAAACATGGCGACAGCATGGCGTCATTGAGGAAGAACATGCACAGGTATATATCGCAAACTCTGCTCTTGCAAGCACTAATAAACAGATATCATGACATCCACATCCACATCCCTATCAACATCAACATCAACATCAACATCAACATCAACATCAACATCAACATCAACATCAACATCAACATCAACATCAACATCAACATCAACATCAACATCAACATCAACATCAACATCAACATCAACATCAACATCAACATCAACATCAACATCAACATCAACATCAACATCAACATCAACATCAACATCAACATCATCATCGTCATCATCATCATCATCATCATCACATCATCATCATCACCGACGTAATCATCATCAGGAGGCACCGCATTGTCTCATCAATTTCTCATCAAGACCTTCTCAACCTGTACATATCAATCAAATGAACGAACGAACTAGTGAATGAATGAATGAATGACTGAATGGATCAACCGGATGATTGATTGATTGATAGATTGAGATAAGAAAAAAATAGAATACTAAAGGTACTAATAAACATTCATTGAGCCAATGGACAGATTCATGCTAATCTTACGTTCGTATTAAGTCTGTTTAACGAAACGAACGAACGAACCACGAGTTTTAAACGAACGAAGATAGAAACGAACAGGGAATAGATGCACGAACAAACGAACGAACAATGAACATAATAACGAACTACGAACATATAAACGAACGAACGAACCTATAAATAAACGAACGAACGAACGAACGAACATATAAACGAACGAAATCGCATTTCATGCCACCCTCACATGCACCACCAAGCGACAATCGATGAAACTGAATGAAGCGTCTCAGAATGTTTCTTCGACATCGATTTGCTGTCGTCGATGTTCAAAAAAAAATTTCCAATTTCCAACGAAGTTTGCTGGTTTTGACATGTGGAAACTTTTACAAACTTCCACATTACTTTTCATTCTAAATGTCTCCATGTCTCCACGTCTATCTGTCTCTCTTTTAATTTGTTTCTCTCACAGTTTTTCTGTCTCATCTTCCTTTTCCCACTCCTTTCTTATTTTCTCTCCTTCCCTATCAATTATACATATTTCCTGTCTTTTTTCACATTTTTTTTTCTTCTTCTCTTTTTTTTCATTGCCGTTTCATTTCCTGCTGCTCAATCAATAATTCATATTTCCCAATACCAATAATAATAATCTCAAGAAAAATGAGCGAACCCGACCCGAACATTGCACGATCATACCAAGTTAATGTTTATTGTCTGAAGATTGATATCCGTATATCTTCCCCCCTCTTTCTTACTCTCTCTGTCTCTCTCTCTCTCTCTCTCTCTCTCTCTCTCTCTCTCTCTCTCTCTCTCTCTCTCTCTCTCTCTCTCTCTCTCTCTCTCTCTCTCTCTCTCTCTCTCTCTCTCTCTCTTTCTCTCTCTCTCTCTCTCTCTTTCTCTCTCTCTCTCTCTCTCTCTCTCTCTCTCTCTCTCTCTCTCTCTCTCTCTCTCTCTCTCTCTCTCTCTCTCTCTCTTTCTCTCTATCCCTCTCCATCTCTCTTTTTTTTTACGTTTCTCTTTTCCTCTATTTTCTTTCTCTTTTATTTCTAAAAAATTTGATCTCAGCATCGATTTTCGTACAATTTTCATTTCAGAAGGAAGCGATCGATTGTTCGCAGGAATCGTCACAAGCCGGCCAGGGGGCGCTGAAGCGACTAATGGATTATTTACGAGTCGTCGCGGCTGCTCACAAGGGCGTGTCGTGACGCCCAGATCCGTCGTCACACGTCGTCACGTGATGACGTCGTTAAGTACGTCACATGGATCGATGATGCTCTTCCTGTCTGTTGTCTTCCTGTGTCTGTGTCAGGAGTCTGTCGCTGTTTCAAGTTGGTGGAATGATTGAAGAAGTTGCGAATTGTAAATTGATCTTTAAAATGTAAATAAATTATTATGCGGATGGAAATTAGAGAGCGAGTGAGAAAATGTGTGTGTGTGAGTGAGTGAGTGAGTGAGTGAGTGAGTGAGTGAGTGAGTGAGTGAGTGAGTGAGTGAGTGAGTGAGTGAGTGAGTGAGTGAGTGAGTGAGTGAGTGAGTGAGTGAGTGAGTGAGTGAGTGAGTGAGTGAGTGAGTGAGTGAGTGAGTGAGTGAGTGAGTGAGTGAGTGAGTGAGTGAGTGAGTGAGTGAGTGAGTGAGTGAGTGAGTGAGTGAGTGAGTGAGTGAGTGAGTGAGTGAGTGAGTGAGTGAGTGAGTGAGTGAGTGAGTGAGTGAGTGAGTGAGTGAGTGAGTGAGTGAGTGAGTGAGTGAGTGAGTGAGTGAGTGAGTGAGTGAGTGAGTGAGTGAGTGAGTGAGTGAGTGAGTGAGTGAGTGAGTGAGTGAGTGAGTGAGTGAGTGAGTGAGTGAGTGAGTGAGTGAGTGAGTGAGTGAGTGAGTGAGTGAGTGTGAGTGAGAGAATGAGAGAACGAGAGAACGAGAGAGTGAATGAGCGAGCAAGCAAGCGAGTGGATGAGTGAAAAACTAATTCCCACCAATCACAACAGGTCTACCACCAGGGGGCAGTAAAGTCACGGAATATTGCGAAAATGAGATATTCACAGCAGATTGCGGGGACAAAGCCGTCATCATCATCACGCACGCTCTCTACGGTCGTATGAATCGCGGCAGATGCCTACGGGAATTCCAGTATCAGACTGGATGCGTCAGGGACGTCCAGTCGTATCTTGATCGCGACTGCTCCGGTCGGACGAAGTGCACTGTGGCAGTGAGCGGTTTAATCAAATATGCGCCAGAGTCCTGCTCCATTGAGCTGAGAAATTTTCTTGAAGCAGCTTTTGTCTGCAAGGAAGGTGAACCTACAATTTTTGACTAAAACTTTTTTAGAATCGTGTCCATGCTCACAGCAACGTACATGGTATTAAATGTGAATGAATATTTATAGAATAAGTGCTTGAGGAATGTTTTAATAAATCAATTTAATTGAAGAGTCGTTCAATGTAAAAGTAGCTAAAAAACAATTTAAATATTCAGAAAAGGAAACTAAAATTATTTAACATTTACATAAGTAAACTAATAAATAATTTAAATTGTCATATTACAACAAATAAAACAAAATAAATGAATATTTATTTATTTATTTATTCATTCATTCAGCTCTCCCTGATCACAATGACCGCTGTTTAGTTGACCTGAGCAAACCGGAAAACAAAGTTGGTCATTTTGCCAGTCAAGTTCCCTCGAAGTTTGGATGCGGAAATCACGATAGGCCGTGGCTGCTGAAATCAGAAAATGGTCAGAAGATCAACCTGACCATCATTGATTTCCTTGCCGAAGCCTCCCAACCGGTCAAATCGGTTGATCATTTCAACCGACAGTCTAGCGAATGCATCGTCTATGCCACTTTCAAGGAGGTTTCGCACGGAGGACAGTGGAGAACGGCCTGCAATTCAAGTAACAAAGAGGTCAACGTCTTCCTCAGTTCTGCCAAAATGCTCGAGGTTCGCTTCATGAAAACTGCTATGAACCATCAGCAGACTGCTGGTCAGAACTCTGCTTACAGTTTCTTGGTCAAGTACGAAGGTAATCATTGTCAACCTGTAACGTTTGCATGATTGGTGAATTGCAACGCAGCAAAACGTCAAAAAATGAGTTTTTTTAATGTCTGATGATGATGATTTCCATTCAATTCAGTAATTTATATAGCGCTTTTTTCGACGGAGGGTTCAAAAGTGCTCGGTGATTGACAAATAAATATGTGTGTTTGATACTGATGCTTTTAATAAAACCAGGCTTTGCATTTTTTATTGTTTTAATGTAATAGAATTATAAAATATTTTAAAACTTAAATTTTCAGCTGTGGGTTGTGAAGATCCAGAAATATCGACAGGGGCATGGCTAAGGAGGGAGGAATTCCATGCCATAGTTGGCTGCGTTGACCGCCCTCAAGATTCGATAAGACTAACATGCAATGGATCGTTCTGGTCTCATAACGTTTCTACTTTCTGTAACGCTGGTTGGTCCTCTTTTGAAGATAAAAAAAAATATTTTTTCAGTTCAATTTTGAAAACTATTTTGGAGTTAATTTTCAAAAATTGTGCATCTCAAATTTCATATAGTTATTCGGACGCTTGTAATTATGTAACTCTGTAACTGTAAATTTATTTGTACAAGGATGTCTTGATATAACAAGATATCCTTGATTTGTATGCTAAAATTAATAATATTTTCAAATTATTTCAACTAATATAGTTGTTTATACTCATTTTAATAATATATAATCAAAAAATTATTAAAATAGAATTGGTAATCTGAATATTATATTTACGTGGATCATTTCTCGTAGCATTGACGTGTAACGGAGACATTATTCAATCCTGAATGTGACATTCATGGAACATTCAGGACATGCTCGATCGTGTGTGTGTGTGTGTTTCCATGCGTGCGTTTATATGTGTGTGTGTATGTATGTGGATGTATGTTTGCATGCCTGTGTTTATATATGTGGGTATGTTTGCATGCCTGTGTTTATATATGTGTGTACATATATGGGTATATGTTTGTATGTCTGTGTTTATATATGTGTATATATGTGTATTTGCTTGTGCGACCGTGTGTTTTCCCGACTGTTTTCACGTGTGTGGGACGATTGGTGTACGTGAAACAAAATGTGTTTGTGTGTGGGAGGGCTGGGCGGTGGGTGGGGAGGGGGTTGTATCTGGCTAGTGTATCCAATTCTCGTGTAGTTTTATTGCATGCTTGTCAAAGAATTTCATGTCCTTGTGGCATTATGTCAATCGTTATCAAATGTCCACGTCCCTGTGACGTCTGTCAATTGTTCTATTTATTTTTTCTATTTTTTCTAGAAAAAAGATTTTATTTGTCAAAAAAGACATTTTATGAGTAAATAAATAAATAACTATGCCTAAATAAGAAATATATAAATGTATATAATGCAGTTTTGTTGGCATTTTATAAATTGATTAAATTTGAAAAAAAGTTTAAATTAATTATTGATCCTATAATTGTTTGCTTCAGAGAGAAACAGTTTCATAAACAGTTTCCTGTTCAGTTCATCTTCCGAGATTTTCAAAGGTTCGTTGGCAGCTTCCGTTCGTAAAAAAAAATTAAAATAAAATTGTACGGTAAGATTTGTTCATTCAGAATCGGTTGAGTGATTGGAATGAATGTCTCCTACAATCTGAAACCATCCGTGTACGTACAATCTGACACTCTTTGTTGAATTAAAATTGAAAACGTGTCTCGATTGTGCAACAAGGAGGGGAAATGACGCGTTTGAAAGCTTTTCGGAGATTGTAAAATGGAGACATTCCATCAGTATGGTCGGCCATGTAAAAGCTGTCTTACGAACGAAGATAACAATTAATCCCGCTATAATTAACTAGAATTTAGAATAAACAAACATTTAAAAGACATTCTATCAGAGCGATTTTGATTGGTTTTTGAAAGCATTGATATTCAGTGATTTTCGTACTGAATAATAATAACAATAATTCCGCAATATTCGTACTGAATTATAATAATAATAATAATAATAATAATAATAATAATAATAATAATAATAATAATAATAATAATAATAATAATAATAATAATAATAATAATAATAATAATAATATCAATAATTCCATGATATTCGTACCAAATAAGAATAATAATAATTCCGTGAGATTGCGAATTTTCGAAAAGAAAAAATAATTTCCTAGAAATGAATTATACTGGCTTGTGCAAAAACAACACAATGAAAACATTCAGAAATTTCATTGCACATGTTACGTAACCATAATTTTATCACATTGTGGTTATAACTATATTATATACCATTACATTGTCATTGTTATAGATATAATTGCATCACATTAATCTTACAATATCACATCATTATATCTGTATCACATTAATTGGACAATATTACATTGATATAAGTTTATTACATCATTCTTACAATGTTACATTATTTTATTTGTGTTACATTAATCTTCAATTATTATATATTGTTATTATTGTTTCTTATTAATCTTACAATATTAAAAATGTTTACATTTCAATATTAAAATTTAATCACATTATTACACAATTTCACATTTTTATAACTTCATCATATAATTACATTATATCATCATATTATCACATCATATCATCATATTATCACATCATATCATCATATTATCACATCATATCATCATATTATCATATCATATCATTCGAGTCATCCACCTAAAACCTCTCCATAAAAACGTCTTGTAGGACTGTCCATCATTATCATCGCCATAGTGGCTGCAGGAGTTGGTCTGTGTATTCTCTTGGCAGGACTCACTTATCTTAGAAGGTCAGTAGACGTTTTGTTTCAACACTGAGAGGTCCTGAAATTTGAATTAACTCACTCACACATACACATACACATTCACACATTCCTATATGTCATGGTATAATGTGTGTCTTTATGCACGTATATGAAGGTGTGTGTCTCAAATATTCAATTAAACATTTAAGTATTAGTATGAAGCATGGAAAAACAAAAATTCCAGTTTTAATGTTCAGCAATATTTATAATTTAATATCAAAATTTATATTTTGGATGGTTGTGTGTGATTTGAAATGAACAAATAACCCCGCGGTTTAGGTTACCCCCCACTCCCGTTCATCAAGGTTTTCTTTCAAGGTTAAACAAAATCTTTGGTACTATGTAATGATTTATTAGAGTTTAAAAATTCATATTAAAAAGTAAATTTAGCTTATTTTTATAATAATTATATAATAACTATAATATGACCTTACACCTATCAGTTTAAAAATTCATAATCAAAAATGGCCAAAAACAAACAATATAAGCAGCCAGCTTTAAAGCGATAATTGGATTTATGTAAATTTATCGGAGCGCAACATCAAATTTTAAAAAATTTCAATCTCTGAATGAACCCAACCACACAACAGACGTAGAAGCCAGCAACGCCAGCTACAGTTTCAGCCACAGCAGCCACAGTTCTACGACAAATCGGCAAGAGCTGGACAGTACGGCTCGTACAAAGACGCCGGCTACAATCCACAGCAACAATTCCAGCAGCAGCAACAATACCTTCTCACCTACGACACCCCCCAAGCCAGACGCCACCACCAGCAACATCAACAACAACAACAACAGGCAAATATTGTCTCATCAGCCCCTCAAGTTACAGGTTTGCATTTAATAATTGTCTTAACTTAAAGAAGCCAAGAGTCGTGTGACCTTTATGACCTTGCAGTTTTTATTTTCGCACTGCTCGATCGCTCTATATAATGAGGTGTTTATGCATTTATGCTTATACGATATACGAGTTATGCCTATACGACCTACGCTTATGTCTATACGCAGAGCCGGATCCAGAAATTCCTGGGGGGGGGGGGGGGGGGTACAGGTACGTACCTTCCGAAATTCGTTGCATTTTCTTCTCCATAAAAAGCTGATGACCGGAGGGGGAGTCAAAGATATTTTTCCAAAAGTTTTCTATAAATTACATTTTTTCTTTTATATATTCGTTGGTATTTTTCAAACAATTTTACTTTCATCTACAGCCATTTTCAAAAAACTTGGTATTCAGCCCAAATTTTTTTTAAATTAAAACTCTGGTGGGGGTATGCGTCTCCCAAATCCCCTTCTGGATCTTACCCTGCCTATACGATAAATGCCTATGCTTATACGATTTATGCCTATGCGATTTATGCCTACACCGACTTATGCCTCAACGATTTACTCAGCTTTGCTTATTGTTTACGACTGACGACCTTACACAGGTGAACTCTCTCAAATTTCCTCAACCTGTCACCAATCTGTGACCCCGCCTACGTTTGCTGAGAACATCTACGAAAGTCCGAAGTTTGATAGGAAATACTCGGAAGATGTCATCTTGAACGCGGGAGGAGTCTGCTTGGCAGAAGTCGGGAGCGGGACGACGTCGTGTCAAGAAAATGTTGTATTATTTTGAATCAAAATATTAAATTTATTATTATTATTACTATATTATTATTATATTATTAATAATTTATTATAGTTAATAATTAATATTGTTATTGTTTGCGTTGTTCCGGCATGAAGTCTTAAACGATTCTGGTCAACAAGTGTATTCATTACTATTCATCTGTTTCTAAATGCTTTTAAAATCTCAACGTGTATGATGTACATTTTCTCGTTTCTCAACTTAAAATAATTTGCCACGGCAAACAAACTTGTCAAGCCACACACACACACACACACACAAACACACATACAGTTTATATATATATATATATATATATATATATATATATATATAATGTCCTTAAAATCTGAAGCTGTTTTTTTATATTTTCGAATGGAAAGCACATACGAAGTGCACGGGCGACCACGAGAAAGTTTCAGTGCAGGAAAATTGACTGTTCACATTTCCACTCAGCTGAGCATGAAATGAGTTGTACACGCACACATACACATACACATACACGCACACATACACATACACATACACGCACACATACACTTACACATACAAGTACACTTGCACATTAACGAGCCATTAAACTTTGCAAAATGTTTGCCACGTCAAAACTATTTACACTTCTACATCTTATTTCTCCACAGTTTGTCGTTACACACCTGCGTTCACCTGTACAATTGACTTCATCTTCTACACTATAGTTTCCACATTTCCACAATGTTGAGACCTTAAACACACTTACAACACAACCACGCAACAAACAGTTCCAAGGCCTGAAAGCGTGTCTTCTGAAAATGCTCCCTGGCAACTCAGATTCTTGTCTATTGAAAGCATTTCGTCTCAACAACCAACAATGTCCGACTGCAACCGACGCGTCAAAATGTGACGATAAAACAATCGCATTGTTATCTCAAGTCCGATGTTTCACATTCAGTCGAGACTTGGGCCGGCCTAGAACTCAATTCAAAAGAATAATTTTCATGAATTCTTCTTGCTCACACAAATAAATGCCAGCTTGCAGTCCCTAAAGACGTGGCGTGCTTGCTTTCGTAGACATTTTCATTGAGTGGCAACGAGTGATCTTTTTGACTGCTATCATAAATGCTCTGCGGCAATATATTTATATCGAGAATCATGCTGAGTTTCGAAAAATAAGTAGCAAAAAACACTTTAAAAATATGGAAAAAAACTTATTTATTAGCTATAAAAAAGAATTAAAAGTTATTTAATAAACTCTCATACGACTGGATCGTAAACTTTATAGAAACAGAAACATGCTGTGTAAATTTACGATGTGGCCAGCAGACCACCAAGTTGGAAATGCTAAAATTTAATCTGGCAATTTAATCAGAAAACAGTAGGGAATTAGACGAAAGAAGTTCAGAGTTTTTTTTTATTATTTATTGGAATAATGTGAAACAGAAGCTGAATTAAAGAACTGTCTTACATATTTTTTAAGGATTTTATTAAATGCTGAATATAAGATTAAGTGCTAAGTAATAATAGTTAAGATTAAACTTTTGAGGTTTTCAGCATAAGAAATGATAAAGAATTATTTCATAAGCCAATGAAAATTATTATCCAATTAAAAACTATCCTAACTGACTAAAAATTAAAAAAATAATTTAATTATATAAAATAAAAACAAAAAAAACAAGAAAAACTTACGGGTGAATAAGGAAGAAGTATAATAAAAAATAAGTTTGCAGTAACCAGTCATTAGTCATCAGTTGTAAGCGTTAGGTTGTTTGTTCTCTACGAGTAAGTTTCTTCATGGTTTATTGCCTGTCAACTCCAACAAGCCTAAGGCATGTACACTGTACACTAGGTGGTACCTAGGATAGGGCCTTGGGCAAACTGCAAAACCTAGTGAGCAGTATGTAGTATGCTTAACATCATGGATTTGACTTTTGATTTACTGTGAGAATGACAAAATAACTGCGAAGCTGTGTTGAAACCATTGCTTGGACGCTCAGCTTAGAAGGAACAGTGGTCAAGGCCTTGCCTACTTCAACGAATCTTAGACTTTAAATTGATCTTTATTTTTAAAATTTTATTATTATTATCTTGGAAGAAGAAGCAGTTATGTTGCAGTAAGTTAAGTCAAGCTAACGATAACTAAATTATATAGTTTGAGATATTTGTGACATGCACTGATACCGAGTGCACAGGAATAAATAATTTGCTTACCTTTAAGAGCCGGTGATTTCAGCCCCACTGTCCACCACTTCGAGTACCACCACCCCGCACTACCTCCCCCCACCACCCCGCACTACCCCGCACTACCCCGCACTACCCCGCACTACCTCCCCCACCACCCTGCACTACCCCGCACTACCTCGCACTACCTCCCCCCACCACCCCGCACTACCCCGCACTACCTCGCACTACCTCCCCCCACCACCCCGCACTACCTCCCCCCACCACCCCGCTCTACCTCCCCCCACCACCCCCCGCCCTACCTTTCTCCACTACTCATTTTAAACTGTTATTTACGATCACGTTGAATCGGTGTCGCGTTTTACAGATTACGTGACAAATTGTGTTGTTTACAACTTTTTTTTTTAAATTTTTATTTAACTCTCTGTCTGGCTTGCTTGTTTGTCCTAAAACTTTTGAATAAAAAATTCCGAGACTAACTAAAACTCTGAAGCGGTCAGCATTAACCTAATCAAATAAATGAAATAAAGCAACTTTATATTTAAACAATAATAAAAAAAAATTAAAGTAACTTTGAAAAGTGTATTTTGAAATGACCCGGTAAACGAGTGGTTATCGAAATGATGGTGTTTAAAAATCGAGAACAAATTTACAAACGAAACTTCTAAAAACAAACCAATAACTTTAAATTGCGTCCTTCAAAGTGACAACAACAACAACAATAATAATAAAAAAAAATAATATAATCATAAAAATAAAATGTCATAATTTATTACAAGACCCACGTAATAATTATAGAAGCTGACAGGTACGTCATAAAATAATTTTTTTCAATAAAACGAAAAAATAGAATAAACATAAAAAAAATCTGTATTTTAATTCAACTGCATTATTTTTGTCGTCATTATTAATATGTTTCTTTTTTTTATTTTTAATAGTTTTGTTTCTTGAATTTAATTTTTTTAAATATAAATTTTTACAAGTGGCTGAATTTTATAATAATCCCCCGAACTTCAAAACGTCCGCGTACATCCCATGGACACCCGGAGAAGTGAAAGTTAATTAGAGCACGTAAACAAGTGGCACTGCAATTGCAAAATAATATATAATGATACTTTAAAAATCCGTCATTTGTGACGGGCTATCTCTAGTATGCATACGTATGCTGTATTTGTGCAAAACCTAAAAAACACAAGAGATAATAAAAGAAATATCAAAATTCAAACATCTAGCCCCTCAGAACAAGAATACCTTCTCATCTTGCAGAAACAAATTTAAATCATTTAAAACGTCTACAATTGACAATTAGTTGATGAATTTGTAGTTTCTAGAAAAGGTAGGAAAAAAATTCTCCCGTCCATAAATATCCTTTACTGAACAAGAGAAAACCGAAGACCAAATTATACAACATCTTTCATCATAAGAGATGGTTCTTACCCTAGCTCGACTAAAATTGCCATACAATTCAATATCGATAGTAGCTATCATCATTATTCTTATTATTTTTAATTCATTAAGACAGTTACAATGACGATGATGAAAATAACACATCAACACATCCATTGGAGGGTGTGAATAGGTTGATTAACTTTCGTCTTAAATTTAATAAATTATTGAAGTTGGCAGTCCACATTGAGTAACGTGCTGACGACAACAGAACATTTGAAAACATATTCCCTTAAGAAAAGCATTTGTTAGACCGTAAATCAGGACCTTCAAAGTTCAATTGTGAAATGCGAGGCATTGTTGTTGGTGAATGATTTAATGGAGTGCTGTGTGTGTACCTGAGTGATGGAATGCATGAAACGAAAGACTGCTCGCTCATTTGCTTGTGTTTTGTCCGAAGGCTGCTTGCAAGAATCGGCTCAACTTAAACGCCTTAACTAGATTCAGTTGACTGAAGGTCCATTGCAAGTGGCTATATCGGATAGTTCTGACCGGTTTAAAGAAGTGGGTAGCGTTTGTGTTATATGTTTAACTAACTTTAACTAGTTTGTGTTATATGTTTAACTAACTTTAACTAGTTTGTGTTATATGTTTAACTAACTTTAACTAGTTTGTGTTATATGTTTAACTAACTTTAACTAGTTTGTGTTATATGTTTAACTAACTTTAACTAGATTCAGTTGACTGCTGGTGCATTGTTAGTGGCTATATCGGAGAGTTTTGACCGGTCTAAATAGGTGGGTACGTTTGGTTTATATGTTCCTTATTAGTTTGGTGTTTGTTTGTGAAAATGTTTTTGTTTACGAGAGTTTGAGATTTTAGAAAATAATTTAATCAGTTATTTAAAAAAATCCAATGATTGATTGAGGAAAAAAGATTTTGAAATGTCGTTTATTTTGACAGCAATTTTTTACAAACGTATTTCAAATATTTTAAAATTGTTCACTTGGTTGCCGTGGGTTGCTTAAAAAAATGTTTTTGTTTTGTTTTACTTGTTAACATTTTTCTTATTTCAAAAAAAAAATTAAAAACAATCAAGAAAATGCTGTGAATCTCAAATTAACTTCCATTTTTATTACCATCTGTTTTATTACCGTGTTTGCTACTTAGTTGCCTTTTTGAGTTAATTTCGTTTCCAATATACAGAAAATGCTTAAGAACTAAATAAAATTAAAATATTTCATTTGTTGAAACTTTATTTAAGCTACATCTCCCGTTCACAATACAAACCGTTTCTTTCAACCATTAACTACAAAGTTATTTGTAACCTTAGATGCAACTACAAAAACGTCGAGTTGAATTCTCAAATTTATTTTTGTTTTTCGTGGTTATTTAGAACATTTTTAATTAGCAAATTTATTGGAGAGCAAGCGCCTTTGAATTTAAGAAAAGGCGCTTTATAAGTTTATTTGATTGATTGATTGATTCAACTGATATGCGGAGCAACCACGATTTATCAGAAAATTTGTGACTTTTATGTCATAAAAACGTCTCGTTAGATCAGCATATTTTCCGTTGATGTTTCATCACACAGAAATATATTAGGGTTAAAAAACGCAAATGTTGTTAATAATGATTTTTTAAAATTTAATTTAGGTTATGAAATTATAGACTAGAAACTTTGTTGAGATTTCATTTAATTGATTTTAAAAAATAATTTTATTGATTTTATTAAAATAATAAACACTTAACAGTTTATTTGTCGGAACTAAGGCTGGGTGGGGTAAACCCTTTAGTTCGTTTGTCGGTACTAAGGCTGGGGGGTGGGCCCTTCAGTTTGTTTAACGGTATAAAGACTGGGTGGGGTGGGCCGTTTCGCCACCTTACTTTCCTCAAGAGCTTCCACAACTAAAATGAATCAAGAGACTTGCACCTTGATTGTAAAGTTTTTATAAGCAACAAACTTTGAACTTTTAAACTTCTTAACCTTTAAACGTTTCGTTATTCAGGCAAGATAAAAACAAACATTCAGCAAAAGTATCGAAACACTCGTAAAGATGAAAAATTATTGTCAGTTTCCAGGCAAATTTACTCTAGCAGTAATTATTTGCGAGATAGGAATCCTCATATTTTTTGGATTCTTTGTGAGATACGACGAACATTTTGGAATGCCCAAGAGCGAAATTGCAATAAACGGCACGACAAATCTATCGAAGGAGAAACTCGGTAAAGAAAAGGACAATGCCGAGGCTCATGTTGAGCGATACTATTCAAGTAAGTTCATCTAAATTGTTCACGTACCACTAAATTGTCGATGAAAGTTGATTCGAAATTTGTACATGACTTGAACTCAACAGACATGTTAAATAAAAATTGGTAATTATATTTCTATTTGATTACATTCCATTACAAGAACTACAAGTGTTAATTTGTTTTGTGAAATGAAATAAAGCTAGTTACACATTACAGTGTTCCAGGACATCCACATCATGATGTTCATAGGGTTTGGCTTTCTGATGACTTTCCTCAAGAGATACGGCTACAGCAGTGTTGGCTTCAACTTCCTTGTAGCAGCTTTCGTCCTGCAGTGGCAAACCATCATACATGGTTTCATCAGTCATTTCGATTTGTGGGACTCGGAGAAATTGATTAGGGTTGACTTAAAATCGTGAGTGTCCTAATCAATGTATGCAAATATGCATTTATACATATATTGAATTATAGTGCAGGTAAACAAATACATACTAAGTAAGTCTTGTAATAAAAGTCTGAATATGTCTATTTCTAATTTTTTGCTACCTGTGATAGGCTGCAGAGCGTTTGGATTAAAAAATTTGAAAAAAGTTGCCAAAAGGCTATCTTCCAGCAAATGGAGAGTTATTTTCTTCAGAGCGTGTGTAAAAAATACACATTTATGCATACATTGAATTATAATGCATGTATACGTATACATATTATTACCTACAATTAATTAAAATGCAAGGTTAATTGTTGAAATAATGTCAAACTCTTCAGGATCATCAAGGCGGATTTCGCAGCAGCGGCCATTTTAATTTCTTTCGGAGCAGTCCTGGGAAAAGTCAGTGCTGTCCAGCTGATCATCATGGCGGCATTTGAAATTGTTTTCTACGAAGGCAACCAGAGGATCGTTTTCGATTATCTTGGCGTTAGTGATGCATTGATGGATGGATGGATGGATGGATGGATGGTTGGATGGATGGATGGATGGATGGATGGATGGATGGACGGACGGACGGACGGATGGATGGATGGATGGATGGATGGATGGACGGACGGACGGACGGGCGTATGGATGGATGGATGGATGGATGGATGGATGGATGGATGGATGGATGGATGGATGGATGGATGGATGGATGGATGGATGGATGGATGGATGGACGGATGGATGGATGGACGGATGGACGGATGGACGGATGGACGGATGGACGGATGGACGGATGGACGGATGGACGGATGGACGGATGGACGGATGGACGGATGGACGGACGGACGGACGGACGGATAGTAAATAATCATAAAAATATTAAGGGTAAAATACAAAGTGACGTTTCATCAAGATATCACAAAGTTTCTGAAATTCACAGCAACATAAAATTGGAATCTTAATCTAATCTTCATCTCTACGAAAGGATAATCTTTATTATTAAAAGTTTTGTAATTATCTCAAATATTTCTACAAGATCAAACCTGTGAAAAGTGGATTCCTAATTAGATAATTAGCATTGTTAATTCATCAGCCATTAAGGAGCTCTACTTCTCAGACGATTAAGATAATGATGATGATGATGACGATGAACGCTTTTTTAAAGCAAGTGTGAAATTATGTGTATGCATGCATGCATGCATGTGTGTGCATGAACTTGACCTCCACAAAAGGTTCCCTCAAACAATCAAAACATGTCTACAATTTCTTTTAACTGAGTTATACTTACAGCTGCATAGTTTATATCAATAATAAGTCAACATACAATAAGTGGATTCAACAAAAGCAAATTTCTTGCTTCAAATAGTTCTCCCCTGTGCAGCTGTATCCACCGGTTGTGATCCGGTTTTGTCACAAGAATACGATTGAATATAATTAATTAATTAATCTTCTCCCGTTGTATAGGCCTGTGTCTGTCTGAAATATAACCCGAGCTGTTTGACCGAAGTGACCTTGGTGACTGTTTTGTTGATTGAAATCATCTTATATCGATCGATTGAATTACAGTGTAAAAATAATATGATTAGAATGATCGAATTACAGTAACAAAATAATACAATTACAGGCTACAGATGTTGGTGATTCAATGGTCGTTCATGCATTCGGGGCCTACTTCGGTCTAGTAGTGGCCTGGGTCCTCTATACAAAAGATGCCCACGAAGCTGAAGAAAAGGAAGGCTCAGTCTATCAATCTGATATGTTCGCTATGATAGGTCGGTCCTGTTTACTGGAATGATAATATGAATATTAAAGAGCTTGTTTATCTGTTCTTAGTGATATTTAAATACTAAAATGAACCACTGCCTTAAAACTGTTATCTTTAAAACGCCTTTGATTTTGCTTATATTATAAGATACTGGTATATTCTTTTTCACATTAAACCATTATTTTGTTAATCTGAGTTTAAAACATTGCTTAAATTTTACTTATTACATAATCACACACATAGGTGGTCCCTTCTAGTGAGAAAAATGTTTTTTGGGTTCGACCTTAGAAAATACAATTGTTCATTTTTATCATAGCTTATCACAATACGTATGAAATACCAAAGTACTTCCAGTTGCGGATCATAGTTTGATTGATTATTTTTTATATGTTTTTATTAACTTTCACTGGTCCGGGTGTCCATGGGATGTCCGCGGACGTTTAGCAGCTCGGGAGATCATTATAAAATTAAGGAACTTCGAAAAAATTCAGAGTTTAATTTAAAAAAAGTAAATATGAAAAAAATTTAAGAAACAATAATTGTTAAAAAATAAATTAAAGAAGCAATGACGACAAAAATTGTCATTGTCATAATAACTACAAACATCTTCTGTTTACTATTCACCGGGGTAATATTTTCATGGTACGATGTCGCTATGAAATTTTTCAGCTCTCTTAAAAGCATGTTTTTAATTTTTAAAATTAACTTTCGCTTGTTTCACCTTTCTTCCTTTTTTATCCAGGCTTGAGGCTGGCTCGCACAAGCGAGGCAGGGTTCTGCTAGCTGCTGTTTACTGCTAGCTACTGCTTACTGTTAACTGCTAGTTACTGCTTACTGCTAGCTGCTGCTCACTGCTGGTTACTGCCCATTGCTTACTCCGTACTGCTAGTTACCGCCTGTTGCTAGTTACTGCTTACTGCTTACTGCTAGTTACTGCTAACTGATTTTATAAAATTTTTATCGTATTTGATCAAAATATTCTTTGGTGTTTGGCTTGTTTCATTTATGGACTTCCTCATTCCTGTAAATAAATTGTAAAAAAATTAATCGAATTGGAACAACCATTTTCAGGAACGGTCTTTTTATGGATTTGCTGGCCGAGTTTCAATGCGGGAACAGCTGAAGATGAAGGACGGGTCCGAGCAGTCGTAAACACATATTATTCTCTCACTGCCAGCGTTGTGGCCACTTTTGCCATTTCTGCTCTCGTCGATAAAAAGAACAAGTTTAATATGGTGAGTCGAAATCTTTCAGTCGATTAATCTAAACTTAAGACTTTTTATTTCAAAACTAGTCTGAAGGAAACTTCGTAAGCGCCTCAGACTTTCCTGGCGCTATATAAATAAATTATTATTATTATTTATTATTATTAATAAATAAGTAAATTAGTCAAACAATCAGTCAATCAAACATTCGATCCATCAATCAATAAATAAGTTAATCAACCAGTCAGTTAATAAATCATTTAATGACAAATATTTCTGCAACAAATGACTTCAAATTTTATTAAATGGCTTCTAAACCAGGTTCACATACAAAACTCAACGCTGGCAGGTGGAGTTGCAGTCGGATCAGTGGCTGACATGATCATACAGCCATGGGCTGCCATTCTCATTGGCATCGTGGCTGGAGTTGTATCAGTTCTAGGATACAAATTCCTTACTGTTAGTAGCCGAATGTTTTTTTTAGCTAAATTTAGTGTTGCAACTTTCCGGAAATTTTGGTCAGAAAAGTTTCCACCAGTGAAAATTTCAACTTGGAAATGACAGAAATAAAGCACTTGAAAAAACTATTAGTAATTTGCTTCAACTTTTCGGAAAGTTTTCAATGAAAATATTTCCTGAAATTTTACATCATTAACTAAATTTTCATTTAATTTGAAAATTTCTCAATTTGCAACATATTTTATTTCAGCCTGTAATGTCAAAATACCTCAAGTTGCACGATACTTGTGGTGTTCACAATCTTCATGGTCTCCCTGGAGTAATTTCTGGTTTGGGGTCTGTTCTGGCAGCTGGTCTTGCAACAACGGAAATTTACAAGGACGGGTAAATAATTCAGTTGTTTTTAATTTGAAAAAGAAATTGTTTTCTTAATTTTTTATTGATAAATTAGTTGAAACAATTAATAATAATAATACAATTTTTATTAGTAAAACATTTTAATTTTAAAGTTGGTCAAAAATCTTCGGAAATGAACCGAGAACAACGAACCATCAAGCTGGAATGCAAGCTGCTTGTTTGGGTGTCAGTCTTGGATTTGCCATCTTTGGTGGTCTCATAACAGGTAGGAAAAATACTTTTGTTAATTACATATTGTGAAAAAATATATATCAAATTTGACAGTGTTTTGAAAGATCATTAAATTTATGCTCATTAATTGCTGCAATTCCTATCAGTTGCTGTGGGAAAACCCTAAAAATAGAAACTGTTCTTGGACGGTTTCAGAGACATTTTGAAGTTCATTTTAACTTTTAGAGTTATTTAAATTGTTTAAATTTGTTTAAATTGCTTAAATTATTCAAATTTGTTTAAATTTGTTTAAATTGCTTAAATTATTCAAATTTTTTTAAATTTGTTTAAGTTGTATAAATTAATTCTTAATCAACAATCTTTTGATAACAATCATTTATTACCCTACGACCTAGACAATTATATTTAAAATTGATAACGCAACTAATTCGTAATTCCACGATTCAGTTAAGAAAAAAGTTTTCGACAAGACCTTTATGTTGTCATCTTTTAACTTTTTTAACCTACTTTTTCTATTTTTTTCAAAACACAAAAAAAAACTTTTAACACTAGCAACTTTCTGTTTCAATCACCATTTTTATCAATATATCTTTTAGGAACAATTAATGTTTTACCCATGCGATGTTTAAAGATTAATTCCACATTTGTATTGGGTAGAGTGGTTCTGAATGGTAACTGTACAGAATGGAGGTTTTTATTAAAAAAACAATATTTAGGTTTTAATTTTAAAATGCTCGTTTATATGTTTTCTTAGTTTTATGTTAAGATTAAAATTAAAATCGTGTGTCTTACGTGCTTCGTTTAAAAATTATTTAGCTTCTTAGTTTCAGCAAAGAAAAGTAAATATGTGTCCAATCAGAAATATTCAATTCTAATAAAATATTTAAAATTACAATTTTATTTAATGTTTTTTAGTAAATAAATATATGTTTCATTAATACTTTAATCTTATTTTTGTATAGCTAATCTTATAACACGGATAATATTAGATATAAAATGATCAAGCTACCCAACAGTTACAGAGAATAAACTAATCTATATATGGACAAAAATGATGATGATGCCAATATTGTTTTGCTATCAACAAGATACAAACAGAAGATTGGTGTTTTTATCATAATATTTTCATTTTAAAACTTGCTTTTTCGACAAAATAAGGAGATGATTCTGATAAGATATCTACCAATTTCTAAACTTCTATGTTAATGTTATAACTATGTTATAACTTTCTTATAAAGAAACAGAAAAAGACATATGACATGTGTACTGCAGATTTAGATCAAACTTTTATAACATTAAAAATTCCAGTACCTCAGAAACTAAATGAAAAAATAGGCACATAAAATGACTGACTCATAATCATACAACTTTAAAAAAAATAATAAAATGACAAAATAAGTTCATAACTAGACCATTCACTAAACCAGGCTGTATTGAAAGGCTACGCCTATTTTTTTGACAGGTTGGGTTATTTACTGTTTTTTTTAAAGAAATGGTAATAGTTTTAAAATTATTGATAAACATTTGCTTAGTAGTGAAATGTATGTGAGCTCATTAATGTAAAAGAAGTTATATTCTATCGCGTATAATTGTCTTATATAATTGAGTTGAACACAAGTATTTAAACATGGTGACCATCCAGTAGAAACTGAGGCGCATAACTGGACGTTGTAGTCCGGAGTTTCAGGCTGGATGGGCAGTCAAAACTTACCTTTGTTGCATGTTTTCTTCTGACCAGTTTCGATGGTCTGAACTAGAACCATGCACGGGTTGGGTCGGGTCAAAATAATAAACAGGTTATCAAAACGAGCAGGCCCGGCAAGGAGTGAACGTAAACATCAGGCAAGAAAAGTCGGTGGTGGTTTGACAGAGCTGGGCCGAGTTGTAAACGGGCCGATCTTCAATAAATAAGCCCATGCCGGGTTTTAGTGTGAATGATCAGATTCAAATTTGACGTTTAACTGGAAAGATAACATTTTGTTAGCGGGAGAGGGCAGCCATAGAAGCAATTGTATTGCTCACTTATATTTTGTGTCTACTTATTCTTTGTTTGATTGATTAACGTCTGTATCTGTCTGAGACAATTTAGACGGGATGTATGTTTTGTGATGTGTTTATGGTTGTGTGGAACCAGCAACTCTTTTTCTACTCATTTCAATGCCGACTTCTTTTTAAATGAAATTATTTTACGTTCGCCAGGTGCCGTCTTACGAATACCAATATTCGATCAGCCGAAAAAGTATCAGATATTCGACGACGAGGACTACTGGATCGTCCCCGTTGACGAAGGGGGGCACGGACAAACGGAGGGTGACAACGACGGCTACCCCGGTCAAGCCTTCACAAAAGTTTAAAATTATAACATTTTAATTCTCGATTTCGAAGATTTTCACTGATTTTTCCGGTTTTTCTTTATTTGCTAACACTGTTTTTATATTGCGATTTTCTTTTTTTTTCTGTTTTAACAATTTTTAACGTCGATTGGGCTTGCTCGAGTGAACAAAAATAACGACTTTGAAAGAAAAAAACAAATCAAAATAAACTGAACTTGTTGGAATAATAAGATTTTTGCCGAAGCTAATAATAAAAACTGTCAGAAGAAAAGAAAGAAAGAGAGAGAGAGAGAAAGAGAGAAAGAGAGAGAGAAAGAGAGAGAGAGAGAAAGAAAGAAAGAAAGAGAGAGAGAGAGAGAGAGAGAGAGAGAAAGAGAAGAGAGAGAGAGAGAGAGAGAGAGAGAGAGAGAGAGAGAGAGAGAGAGAGAGAGAGAGAGAGAGAGAGGTGCTTTACGATGGAATTATTGATCATTGAAGCATTGGATTGTCCTCGACCATGTTGACTGTCTACATGATTGCAAGCCTATTTTCGACATAATTGTAACGTCCTCTCAAGAAAGTGTCGAAGACACGTGTTTGCCGCCTGCAGAGAAACCGCTTCTCGCGAGAATAATTTTTTTAGATTAAATTTTTCTCAAAGGTGGAAATGGGTTGGGTTGAAAAAATTGGAAAAAAATTTAATTACAAATTTTTTTTTAACTGTGGCTTAGGTTAAAAAAAATTTATTTTTCAGGTGAGTCTGGTTGGGTTGGGTTGAAAAAGTGGTGGGTTGGGATGAAAAAGTGGTGGCTTAGGTCGACAAAAATAAACGCATGTCCACCTTTTCTGAAGCACGGAAACGTATTTTTTGTTAATTCGCTTAAAGCCTTGAAGATTCTCGAATAAAAATTATGAATTGCACTTGGAGATGTGGAATTGTTTAATCGAGGTTGATTGAAACTGCTGCAAGTGCGTGGAATTTATTTCAAATGCTCTTCAAACTGACAACCGACATGAATGCGATGGTCGCATTTGTAATCTCGGAATGGCAATGCTGTAATGCGTCTTGTCCTGGAACATCATTAGGTAGCACGTCGAAAATGCTGTATCGCTTCTCCCCTGGTCAAACAATCACAGGCAGAGGAAACCATTCTCTGTGGGAATAAATTCCTCCTTAGCTAATATAGTTCGGAGGCCCACATGCACGAAACTTCTCCTCGTGGCTCGGCAATAAATTGATTGTCCAGATTTAAAGCTGTCCAGATATCCTACGGTGTACGCCCTGCAGAATCTGATTGGTCAATAATAAAACATTGAAAGATCATAATTATGCAAGTTATACAAAGTTATCTTTTTTTTTAAATTATTTGGAAAGCCGGATATTTGGAAAGCCGGAAAAATTGTTTAAGTAATTTAATAAAAGCTGAGAAAAAATTTGTTTAAGTAATTTAAAAAAACTAAGAAAAAATTTGTTTAAGTAATTTAAAAAAAGCTAAGATTCCTTTCACTGAAAATAAATTTTAAGACAGCAAAACTCAAAAGCATCTACTTGTGACTTGTATGTTTTCATTACTGAAAAACTTTTTCTTTTTTAGAAACTTGCGGTGAACGCCACAATCACTATCATCACTACTATTATCACTATCGTCACCACCATAATCATTATAATTATCACAGTTATTATTATCATCACTACAATGTATTATCACTATCAGCACTACTATGTATTATCATTATCATCACCACTATTATCATTATCATCCCTACCATCACCACTATTATTACTATTATTATCATCACCACTATTTATCATTACTAATTTTAATATCATTATCATAACAATCATCATCATCTCGTTCTCCTCATCCTCACCATCTTCGTGAACATTTAACGTCGTCGTCTTCGTCATCTTCTTTATTATCATCATCATCACCACTGTCATCATCGGCAAAGATGAAGTCATCATCATCATCACCACCACCATCATCATCATCATCATCTGCATATTCACCACCATCGCCATCATCATCTCCAAATAACAACAATATCGTCATCATCGCCGTTATCCTCTTCACCGCTTGGTACTCCATCAAGAGGATATCCTTACCATCATCTTAATAGGTCCGCCATGCATTTTCGTGGGGGCGTTACGTAAGATTGCATTTTAAGGGGAAGACTTGAGACGATATACATGGAAGCTGGTCGTGCACAACCGGCAGTGGAGAAAGTTGAATTGTCTTCATCTTCCATGTAGTCCAGTTTTCCAGCAGAAACAAACAGGAAGGAAAAAAAGGTTAGAAGATTTACGAGGGGCTGGAAGGAAAAAGATGTCTGTGTGTTTGTGTCTTTGTGTGTTTGTATGCGTGTGTGAGCATGTGTGTGTGTGTGTGTGTGTGTGCGTGTAGGATGTCTACTGTCTACGTGAGTATATATGCCTGCATAAAAGAAAAACATCTGCGTGAGTTTGTTTCAATATGTTTGTTTGTATGTGTGAGTGTGTGTGAGTAAAAAAATATCTCCGTGTAGTTTTATGTCTGAGAAAAAAAGATATGTGCGTGTGCCTTATGTACGTGTGTGTGTGTTTGTGTTCGTGTGTGCGTGTGTGTGTGTACTAGCGCTGGTTGGTAAATATCTGGAAAAGAGGGAGAGCCATAAGTTGTCTTCAAGATGTCAAAAAGATGCAACTTGCGCACAATCTGCCACCGTCAACTCTCGTTTGCCTTGAAATATGTCCAGTTCTCCCATGCGGCTATCTTCCAACTCTGCTGCAACATGCTTAAAACTTGTTATAATTAATCAACCGAGGCCGCTACGTAATTCAGAAAGATTGAAGGACGGACGGACGGATGGACATGTATACCTGGATAGATGTGTACACCTGGATGGATGTGTACACCGGGATAGATGTGTACACCTGGATGGATGTGTACATCGGGATAGATGTGTACAGTGTATACCTGTATAGATGTGTACACCTGGATGGATGTGTACATCTGGATGGATGTGTACACCTGGATAGATATGTAACCTGGATGGATGTGTACACCTGGATGGACGTGTACACCTGGGTGGATGTGTACACCTGGATGGATGTGTACACCTGGATGGAAACGCTTGATTGACCTCGACACACCGTATAAGAAATGATTCCAGCGACCGGCCAGAAGCAAATAAATGGTATAAAGTAGACTACCTCATCTTCAAACATCTGTCATGAGCTACCCAGACTGACTTCCCATCTCAATGATCGAACGACTATCCAGACACGTGACACACATACGTGATGATGCAACGGAAGAAGCTAAATATAAATATAAATATAGCATCGAGTGCCAGGAAGATAAATATATATCGATTAAATTAAATTAAATTTAAGCAGAATAAATATCTTTATCAATATCATTTAAAAGTGAATTTAAACTGAAAGTTGAAAAAAAGAGGAAAAAATATATAAGCGACTTTGTATCTGTTTATATAAATATTTTGGCATAACACTGTATAAAAATATGTTATGATTGATTGATTGATTGAGAGAGGAGAAATATAAATTAATCCTCATCGCACTTCAACATCGCCGGCAGGAATTTCTCTCATGGAGAAATTTTAACGCGTTGTTCCACGTGATCCTGAGGGATTTTATGAAATGGAGGCAGGCTCATGTATTCAGTCTGCCGAAACCTTTCTTCGAGAGTGCGCTTCAGTATTTTTTTTTTCAAATTTCTGAAAAAAGAAATCAAATTTGTCATAATAACAACACACATTTTTTCAAAATAAATGCTTAAAAACAAGATGTTATTAATGCACGGAATGAATGGGAAACGTTTCAATCTGCCTACCTCACCTGACTGGAGTGACTGCAGCGCTACATCAACGTCAGTTGACATCAACATCAAAGCCGGCTCCTGTTATTGCAAAACGAAGCAGTAAAAACGATTGCGAACCTTCCACCCAATGGCGCTTCCATGGACAACCCGGAACGAAATACGAGGGTAACAAAACCTCGAGAAGAAAGCCACCACAAAACATAACTCTTGGGAGCTAAGAGAGGTTAAAAATCCCACCCTTGCCCGGTCTTAAACCCCCTCGACAACCAACCAACCAGCCATCCTGGTTGCAAATGCTTTCAATGCAAGCTCCAATTTCCTGGTGGATGACTGAACGATTTTGCGCAGTTTTTTTTTCTTCTTTTTTTTTGCAAAACTTGACAGATAACCTGGCGTTGGTGTAGGATTTGTGAGGGAAGTTCTACGGAAAGAGAGAGAGGGAGGGAGAGAGAGGGAGGGGAGGGAAGGGGAGAGTGATCGATTTAAAATGATTGCGGAGGTGGAGGTTGTGGGCGGATGATGATTCATCGGTCAGAGAATTTTCTCTCTGGAACACTTGGGAAGAGGAAAAAATGATTTTTTACGGGTAAAATTGAAAGAAATAAAATGTTTTTATTGTGACGTGAAACAAAGTTATTTAAACAATGTAATAAACTTGAAAAACCTCTACCACTATTACTGTCACCTCCACTTCCACCACTAGCACTACCACCAGCACTACCACTACCACCACTACCTACACCACTACCAGCACCACCACTACTACCGCCATTACTAGCACCACTACCACCACCACTTCAACTAGCACCAACACTATAACTCCCACTTATTATTCTATCATTACCACCACCAATACCACTATTTCTGCCACCACCACCACAACCACACACTGCAATAACAACACACACCAACAATGAAACATCTGAAGCTGCAACAAACGATGTAGTTGCAAATGAGTTGACGCCGATGGAAGCCTGCCAGTCAAATTTCTCCTGGAGAACCTCGTGACGGCCAATAACTGCGACCGAATCCTCAATTCCATGTTGCAGGTGCTTCCACTCCCTCACTACACGTGACACGCTGTTTATTTATTTATTTATTTATTTATTTATTTATTTATTTATTTATTTATTTATTTATTTATTTATTTATTTATTTATTTATTTATTTATTTATTTATTTATTTATTTATTTATTTATTTATTTATTTATTTATTTATTTATTTATTTATTTATTTATTTATTTATTTATTTATTTATTTATTTATTTATTTATTTATTTATTTATTTATTTATTTATTTATTTATTTATTTATTTATTTATTTATTTATTTATTTATTTATTTATTTATTTATTTATTTATTTATTTATTTATTTATTTATTTATTTATTTATTTATTTATTTATTTATTTATTTATTTATTTATTTATTTATTTATTTATTTATTTATTTATTTATTTATTTATTTATTTATTTATTTATTTATTTATTTATTTATTTATTTATTTATTTATTTATTTATTTATTTATTTATTTATTTATTTATTTATTTATTTATTTATTTATTTATTTATTTATTTATTTATTTATTTATTTATTTATTTATTTATTTATTTATTTATTTATTTATTTATTTATTTATTTATTTATTTATTTATTTATTTATTTATTTATTTATTTATTTATTTATTTATTTATTTATTTATTTATTTATTTATTTATTTATTTATTTATTTATTTATTTATTTATTTATTTATTTATTTATTTATTTATTTATTTATTTATTTATTTATTTATTTATTTATTTATTTATTTATTTATTTATTTATTTATTTATTTATTTATTTATTTATTTATTTATTTATTTATTTATTTATTTATTTATTTATTTATTTATTTATTTATTTATTTATTTATTTATTTATTTATTTATTTATTTATTTATTTATTTATTTATTTATTTATTTATTTATTTATTTATTTATTTATTTATTTATTTATTTATTTATTTATTTATTTATTTATTTATTTATTTATTTATTTATTTATTTATTTATTTATTTATTTATTTATTTATTTATTTATTTATTTATTTATTTATTTATTTATTTATTTATTTATTTATTTATTTATTTATTTATTTATTTATTTATTTATTTATTTATTTATTTATTTATTTTATCGAGCATCTTCCAGACAGATCGAATGCAAGAATCTTTAAAATCGAATAATAAAAACAACAAACCGATTAAGTTTTATTAAATGCGAATTGAATGTTTAGCGTAGACGCAGCAGCAGCAGCAGAACAACAAAAAAGGTTTGGAAATATGATCGGTTCGGATCGTAAAGCACAGAAAACTGCCTCCGGCCCGTGTTCCATGTTTCTACTGTGTGTGATTGAACCAGTGATGTATGCCAACGAATTTCTATCTACCCCGGCTTACAATGGAGGAACTTCACTTCTAATCATCTGCCTGAGAATATTGATATTTCATATTTCATTCGCCTCTCCGTTTAACTGGAAATCTTTTGAACGTTGCAAGTTTGTCCGAGATTATCTATTGGATGAAGTTGTGCAACATTTTTAGGCGGTTAAGAACAATTCGTTTTTTACGCACACTGCGTATGTGGTGGGGAAAAATCAATTTGAATCGATTCGACAAATCGAATCGGTTCGAACAACCAAATCGAATCGAACATGTATCGATGTAATTCATTTTTGACTCGGAGAGTATTTGAAAAATTGCACCTAATGATAATTACGCTTGTAAAAAAAAACTAAAAATGCTATATATATGCAGGTGTAGGTAATATTCTTGCGTTTTGAATTCAAGGTTGATGTTGATTGACTGAAAATTTTGATTGATGTTTCTTTAATGGGAGAGTACTTGATTGCAAATGCGTTGTGAGACTACTTAGCTTATGCACTTCAACGCAATGAGTCTCATTACAACTAAGCTGCTCATGCACATGTACCAGCACATATACACACATACACATACACATACACATACACATACACATACACATACACATACACATACACATACACATACACATACACATACACATACACATACACATACACATACACATACACATACACATACACATACACATACACATACACATACACATACACATACACATACACATACACATACACATACACATACACATACACATACACATACACATACACATACACATACACATACACATACACATACACATACACATACACATACACATACACATACACATACACATACACATACACATACACATACACATACACATACACATACACATACACATACACATACACATACACATACACATACACATACACATACACATACACATACACATACACATACACATACACATACACATACACATACACATACACATACACATACACATACACATACACATACACATACACATACACATACACATACACATACACATACACATACACATACACATACACATACACATACACATACACATACACATACACATACACATACGCATACGCATACGCATACGCATACGCATACGCATACACATACACATACATAATGATGATGATGCTAGTTATTGTGGTCATGGTGATGTCATCATCATGATTATGCTAGCTGTGGTGGTGGTGGTGTTGATGGTACTAATGGTAATTACGGTAATATTGAAGATGTGGTGGTAATTTATTTGTTGGTAATGTCTAAATCAGTGCCACGCCTGCTTGGAGCAGGAAGCCAAACGAGATGGCACGAGAGATGCATATGGTAATATGGTAATACGGTCATGGTCATGGTCACTGGAACATCAGACGATCATCGGCTTGAAAAGCAGACTAAACACTGAAAAATAAGAGAAGTACTTCATTTGAATTTTATATCGTTAAAATTAATTATAAGTTATCGTCGAAAATTTGGATCGATCAATTCCACACACGACATTTTAATTCACAAGTATTTATTTCAAGATTCTTTCATTTTATTTATTTTTTATCAAACGTTTTATTAAAAAAACAAAACGAAATTAAATTAAATCATGTCACGAACAAATTATATTATATTATATTAATTTATATTATATTTTATTATTTTATATTATATTACGTTACAATGTATTATAATACACATGTTTGTGAACGATCATGTGAGAGTCATAATTGTTAAGAAAGTACAATTTAATATAATAACAATATATATCTATAAGACATATATATATATATATATATATATATAATATATATATATATATATATATAATATATATATATATATATAATATATATATAATATATATATATATATATATATATATATATATACGCCAGACATACACACATACGAATTTTAGTTAGTTAATTACCACAAGACGAAACGGACAATTTGTACGACACAATGCCGACTATCATCATGACTACCATGAGACTGGCAGTTACAAGGACGACAATGGCATGCAGCAGAGTTAACGGGGCCACTCCGGCGTGCCTGGGAGCGTGGTAGCCCCAGAAGGAGAAGTGGTTGTAACGGGCGTCTGAAGGCGAGACGAACGGTTGGTTAGACGTACCGTCGTAGGGGAGGTCGAGCTGGTGCTTGTCGGTGTTGCTTCGCTTGTTCGAGACAGTACTGCCGGGTCCCCCATCTGCCCCGCTGCCACCACCCGTCATCTCTTGCTGCCATCTGGACGGACACTTCCAATCCTCCAACAGCTTCAAGTGCGACTTGTTGGCTGGCGAAAAATTAAAAGAAACTCTTGAGAGACTTTCTGATTAATATGGCCTTTTGAAAATGCTATAAAAAACTTTTTATAACCGAAAACCAGTTTTAATGGCCGAAGTTATTTATGAAACGAGCAGATAAAAGTGTCCAATAATTGAGCTAGGCAGTTGGACATAAAAGGATTTTAGCGGTGAACAAACTAAACGAGTAGACGACTGATTTTTACGAGACTGTAAATCGAAAGTTGAAAAATCGTTTTTTATTCATTTAATTAAAATTAATATTGATTAGTAAGAGTTGCTGGTTGGTTGGGTTTCTTGATGTTTAATTATTATTTTTCAAGAATTGTGTGGTTTTGCGATTATTCATTTATTTGGTTTTTAAGAAGTTAAGTGTTTGTCAATAGATTTGGAATGGGAAGAGTGCCAGTAATCAAAACGTTTTGTCAGTAAAAAATGCAGGAAAAATATGATGCTTACATTTTCTTCCGATTTAGTGTTTCAATATCTCTTTAGGGATTAATCTTTATTCAGCTAGTTTTAACTATGTTAAATTATAATAATGATTATGATGATGATAACAAATAAAAGTGAGCAATACGCCAATACGCATCATTATAATAGAGTATAAAGTATAACAGAGGTTTGTACTTTGAACTTAAAGAGTTATATAGGTCAAAGCAAAAGAAGTCCAAAATAAATTTTCTTCATTAACATTTTCATACATTGATTGACAGTTTTTAGCGAGAATCTTTTATAAGTTTAACCCTAAAAACAGATTTCAGTGCAATCATAAAGAACATTGTAATCAGACGTTGCAAACAAATATACACATAAATAAACAAGCTGTCCATCAATGGTTTTCGACATTTAAAATATTTAATAACTAGCCCATCCTTTTTTTCTTCATAAGGCATCGTATTCACGCAATAAACACGTGTTTTGAATCTTACCTGCTGATTTTGGGGAGATTCGAGGTTGTTATTGTTTTTTTAAACTAACTTTTAGCTTTTTAATATATTTTAATTTTAAAACAGTTTAACAAGTTTTATTATTAAGTAAGCTACAGTGCATTTTTCTTGCTTTTAAGATAGACATATGAGCCCATCTTTCTGCATCTTAATGCATCTAAAACACTTAAACAAGTTCATTCTCGTAATGTTAAGATGAAAATGTGTTTGTTTGGAGTATGTGTGTGGAAACTCACCTGTTGATTATTGGGTAGATTTAAAGAGACAGCATTGGTGTTATTTGATTATTTTATAATTATTTAGCCTGGATTTAATAAAAATCTTTAGTCAATCTATATTTAACAAATGAAAAGGATTTAAATACCTAATTCGTTTGCGATGATGATGATGATGATGATGATGATGATGATGATGATGATGATGATGATGACGATACTTTCGAAGACCACAATATCATTAATATTATACTAGTGATTATTGTTATTATTGCAACAAAAACTTTGGGAAAAGATAATATCTATAAAGTT